>CM054129.1:61600753-62088253 GCA_028751855.1 Ambrosia trifida | reverse complement strand
AACCCTCACAGGTTATCTAACTCTTATGATCGAGTACCCACTAGACAAACTACCTCACAGCGCGAAAGCCTCACTACACTATGTGCAAGGGGTAATTATTGAAGCCTAGATCTAACTTGATATGCAGGAGTTGAAAGGGAAACTAGGCAGATCTTCTCACAAAGCCTCTAACCTAGCAATCAAACAACCTAGACATACCAACAAGCCCTCACCTCACAGCTATTGAACTTGGAAGAATATCTAAAATCTTCTAACCACCAAATATCACTCCTATGGTAAACTCGCGACTATTGACCATAAACCAGTTGCTACACAAAGTCTACAACCTAACTGGCACTCATACATGAAAGACATTCACAAAAGTGCAAGTGAAGTGAATAAGGGACAATAAAAAAATAATAGATACACACATACACCAGATCTAGAGAAATCAAAATCTTTACTGAATCATAAATCCAAAACACGTTCCAAACACCATAGAAAAAATCAAATCAAAACATAGTTATTTGTCTTAGCCTAGGTAGCTATAAAAGTTTTAGCCACAAATCATCTTGAAAAGAGAAACAAAGACAAATAAAATTTCAGCAACCATTGTATAGAACAAAGATAATAAAAGAATGAAAAAAACCGAATGATTGACACCCAAATACTCGCTCCCAAGGCTTAGAACCTTTGATCCTTAGCTTGCCTCTCTAATAATATTCTCTGTTCTGCTCTGTCGCTCCTTCGATCTCCTTCCCTCTAATAATATGCAGCTTCGAAAATCAAGTCCTAACCAATTAATATATGCAGCTCCTTAATAAAGTCCTCTTCAAAACAATTCCGCCGCCTCAAAATTCTGTTGGGCTTTTGGGCTATGAAATCATGACCAAAGTCATGATTTATATTATTATTAGTGACCAAAGTCACGATTTATATTATTATTATTATTATTATTATTATTATTATTATTATTATTATTATTATTATTAATATACTATTGATATATATGGTATTATGGTATCGTGCTCTCGACTCGGGTGTTCTTGACTTAACCAAAGTTGCTCGTTTACGCTCCAACGTCCATGAACACCTAGCAAAATATAAAATAAAATAGATAAATACTAAAAAAGAACAAAAACTAATAAAAATCTATAAAAACATATACCAAATAAAATAGACCGGTACAAGCCTAAAACTAATAAAAACACTATTTAAACGACTCAAAAACTGTACAAACTTTACACTGGAAATAGATGTATTTTACAATACATCAAATATCCCCACACTTATCTTTTTTTCATCCCTTAAAAAGAATTATGCTATGGAATCACAATCAAATAATTTGGCCTCAAAACATAGGTTACTTTAATTTTAAAAATCTAATCATGTGCCAACTGCGATTGCAGGTATACTTGTCCTCTTAAACCCAACCGCCGGTTTCTAAGCCCCTTATCATGTTAGTTTAATTTTTGGTTCATTTAGTCTACCTAGGGTCTCACACTAAAGAAGCCATAGTTTCATCTAATCCCGCCTCAAGCTTATGAAACCGAGAGAATTTAAAATCATTTGTTGTTTTTTTTCTTTTTTTCCATCTCAGCATACTTAACTCAGAGGGTGCGACCAATCCAAGTCGCTATCCCAGTAGCCGGGCACCTTAAGCTTCAGCATTTTCGCTTTGATTTCTCATTAATTCATGAGCTTTTTTAGATATTTATTTTCAGACAATTCTAGAGGGAATCGAGGTCGGAGTCACTATCCCTAGAAACGACACCTTTGGCCTTGCCCTTATTTTATATCCAGCTCTTTTTTTTCTTTTTTTTTTCAACTTTTGATTAGAAATTCTAACGGTTTTAAACTTACAACGGCATTCCTTATACTATTATTGGCGGTTTCAACTTCCCCATTTTTTCCTAGATGAGAACCCACAATGTATCCTAATATATTTAGGTGTATTAGCTCAAAGGAAACTTTTCTACCGGCTGGGCCTACCCACACATCCAAAGTCAACACGCTTTCGATTATTTATTCTTCTAATACATATAATATTTGAAAACCAGACACTTGATTTTACCTATCATTTTCCATTTTTTATATAATGCAAACTTCAAAATCAAGGACAATTTTTTCTCATTTTCAATTTTTTTTTTTGATTTTTTTTAGTTTTTTTTCCACTCAAAACGACTCTATATACAGACTAAACGACAGTTTCCCATCCCCACACTTAAACTCTACATTGCCCTCAATTTAGGAATAGAAAATGACGCAAAACAAAAATGAATTCCGAATACAAAAATAAAAAGACGAGGGCAAATTGGAAAGGACTTAGCTGGTTAAATTTTTCTTCGTAAGTTATAAAATTTTAGTCCAATCCAGCTCGATCGTATAGCATTTCATTCGCGATCGGCTCTGACACAATGATAAACTCTGGGCTTGCGTTGATAAATGATAAACAGCTTCGGAATCACCCGAATGGAGATTGAGTACGGGCGGTGCAATCCAATCCTGCGCAAAATGAAACAAACAAAACCCGAGCATAATACCGACTCATACATAAATAAACGACTCAATACAAAAATAAAAACCGACGACAAAGAAAAAAAAACTCATAAATAAATAGATAAATATTTACAAACTCTACAAAGCCTCCCCACACTTAAACTTAATCAGGGGGCTTCTCTTTAATCTGGACCCGATCCAACCCGTTTACTTCCACCCGGTCCTTATTAAATAACAAAAATATACTAGTGGAATTGAAAAATATTTTATCGAATTTAAATGGGTCGGGCCACCAATATTTAAATTTACCTGGACCAAACCTGATTTTTGGCATGTAATGCGGGGACTTGTTGTCCCTACAACACCTAGCCCTCAGCTTGTGCCGGTCCACGTACCTCTTCGCCTTCTCCCGTGATTTTGGGTGATCAAGTGGCACTCTATCTTCTAAAGCCTTCACGGGCCAGCAGTGGTGCTCTTCCTCTTCAACCACTTCTTCTTCAACTTCCTTTGGTGACTCTTTGATTTCCATAGTTGGGTACCCTTCCAATAATGCCTCTAAGATGTCGAGGTCACTCACTGGGTCAAAATCTCTGTCTACTTCTGGAATCAGCAAATCACCCAACTCGTCACCAAACTCTGCCTCCCATGATAATTCATTACTTACCTCATCTTCAGCCATCACTACTTCATCATTTGTTTCTTCTTCATTAGAGTCACTCCCGAAATCCTATATAGTAACTTGTGGCACCGGAGGTGGGACTTTAACGCCCATTTTCATCTCTGACGCTAATTGTGATTCAAGGGGAGCGCTACAAACTGGGTGCAAATAAACTGTTTCCATCTCCACTGGAGCCGGCTTTGTTCCTGGGGGAAGTGGGATTAACGGGCCGGAGCCAACATGATGACCAACTAAGTTCATAGCAAGGAACCTTTAGAACTATGGGACTTGGTCTATTTAGACGCTCGATTATGGCCTTACGTTCCCTATCTCGCTCTTCCCTGTATGATCTAAGCCATTCATCAAATTCCTCTTTTGTGTTCAGTTCTGTCCAATGATGCTGCAGGAAATATGGCGTGGTATACGTATTCGCACGATAACCTAGGGGATACGTTGATGCATTTGGGCATTTCACGGTAAAATGGAGTCCTCCACAGATCTCGCACATGATTAATACAAAAAACTTTAATATAATTATATAACAAAAATAAAAGACAGACTCTAAACAAACAACAAGTAGCACGGATATAGCAGATAAGTGTAATCGAAGCTAATAAACGCAATCGCCTAAGAGTCCCCGGCAGCGGCGCCAAAAACTTGATGTGCTAAAAGTAGTTTAATAAAAATAACTAAATTAAACCTAAAACTACACCTAGTAATACTCTAGACTCCCTAAAACTAAACTACTGACAGGCAAGTGAACCTATCGACTCTAGTATAGCTAAAGTAAGTCCGGATATCGAATCTAAGAGACTCTAATGGAAAACGAAAACTAGACTCAATTACTTATCCTAAAACTGTTTAAATTAATTTATTATTTTAAAGGGGGGTTTTACTAAAAAATAAATTGCAATAAAATAAAGGTTAACTAAGACGAGCTAAAGTGAACTAAAAACGAGAACTTAGCTGAGCTGAATTCAGATGATGACAAGACACTACCTAGACCAGACTCCTAACTATGCCTGATAAGCTTCTATGGTAATGGAACTGATTTGGAACCGGGATCTTAAAATACTAAACATCAAGAATAAACTAGATACCCTCGACCATTCTCAAGGGGAAACCCTAGAATATATTTGTGCTGTTAAACCACCGGTTGGAGTACAAACCCTCACAGGTTATCTAATTATGATCGAGTACCCGTTAGACAATCTACCTCACAGCGCGAAAGCCTCACTACACTATGTGCAAGGGGTAATTATTGAAGCCTAGATCTAACTTGATATGCAGGAGTTGAAAGGGAAACTAGGCAGAACTTCTCACAAAGCCTCTAACCTAGCAATCTAACAACCTAGACATACCAACAAGCCCTCAGCTCACAGCTATTGTGTTGGGAATCATGGTATCAAATACACAGCGGAAGCAGTTTTGTTTATTAATAAAATCGATTATATACAATATATAATATGAGCCGATTTATATATATAAAATATATGTTTAATTTTATTAATCCAATTAACAAAATATTCCTAATCAGGATCTCGGTTAAACGCGTATAAACAAATAAATAATGAACAACCATAGGGGGTTTAGTAATCAACCTTTGACGACTACACCGGAATTGTAACACGCGGGTTACAACGAATCCTCGCTAGTAGGAAGTTCACACCCGAGCACTGGCCAACCGAAAGCAACACTTTGCAAGACGGAGGCAGCGATGATGGTGGTTTGCGGCAGACAAAAGAGCGGTGGCTCCTAAGGGTGGCCGCAAATCTTGAAGAGGAGACAAGGGTTATGTTGTTTTATCTTTTCAAAACATGTGTGTTTAGAGTTTGATCTATCACACCTATTTATATAGATAAAAGGCACTTGACCACTTAATTAGTCAAAGTCATTCACTTGACCATTTGACTAGTCAAGGACTTGACCAATTAATTAGTCAAAGTCATACACTTGACCATTTGACTAGTCAAAGACTTGACCACTTAATTAGTCAAAGTCATACACTTGACCATTTGACTAGTCAAAGTGTAAACTTTACTATTTAGTCCCTCGAGTTCAAAACTATTATTATTTCAGAAATAATAATCCACCAACACATGAACTTATCTGATTCGTGTACCAACGTGTAACTCTTCGGATCGTACCGGGTCGGGTTACGTTGACCTCGACTTTTAATTACATCGGACATACTATATATCCAACAATCTCCTACTTGGACGATTTTAATTAAATGAGTCAACGTGCGCAGAGTTGGACGCCTAGCTGTATCGCATTGCACCCAAACCAATATGACACTTTACAGTCGTCAACTAGTTCTTTGAGTTCAAGTAACGCTTTACTTAACCAAATACTATAGCCCTGATAATTCTATCAATAAGTCTCTTCTGTATAGACATCCGTTGATCATAAGACATGGATCATTCATTCTTATATAGTGATCAACCATTCTCTATTCTCGTCTCTAATTCAAAGTGGTCAAATGAACTACCTTAGTCCGAGCGTGGCCACGCGTTTATACCAGTTTGAATTAACGAGGGCGCCAGAATGTCTAGACTTCTAATCCTATAGAAGTACAGAATTCCATCAGCGTCATACAACTCCCACTTAATCTTGGATTTCTCCCAACGCTACCCTTATTGCTACCCATGTTTCAGGGTAGTGTTAGATTACATCAAGGATAGTCCTTGATCAATGTAGTTTAATATGTGCCTTAGGAAAAAGGACAGATTGAACATATCAATATCAAAACATCTCATGACACAGATCCATGGAGATCGTTTTGAAGCGAGTTACATCCAATATCATTCCCTAATGATATCTGTGAATTATGATTCTCAAACCATTGAGTTATTCATCTCATGAATACAATCATCTCAATTCACAATAGTCTTACATTCAAATTCATTCCCATGTAATTTGATCGACTACGGATATTTAGAATACTCTTATTCAAGGATTTAAACATACAAATAATGAACACGGTCACAAAATATTTAAATTTGCATTTAACCCATTAAATCAAATAAATATTCAATGTAACTGTTATAGTTCAAAATAAAACACCAATACTAATTACAGATCATGCCCACTGTCTAGCAACTCTAAGCCCTATCTTTCCAGCATGCTCCTCATGTTTAGCTTGAGGTAAAGGCTTAGTAAAGGGGTCAGCCAGATTTAGATCTGTATGAACTTTGTTTATCACGATGTCTCCACGTTCTACTATCTCTCTAATATAGTGGAATTTCCTGAGTATATGCCTTGTGACCTTGGTTCCTTTGCAAGAGCAATGGCACCAGTGTTGTCACACAGTATCTCGATTGGTTTCTTTATGCTAGGCATAACTTCGAGATCACTAATGAACTTCTTCATCTAGGCAGCCTCCTTTGTAGCATCCAATGCAGCATTGTATTCTGATTCACAGGTGGATTAAGCAACCACACTTTGCTTAAAGCTATTTCAAGTTACAGCCCCACCATTCAGAATGAAAACATATCCCATTTGTGACCTTGAATCATCACGATCAGTCTGGAAGCTTGCATCAGTATAACACTTAACTGACAGCTCCTCATCTAGTCCTCCATTTATTAAGAACATGTCATTAGTCCTTCTCAAGTACTTAAGAATGTTCTTCACTACAGCCCAGTGACTCTCTCCTGGGTTCTGTTGATATCTACTCATCATGCTAAGAGCATACGAGACATCAGGTCTAGTACACAACATGGCATACATGATGGAACCAATAACAGAAGCATATGGAACTCTTTCCATTTTCTTCCTTTCCTCTTCAGTGTTTGCACACTGCTTGTTATTAAGAATGGTTTCATGTGCCATGGGCAAGAGCCCCCTTTTTGAGTCTTGCATTGAGAAACGTCGTAAGACCTTATCAATATATGTACTTTAACTCAAACCCAATAACCGCTTTGATCTATCTCTATAAATCTTTATTCCCAGAATATAAGCGGCTTCACCTAGATCTTTCATTGCAAAACATTTACCCAACCAGGTCTTAACATCTTTAAGCATAAGGATATTGTTTCCAATGATTAGTATGTCATCTACATACAGTATAAGAAAAGTGATATAGCTCCCACTAGATTTCTTGTAAACACACGGTTCATCTTCGTTCTTGATAAAACCAAACTCTTTGATTTTCTGATCAAAACGGAGATTCCAGCTGCGAGATGCTTGCTTTAATCCATAGATGGATTTATTCAGCTTGCACACCTTATTAGGATTCTTGGGATCGACAAAACCTTCAGGTTGAACCATATAGACATCTTCCAGTAAGTGTCCATTAAGGAACGCGGTTTTGACATCCATCTGCCATATCTCATAGTCATAATATGCAGCAATGGCAAGTAGAATTCTAATAGACTTAAGCATGGCTACTGGCGAGAAAGTTTCCTCATAATCAATTCCTTGAGTCTGAGTAAAACCTTTCGCTACATGCCTTGCTTTGTAGGTTTGCACATTCCCATCCATGTCAGTCTTCTTCTTGAAGATCCATTTGTTTCCCACAGTCTGACATTCGGTAGGAAGATCAACCAAATCCCAGACTTGGTTATCATACATGGATTGCATCTCTGCATTCATGGCTTCTTGCCATTTCTTGGATTCTAAATCCAAGATTGCAGCTTTGTAAGTAGTAGGCTCAGCTTTATCAATCATGAAGATATCATCATACTTTACCGGTGCACAACGATCCCTAATACTTTTCCGAACACTTGGTGTTTCTGTTGTTTCTTGAGTCCTCTCAGGCTCAACTTCAACAACTGGATCAGTTACATCTGGTTCTGTCTGAACAGCTGGTTCAGTCACTTGTGATTCTCGAATTTCTTCAAGATCCACATGGTTATCTCCAATCCCTCGCGCCAGAAGCTCTTCCTCTAAGAAAGTGCCTCTGTGTTTGGTGAAAATCTTATTTTCAGTGGGGTGGTAGAACAGGTAACCGATCTTTTTACCGTATCCAACGAAAACCACTTTTTCGCCTCTGGGATCTAGTTTATCCGAAGATTCTAGAGTGACATAAGCATTACATCCCCAGACTTTAAGGTAGGATACATGAGGTTTCTTTCCATGCCATATCTCATAGGGCATTTTATCAACCTTTTTCGTTGGAGCTATATTCACAAGTCTTGCGGCAGTTTCCAAAGCATAACTCCAAAAGGATTTTGGAAGGTTTGTTCGACACATCATTGATCGAATCATATCTAATAGAGTTTGATTTCTCCGCTCAGACACACCATTATGTTGCGGTGTTCCAGGTGGAGTGAGTTGTGAAACTATTCCACAATCCTTTAGATGGTCGATGAATTCCTGACTAAGATATTCACCGCCTCGATCTGATCGAAGCATTTTAATAGTTCTATTTAGCTGATTTTCTACTTCGTTTTGGTACTCCTTGAACTTTTCAAGAGTATCATGTTTATGCTTCATAAGATAAACATAACCATATCTACTGAAATCATCAGTGAATGTAACAAAGTATCTTTCTCCATGTCTTGACATTGTTCTGAATGGACCACATACATCTGTATGTACAAGTCCTAGCAGATCATTGGCTCTTTCTCCAACATTTGAAAAAGGTGCTTTTGTTAACTTTCCACTTAAGCATGATTCGCATTTTCCAAACGACTCCGAACCTTTGGAATCCAGGATTCCTGCGGTTTTGAGTTGTTTAACACGATTCTCATTTATGTGACCAAGTCTACAATGCCACATATACGTATCATTAAAGTCCAACTTATTATGTTTATGGGAGATATTGCATAATATGTTATCGTTTTGGATTTCTATCTCATAGATCCCATTGTTAGGTTTTGCATCAAAGTAAAATACATCGTTAAAATAAGCAGAAATAAATTCCCCATTGAAACGATAATTAAAACCTTGTCCTCGCAAAGCCGAAACTGAAACAATATTTCTAGTCACACTAGGAATGTAATAAACATTGTTCAAAACAAGTTCTAAACCGGAAGGAAGTAAGAGAACACATTCTCCTAATGCCTTCACAGCAACTCTTTGTCCATTGCCAACATGGACCTCCAAGTCGCCTTGTTTCAGCTTTCTAATCTTTCTTAGTCCTTGCAAAACATTACAAATGTGGAAACCACATCCTGTGTCAAACACCCATGTTTTGCTAGGAAAAGCAAAGATTTCAATAACATATATACTTGAGGACTCTCCTCCTGAAGCCTTAGCTTGCTTCAGCTCAGCTAAATACTTAGCACAGTTCCTCTTCCAGTGCCCAGTTTCATCACAATGATAACACTTGGCATCTTTTCGAGGTTTTTTATTGGCAACAGATTTGCCTTTGCCCTTCCCTTTGCCCTGATTACCCATTTTCTTGGTGTTAGGTTTTCTTAACTTGTCCCTCCTTGATCACTAGCACTGGTGCAGTCTTGCTAGGTATGTTCACCTCAGCAGTTTTGAGCATCTGATGCAGTTCTGCAAGTGTCTTTTCCATCCCGTTCATATTGTAGTTCATAATGAACTGGTCATATGACTTAGGCAATGAGTTTAGGATAATATCCCCCGCTAACTCATCGCTCAAGGGGTATTCCAGATGAGCCAAGTGATCAAGATATGCCTTCATTTTTAGCACACGAGTGCTAACTGGCGTTTCTAGAACATACATCTTGTTCTCCGCCTTGAGAACAATTTTCAAGTTGCGGTGCCAGTCCATGAAGTTGGAGTGGTTAAGTTTGTCCTTCTCTAAGATGGACTTGAGAGATAATTGGGAGGCGGAATTGTTTTCAGTTAACATCTACAAAGTTCAAAATCTAATTTATTAGTATTTCATGTTTTAAGTATCCTAATTATTTTATGACCCAAAAAGCAAAATTAATTAGGATGAGATCCCGATTCATCAATACACAATGAACTGGCTTAGCACTGTCCACTGGCATGATTAGGTAGGTAAACAACGATTGTTAATTGTGTCCACTACACAACTCTCCTTTTTGGGGTTATCGCTAAAAGCGATGTATGTTTAACCCCAACTATGCCCACTTGTCTAACAAGCGATGTTTGGTCCTTTACTGTTAACTGTAACACCGGCCTATGTTACACAGGAACCGCGATGATTACCTTCACTCATGATCAACGCCCAGATGCAGGGTCAGCACTAACATTTGAGTTCGATATAGAATGGAGTGTTAACTCGTTTAAGGGTGGCATGAAACATCAATTTAAAATTGGGATTTAATTTTAATATTTACCATAAATATATTGAATGACTCGTTAGCATGATGTGAGTCACACAATAGTTTATAAAATCCAATTTTATATTGTTCGTGATAATTGAAACTCCTTTCAACACTCGACACGGTATAGTTTTAAATACCCTATTTAAACTACGTTGGTCGTATTATCGCGAATGGACTTGTTTTAATATTAATAAAACTTCTTTTATTAAATATGCTTTTCGGTTTTTATAAAACTTGTTTTAATAAAACCGTTGTCATGATTTTGAAAATTTTATTTATTTTGGGTTATCTAAATTATTTACAATAAATAAACCATAACCACAAAACATAATAATAAAATTAAACAAATCGAGCCCCTAATAGGTTGTCCGTTTCGTTTTAGCCAGAAACGAAACGAACCAGTCAAAAGGGTTTCAAAACTATTTTTGATATAGCTCCCACTTGACCCGAGATCTCTATCTTCATGGAACCTGTTCGCCTTTTTATCTTCGTCTTGATCTTGTACTTGTAGGATTACAAATAAATTTGAAATACAAATAAAACAAATCTATTCTAATCCTATCTATTACACCGGATCCAATATCCGTAATAAAAAATACAAATCAATAAAAAAAACTAAAACATCACAAACATAACCATGACAAGGGTCAAAATACCTAGGGCTCGATTCACATCACAATCCATGAACAACAAAAAGCTTTTGATCTTTTGTCAAAAAAAAAAAAATTTTTTTGACAAATAAAACATAGATCAAAATTATAACTTTTACCATCTATACGCGCGTAACCGTGGCTCTGATACCACTGTTGGGAATCATGGTATCAAATACACAGCAGAAGCAGTTTTGTTTATTAATAAAATCGATTATATACAATATATAATATGAGCCGATTTATATATATAAAATATATGTTTAATTTTATTAATCCAATTAACAAAATATTCCCAATCAGGATCTCGGTTAAACGCGTATAAACAAATAAATAATGAACAACCATAGGGGGTTTAGTAATCAACCTTTGACGACTACATTGGAATTGTAACACGCGAGTTACAACGAATCCTCGCTAGTAGGAAGTTCACACCCGAGCACTGGCCAACCGAAAGCAACACTTTGCAAGACGGAGGCAGCGATGATGGTGGTTTGCGGCGGACAAAGGGGCGGTGGCTCCTAAGGGTGGCCGCAAATCTTGAAGAGGAGACAAGAGTTATGTTGTTTTATCTTTTCAAAACATGTGTGTTTAGAGTTTGATCTATCACACCTATTTATATAGATAAAAGGCACTTGACCACTTAATTAGTCAAAGTCATTCACTTGACCATTTGACTAGTCAAGGACTTGACCAATTAATTAGTCAAAGTCATACACTTGACCATTTGACTAGTCAAAGACTTGACCACTTAATTAGTCAAAGTCATACACTTGACCATTTGACTAGTCAAAGTGTAAACTTTACTATTTAGTCCCTCGAGTTCAAAACTATTATTATTTCAGAAATAATAATCCACCAACACATGAACTTATCTGATTCGTGTACCAACGTGTAACTCTTCGGATCGTACCGGGTCGGGTTACGTTGACCTCGACTTTTAATTACATCGGACATACTATATATCCAACATATTGAACTTGGAAGGATACCTAAAATCTTCTAACCACCAAATATCACTCCTATGGTAAACTCGCGACTATTGACCATAAACTAGTTGCTACACAAAGTCTGCAACCTAACTAGCACTCATACATGAAAGACATTCACAAAAGTGCAAGTGGAGTGAATAAGTGACAATAAAAAAATAATAGATACGCACATACACCAGATCTAGAGAAATCAAAATCTTTACTGAATCATAAATCCAAAACACGTTCCAAACACCATAGAAAAAATCAAATCAAAACATAGTTATTTGTGTTAACCTAGGTAGCTATAAAAGTTTTTGTGACACCCGGCAAATTCTGGTTAACAACGTTGTCTAGATGAAAGTCTACCTTAGCGAGTCACGCGTATATTGTACTTAACTGGGTTAGTTAAGTCGTGTTATGGTTCGGGAACCATCAGTTTAGTATTAAAGGATCATCGGATGTTAGTCTAGAGGTTCATTAGATGTCAGTCCTTAACCAAGTGTACAAATGGTGACGATTCGTAGAATCGTCAGGTCATACGGAACATACAAGTCTCGAGTCCTGGGAATTGGTGAACGAGTGTGAATATGTTTGTTTGCAAGTGTTATGTGTTTAAAATCATTATGTGACTTGTCGGTATGTGAAAATGTGTTAACATATGTTAAATCGGGGTTTAACGCGCAAAACACACGGAACCAGCCCCTATAGGCGATTAGGGGAGCCCAATCGCCTATAGGGGATGCGATTGGGCCTTCATAGGGGCGATTGGCATGCTAAATGCATGCCTTAGGGGCGATTAGGCCCTAATTGCATGAAGTTTCATGCGATTAGGAGCCCTAATCGCGTGTAAATGCTGCACAATCGCGTGTTACGTGCTGGACGACTAAAAACGACTATAAATACAATGCTTGACCTCCTAAACTTCATAATAACAACCCTAGTCGTCCCATAACCCGCCCAACACACACACAACCTCTGGAACGTGATTTTGGATCAAAACACAAGGTTTCAAGCTTATTTCATCAATCTAACACAATCTAAGGTGTGATTTTCATCCATGCAATCTTTATTAACGTTTTTATTAAATCCCTAACGGTCCAGACCTGTTCTAAAACGAATAAGCTTTCTGAAAATCGTTAATAAGTGTTGATAATCGGATTCTAACTATCATGCATGTGTTATGTGTGTTTATGATTAAAAGCTAGGGTTTTTATGATTCAAGATGGATGATTAACATGTTATTAGGTTAGTTTCAGATTAATAATGATATCATGTTAATGAAATCTGAGTAATTGTTCATTAGGGTTATAGTTATGCATGTTAATGTGATGTTTCATGCTATGTGTATTGTGTTTGGATTACATGGTTGCATGCAGGGCTGATAAAACGAGGCTAAACGAAGGATTTTGGTTTAAACATGTTTGGTATAGTTGTTGGATTGATATTGGATGATTACACGCGTTCTGATCTGATTTGGAGCGTTAAACGCGCGAAAAACCGGAACAGCTGGGTTACTGGCGATTAGCAACCCTAATCGCCTATGTTAGGGGCGATTAGGAGGCCAATCGCCTGTAAAGACTCCCTAATCGCCTATATTACATGCGATTGGGGGCTAAATGCCTCTATTACATGCAATTGTGATCCTAAATGCTAGTTAAGTCCTGAAATACATGTCTTATGAGCTAATTGCTAGTAGATGCATGTCTTATGAGCTAATTGCTAGTAGATGCATGTCTTATGAGCTAATTGCTAGTAAATACATGTCTTATGACCTAATTGCTAGTAGATACGTGTCTTATGACCTAATTGCTAGTAAATGCATGTCTTATGACCTAATTGCCTATAAACTCCTGAAATGCATGTCTTATGACCTAATTGCCTATATTATATGCAATTAGCTTTCCTAAATGCCTGTTGACCAACCTAAATGCTAGTTGACTTTTCCTAATCGCGTGTACTGCTGCTGTAAGTGTAAATTAGCATTCCGAGACCCGATTTGACATATAGGAACATGCTAGGAACCCCGTAACATATCTAATAACTTGGTAACATATGTTTGGATTTAATTATGTGATACGTGAACTACGTGCTATAACTTGTTGGACGTTAACGTATGTTAAGTGTGATTGCATGATTGTATGTTTGAGAGCGTAAGCATAACACGGGGAGTCTCGGGTCACCAATGGGATGTCGAGTCTTGTACATTGGGTCAGTTAAACAGTCACGGTGTTTTCAAACGAACTTGGTTATGGTCTGGACATCTAGGGACTAACTAACCTGCGGGTTATTAGTCTAAGTACTTGTAACTGTCATATGTTAGGTCGCCACTTTACGGGACTAGCATGGCTTGCTGAGTTTATTCGTATTACGAAGTAACGCAACCTAAGGTGAGTTTACGGCCCCTCTTTTAACTGGTTTCACTTTTCGGGGGAGAAAACATGTGTTAAAACTTATGTTTGGTAACTACTGTCATACTATGGGTTTTCTATGGTTTACTATACGATCTTTGGAAGTCCCGGGGGGAACCATGAATGTGCGGGTTTGCACAACGGGGAAATGTGAATAGCGCTATTGGGAGTGACCAACCCCGCTCGTCGACTTGGAGGGTCGGCGGGTGCATATTGTCTCAAACAGGAACAACAGGTTTACTACATCGGGCACGACATCTGGTTTGCGAGTTAGTAATGGTTTTCCAATCGTGATAGTAACAAAACATACGCCTAGCTAGCGTACATGGGTTTTCGATTTGTTATAGTATGGACAGGTGGAACTTGGTACTGTGATTACAAAACCTGTAAACTCACCAGCATTTTTGTGCTGACGTATTCTCTTACATGTTTTCTCAGGTCGCTAGGGTAGCACAATGGAACTAGGGCGCACGCGTCTGCACGGCGTCTAGTTAGGATTGCATGGTTTTCAAACGTTGAACATTTGGTTTATTTTGGATTATGTTTTGAATAAGCTTCCGCTGTATTTGGGGAATTTTAAACTATGTTTTTGAAATTGCATATTTTCATTTAGACTTGTTTATTGTGATCGTTGGTTTAGATCCTGGTTTGTCATGCGCCTCGCGGTAAAACTCCGCAAGTGGATTTTGAGGGTGTGACAGATTGGTATCAGAGCCAATGGTTATAGTGAACTAGGACTGCATGTAGAGTCTAGTCTATAGCCGAGTCGCACACACTAGACGATCACATAGTACTAAACATTTTGATGGATTACGTATGGGCTGTCGGGGTGTCTCTAAATCATTTGATCTTCCTATGTTACATCATCCGTTCTATCTTAGGTCGGGTTACTTACTTTCTAGGCAGTGTAGTATATTGGAGTAAGTCGTGTACTCTTGAGATTTGTCCAAGGCTCGGGCATCTCCCTTTCATACTCCAATAGAAACACTTGCCATAAACTACCGTAGCATTACGGTGTATAGCTAAGAGTCTATGTCTGGTGATTTGAACTTTGAACTAGGAGAACACTTGGAGGACCATGTAGAGCGGTTTATCATTTTGGGTGCACACAAAATCGTAAACCGAAATGCATGGAAGCCCTAGTGAGCTCTGGGTTTGAAGGGATAGTCCTGGATTGGATCTAGCCTTGATCTTGCGAACGCTAGTGGTTACCATTAGCTGTGAAACTAAATTTTCTCGTAAGGCGTAATGAGTTGGCAGTGCTGTGTCCCGATCTGCATGTGCCAGAATACAGGAGGATTGAACATTATATCTCGGGGCTAGTACCAGAGATCGCAGGGTTGGTGGCTGCGGGAAATCATCCTACATACTCAGAGGTGGTCCGATCGGCTCACAGGATGACAAACTTGAAGGTGAATGAGGGTATCTTGCCTGCTAAGGGTTCGACTGTCAAGGCCCCGGAGAATAACAAGCGTAAGTGGGATAACGAGGGGAAAGGATCTGGGCCAGCACAGCAGGGTAAGAGATTTGATAGCGGGGGTTCTTCTTCTTTTGGTAACAAACAGGGTGGTTATGCGGGGAAACTGCCTAAATGCAACAAGTGTGGGCGTCATCATCAGGGGGACTGCGACCGTAATCGTTGCCATTGCTGTCAGCGATTTGGGCATTTTGCTAAAGATTGTCGGGCTACACTTCCATCGACCCAGGCCCCAACTACTAACTCGGATCCTACTACTCAGGGAACAACGGGAAGACAGGGATGTTACAACTGTGGAGAAACTGGTCATTACAAGAAGGATTGCCCGAAACTGAAGCAGGGCGGGAACAACGGTAACGGGAACAACGGGGGCGGCGGCAGAAATGCACGTGCCTTCGTCATTGGAGCCGCGGAGGCTATACAGGATCCTGACACAGTTACCGATACATTCCTTCTCAATAATCGCTCTGTTAGTGTTTTATTTGATTCTGGTGCAGACAAGAGTTTTATATCTGTGGAAGTTAGTCGATTGCTAGATGTAGTACCCGTACCATTAGAGGCTAAGTATATTATTGAGTTGGCTGACGGTAATAAGATTGAAGCTACTTGTATCCTTCGGGAGTGTCAACTAGAGTTGTCGGGTTTGTCTTTTCCCATCGACCTTATGCCGGTACCTTTGGGTAGTTTTGACGTTGTTGTAGGCATGGATTGGTTGTCCTTGTATCGCGCGGAGATTGTTTGTTACGACAAGATTATTCGGATTCCTCTCCCTGATGGAGAATTCCTTTCTGTGTACGATATCAAGGGTGGTGTTCCGCTAAATATCATCTCTAGTATGAAAGCCCTTAAGTATCTTCGAAAGGGTTATTCGGCCGTTTTGGCACTTTTGTCTGTTTCCTCTAGTGATGAGAAGAAGGTCGACGATATTCCCGTTGTACGCGAGTTTCCTGATGTGTTTCCCGATGATTTATCTGGTCTTCCTCCCCATCGTCAGGTTGAGTTCAGTATTGATCTCGTACCGGGAGCTGCTCCTATTGCTCGGGCCCCCTACCGTCTTGCACCTCCTGAGATGCAGGAATTGTCTAGTCAGTTACAGGAACTCTTGGACAAGGGTTTCATCAGACCAAGTTATTCCCCTTGGGGAGCCCCAATTCTGTTCGTTAAGAAGAAGGATGGAAGTTTTCGACTGTGTGTGGATTACAGAGAATTGAACAAGGTGACCATCAAGAACCGTTATCCTCTTCCGCGTATTGATGATCTATTCGACCAGCTCCAGGGTTCTAGTTACTACTCCAAGATTGATTTGAGGTCCGGTTATCACCAGTTGCGCGTAAGGGAAGCTGACGTTGCAAAGAATGCCTTTCGTACACGTTATGGCCATTATGAGTTCTTGGTCATGCCTTTCGGTCTTACTAACGCACCGGCGGTTTTCATGGACTTGATGAACCGCGTTTGCAAACCATATCTTGACAAGTTCGTCATTGTGTTTATTGATGATATTCTAATTTACTCCAAGAACAAGACCGAACACGAGGAACACCTGCGTTTGGTTTTGGAACTCTTGCGACGGGAACAACTTTACGCTAAATTCTCAAAGTGTGACTTTTGGTTAAGCGAAGTTCAGTTCCTAGGACATGTGGTTAATGAACTAGGAATTCATGTCGATCCAGCTAAGATCGAAGCGATTAAGAACTGGGAAGCACCAAAGACGCCAACTGAGGTGCGGCAATTTCTAGGCCTTGCGGGCTATTATCGTCGTTTCATTATGGGGTTCTCGAAGATTGCTCAACCCCCCATCACTCTTACTCAGAAGGATAGAAAATTCGACTGGGGTGAACCACAAGAGTCGGCATTTCAGGAACTAAAGTCTAAACTTTGTTCTGCTCCTATTTTGTCTTTACCTGAAGGCCCTGATGATTTCGTTGTCTACTGTGATGCTTCCATTCATGGTCTCGGTTGCGTGTTGATGCAACGCGAGAAAGTGATTGCGTATGCTTCTCGTCAACTCAAGGTGCACGAGAAAAACTACACCACCCATGACTTGGAGTTGGGTGCAGTGGTATTCGCGTTAAAAATTTGGAGACATTACTTGTACGATACCAAATGCACCATCTACACCGATCACAAGAGTCTTCAACATATTTTCGACCAACAACACTTGAACATACGACAGCATCGTTGGATTGAACTCCTTAACGACTATGATTGCGCCATTAAGTACCATCCTGGCAAGGCGAATGTAGTAGCAGACGCTTTGAGCAGGAAGGAATCAGTTAATCCTCGTCGCGTGCGGGCGTTGCAGCTCACCATACATTCCTCTATACCTGACCAACTCCGTTCTGCCCAGTTAGAAGCTTTGAAGGAGGAAAACCTTAAAGCTGAAACCATGCACGGTGCCGACAAGCACCTCGAGCGAAGGCCTGATGGCCTGCACTACTTCGCAGAACGCATATGGGTTCCTTTATTCGGGGGACTTCGGGAGCTTGTCTTAGATGAGGCTCATAAGTCCCGGTATTCTATTCATCCTGGTTCGGATAAGATGTACCAAGATCTGAAGGTGCTTTACTGGTGGCCAAACATGAGGTCGGATATAGCCTCATACGTGAGCAATGCTTGACCTGTGCTAAGGTCAAGGTAGAATACCAGAAACCGTCGGGTCTCTTGCAACAACCTGAAATCCCGGAGTGGAAATGGGAACGGATTACAATGGATTTTGTCACGCAACTACCTAAGTCACCGAGCGGGAATGATAAGATATGGGTGATAGTTGATCGATTGACGAAATCAGCCCATTTGCTCGCTATTAAGGAGACCGACACCATGGATCGTTTGGCTCGTCTTTATCTGAAGGAAGTTGTTTCTAAGCACGGGGTGCCGGTTTCTATTATTTCGGATCGTGACTCCCACTTTACTTCTCACTTCTGGAAGTCTTTGCACAAGGCTTTGGGTACTCTGCTGGACATGAGTACGGCTTATCACCCACAGACTGACGGTCAAAGTGAACGTACGATTCAAACTTTAGAAGACATGCTGCGGGCATGTGTGATCGATTTTGGCAAAGGTTGGGGAGCTCATTTACCGTTAGTAGAATTCTCATACAACGACAGTTATCACACGAGCATCAAGGCGGCTCCGTTCGAGGCACTGTACGGGCGGAAATGTCGTTCTCCTCTTTGTTGGGCTGAAGTGGGTGAGAGTCAACTCACTGGGCCTGAACTAGTGTACGAAACTTCGGAAAAGATCGTACAGATTCGTAACCGGTTGGCAGCAGCACGGGATCGGCAAAAGAGTTATGCTGATCAGCGTCGCAAGCCATTGGAATTCCAAGTTGATGACAAGGTACTTCTGAAAGTTTCACCGTGGAAGGGCGTCATACGCTTTGGGAAGCGTGGCAAACTCAACCCTCGGTATGTCGGTCCATTTACGATCCTGGAACGGATTGGACCGGTGGCATATCATCTTGATTTACCAACGGAGCTCGGTAACGTACATAACGTCTTCCATGTGTCCAACCTGAAGAAGTGTCTGGCTGACGAGTCTCTCATTGTTCCACTGGAAGAGATCAAGGTTGACGATCGTCTTCGGATTGTGGAGGAACCTGTTGAGATTCTGGATTACAAGATTTGTAGCCTACGTCATAGCAAGATTCGCATTGTTAAGGTTCGCTGGAACTCGAACCGGGGACCAGAATACACTTGGGAACGGGAGGATCAGATGAAGTCTAAATATCCTCATCTCTTTCCTAAGGAAGCGTTCGAATCGAGATATGTCTCCACTGCAGCTGAATGAATCTCGGGGCGAGATTCCTTTTAACGTGGGGATGATGTGACAACTCGGGTAAATCTCTCTCTTGGTTTCTATCTTTTGTCTGTTTCTTTTGTTATTCCTTTTGGGTACTGTGCAATTTTCGGGACGAAAATTCTTTTAACGTGGGGATGATGTGACACCCGGCAAATTCTGGTTAACAACGTTGTTGTAACACCCCGCCCCTCTCATCACCAATATTGTCCGCTTTGCCCATCCAGAGCTCACGGATTTGTTTTTGGTTGCCCAAGTGGAGACTTCCCAGGAGGTCACCCATCCTGAAATTTCTCCCACCTGAGCACGCTTAACTGTGGAGTTCTCCTCTCATCCACTAACATTAAGCCCCCAAAACGCGTTGGTGATTTAAGAGGCAAGACATTACTTATGAACCAAGGATCTCTCCTGGCCACGACCGATGTGGGATTTTCCTGGGGTGTCACATTCACCCCCTGTTAAAGTCTCATCATCCCTGATGAGGTGTGTTCCTGGGGTGTCACATTCACCCCCTGTTAGAGTCTCATCGTCCCTGATGAGGTGTGCACCCACCATCCCGAACGGCACAGGAGTGGCTCTGATACCATCTGTAACACCCCGCCCCTCTCATCACCAATATTGTCCGCTTTGCCCATCCAGAGCTCACGGATTTGTTTTTGGTTGCCCAAGTGGAGACTTCCCAGGAGGTCACCCATCCTGAAATTTCTCCCACCTGAGCACGCTTAACTGTGGAGTTCTCCTCTCATCCACTAACATTAAGCCCCCAAAACGCGTTGGTGATTTTAGAGGCAAGACATTACTTATGAACCAAGGATCTCTCCTGGCCACGGCCGATGTGGGATTTTCCTGGGGTGTCACATTCACCCCCTGTTAGAGTCTCATCGTCCCTGATGAGGTGTGTTCCTGGGGTGTCACAGTTGTCTAGATGAAAGTCTACCTTAGCGAGTCATGCGTATATTGTACTTAACTGGGTTAGTTAAGTCGTGTTATGGTTCGGGAACCATCAGTTTAGTATTAAAGGATCATCGGATGTTAGTCTAGAGGTTCATTAGATGTCAGTCCTTAACCAAGTGTACAAATGGTGACGATTCGTAGAATCGTCAGGTCATACGGAACATACAAGTCTCGAGTCCTGGGAATTGGTGAACGAGTGTGAATATGTTTGTTTGCAAGTGTTATGTGTTTAAAATCATTATGTGACTTGTCGGTATGTGAAAATGTGTTAACATATGTTAAATCGGGGTTTAACGCGCAAAACACACGGAACCAGCCCCTATAGGCGATTAGGGGAGCCCAATCGCCTATAGGGGATGCGATTGGGCCTTCATAGGGGCGATTGGCATGCTAAATGCATGCCTTAGGGGCGATTAGGCCCTAATTGCATGAAGTTTCATGCGATTAGGAGCCCTAATCGCGTGTAAATGCTGCACAATCGCGTGTTACGTGCTGGACGACTAAAAACGACTATAAATACAATGCTTGACCTCCTAAACTTCATAATAACAACCCTAGTCGTCCCATAACCCGCCCAACACACACACAACCTCTGGAACGTGATTTTGGATCAAAACACAAGGTTTCAAGCTTATTTCATCAATCTAACACAATCTAAGGTGTGATTTTCATCCATGCAATCTTTATTAACGTTTTTATTAAATCCCTAACGGTCCAGACCTGTTCTAAAACGAATATGCTTTCTGAAAATCGTTAATAAGTGTTGATAATCGGATTCTAACTATCATGCATGTGTTATGTGTGTTTATGATTAAAAGCTAGGGTTTTTATGATTCAAGATGGATGATTAACATGTTATTAGGTTAGTTTCAGATTAATAATGATATCATGTTAATGAAATCTGAGTAATTGTTCATTAGGGTTATAGTTATGCATGTTAATGTGATGTTTCATGCTATGTGTATTGTGTTTGGATTACATGGTTGCATGCAGGGCTGATAAAACGAGGCTAAACGAAGGATTTTGGTTTAAACATGTTTGGTATAGTTGTTGGATTGATATTGGATGATTACACGCGTTCTGGATCTGATTTGGAGCGTTAAACGCGCGAAAAACCGGAACAGCTGGGTTACTGGCGATTAGCAACCCTAATCGCCTATGTTAGGGGCGATTAGGAGGCCAATCGCCTGTAAAGACTCCCTAATCGCCTATATTACATGCGATTGGGGGCTAAATGCCTCTATTACATGCAATTGTGATCCTAAATGCTAGTTAAGTCCTGAAATACATGTCTTATGAGCTAATTGCTAGTAGATGCATGTCTTATGAGCTAATTGCTAGTAGATGCATGTCTTATGAGCTAATTGCTAGTAGATACATGTCTTATGACCTAATTGCTAGTAGATACATGTCTTATGACCTAATTGCTAGTAAATGCATGTCTTATGACCTAATTGCCTATAAACTCCTGAAATGCATGTCTTATGACCTAATTGCCTATATTATATGCAATTAGCTTTCCTAAATGTCTGTTGACCAACCTAAATGCTAGTTGACTTTTCCTAATCGCGTGTACTGCTGCTGTAAGTGTAAATTAGCATTCCGAGACCCGATTTGACATATAGGAACATGCTAGGAACCCCGTAACATATCTAATAACTTGGTAACATATGTTTGGATTTAATTATGTGATACGTGAACTACGTGCTATAACTTGTTGGACGTTAACGTATGTTAAGTGTGATTGCATGATTGTATGTTTGAGAGTGTAAGCATAACACGGGGAGTCTCGGGTCACCAATGGGATGTCGAGTCTTGTACATTGGGTCAGTTAAACAGTCACGGTGTTTTCAAACGAACTTGGTTATGGTCTGGACATCTAGGGACTAACTAACCTGCGGGTTATTAGTCTAAGTACTTGTAACTGTCATATGTTAGGTCGCCACTTTACGGGACTAGCATGGCTTGCTGAGTTTATTCGTATTACGAAGTAACGCAACCTAAGGTGAGTTTACGGCCCCTCTTTTAACTGGTTTCACTTTTCGGGGGAGAAAACATGTGTTAAAACTTATGTTTGGTAACTACTGTCATACTATGGGTTTTCTATGGTTTACTATACGATCTTTGGAAGTCCCGGGGGGAATCATGAATGTGCGGGTTTGCACAACGGGGAAATGTGAATAGCGCTATTGGGAGTGACCAACCCCGCTCGTCGACTTGGAGGGTCGGCGGGTGCATATTGTCTCAAACAGGAACAACAGGTTTACTACATCGGGCACGACATCTGGTTTGCGAGTTAGTAATGGTTTTCCAATCGTGATAGTAACAAAACATACGCCTAGCTAGCGTACATGGGTTTTCGATTTGTTATAGTATGGACTGGTTGAACTTGGTACTGTGATTACAAAACCTGTAAACTCACCAGCATTTTTGTGCTGACGTATTCTCTTACATGTTTTCTCAGGTCGCTAAGGTAGCACAATGGAACTAGGGCGCACGCGTCTGCACGGCGTCTAGTTAGGATTGCATGGTTTTCAAACGTTGAACATTTGGTTTATTTTGGATTATGTTTTGAATAAGCTTCCGCTGTATTTGGGGAATTTTAAACTATGTTTTTGAAATTGCATATGTTCATTTAGACTTGTTTATTGTGATCGTTGGTTTAGATCCTGGTTTGTCATGCGCCTCGCGGTAAAACTCCGCAAGTGGATTTTGAGGGTGTGACAGTTTTAGCCACAAATCATCTTGAAAATAGAAACAAAGACAAATAAAATTTCAGCAATCATTGTATAGAACAAAGATAATAAAAGAACGAAAAAAACCGAACGATTGACACCCAAATACTCGCTCCCAAGGTTTAGAACCTTTGATCCTTGGCTTGCCTCTCTAATAATATTCTCTGTTCTGTTTTGTTCTGTCGCTCCTTCGATCTCCTTCCCTCTAATAATATGCAGCTTTGAAAATCAAGTCCTAACAAATTAATATATGCAGCTCCTTAATAAAGTCCTCTTCAAAACAATTCCGCCGCCTCAAGATTCTGTTGGGCTTTTGGGCCGTGAAATCATGACCCAAGTCATGATTTATATTATTATTAGTGACCAAAGTCACGATTTATATTATTATTATTATTATTATACTATTGATATATATAGTATTATGGCATCGTGCTCTCGACTCGGGTGTTCTTGACTTGACCAAAGTTGCTCGTTTACG
This sequence comes from Ambrosia trifida, assembly GCA_028751855.1. Classification (NCBI taxonomy): domain Eukaryota; kingdom Viridiplantae; phylum Streptophyta; class Magnoliopsida; order Asterales; family Asteraceae; genus Ambrosia; species Ambrosia trifida. Next base: position 62,064,432 of record CM054129.1, on the reverse strand, counting down.
CTCCAACGTCCATGAACACCTAGCAAAATATAAAATAAAATAGATAAATACTAAAAAAGAACCAAAACTAATAAAAATCTATAAAAACATATACCAAATAAAATAGACCGGTACAAGCCTAAAACTAATAAAAACACTATTTAAACGACTCAAAAACTGTACAAACTTTACACTGGAAATAGATGTATTTTACAATACATCACCACTCCCAGATACAGATATAGTCCCCTCAACACCATGCCCTTTTTCTACTATTGGCATCTTTAGCTTCCTAAATTAATACCCCAAATTTACTGCACTTTTGAGTAAAATAGCAAAAAAACTTAATGAATCAGCAGTACTAATGCCAATATTCCTATTGATCAAGCATACCTCAACACATTAACATCAAGAATATGAAAATAACATAATCCGAAAAAACTTAATGAGGCTCATGGTGTGCTAAGAACATTGGCTGCGAGGAGGGTTGCAAGTGTAAACCTGTCATCCACCATCCTCGCCACGCCATCACCACCATTTGTCGATAAAAACTATAACTCATCACTGCCATCATCATACAAACCAGCGAACAATCAAACAAACCACCAGACCAGTCGTCAAATTGTATATTAAACCTAACCCAAATCATACACAACAACATAAATCAGGATAGAATACTGTTCAAATCAGTTTGATTATTAATAGTAACTATGATTTAGGCTCAGATGATTTCTACATCATCACAACCCTAAAGAGCCACAAATCAAACATATTGTCAAAGCAATCAAACAAAAAAAAATCCAAAAAGTGAGGTTGGCTATTTTTCTGCGCATTACAAATTGAAAATGGATATACAAAAGCAAATAAATCAATTTGATCAATTTGAGGCTCAGAGTTTTCAATAAACCTGGCTGCAAAGCAGGGTTGCAGATGTAAACCTACCATCCACCACCCTTGTCGCGCCATGTTCATCAATTTTTTCGCGACAAACAAATACTCATCACAGCCACATATAAAAATAGTAACCTTACACAGATTTGCCAACATCGTTCCCATCCACCAGCCACAAATCCACCAAAACTGATACCAGCAACAAATCCAAAGTATAATTGCAATGAAATAAAACACCAAAGAACCAAACGCTCATTCAAACACCAAACCAAAAGTGTAATCGATTCACAGAGGAGGTACTGCACTACCGCCGCCATGTGAAGCCACCGGCAACGGCGGGGCAATACCAACACCTCTTTGTTTGTCTATATTTGCCGGAAATGGTATCCGAAACCCTAACCGAACAAAAGCATGATGGGTTATTAGGTTTCTTGATTACATGCATCAAAACCTGCAACAACATAAAACAACAAACAATTGAAATGCAAGCTCTAAAAAAATAACAGAAGACATCATATAAATAAGTTTCATATCAGAAAGACAAAATTACACGGATGGTGCCTGTGGTTTTCATGTAATAACGCCTTAAGGTGCTAAGCAACTTTTTTAACTTCTTTAGGGCCCATGGTTTAGTTTTTTTAACGAAAATGGGTATTAAGGTTTGTTTTTGTAACAATGTTGGGTACTAATACTAACTATCGTTAAATTTTCTGTTAACTTTAGTTAAAGTGATAAAAATGCCATTTTATAAACTAAAGGGGCCATTATGTAATAAACTTCATTTACAAAACCCTTAGTACCCATACATGAAACTTTAGAGAAACCACATGGACTAACCATGTAATTAACTCATTATTTTATTAAATGTATTTATTTTTAAGATTTATAATTAAATAAGGAATATTTAATTAAAACATTGTTTTATTAAATATACTAGCTTTTATCCCGGGAGCGTCCCGGGGTTGAAAAATATAACAATTCTAATAATACTAATACTAATAGTAATAATTATTACTCTTGTAATTAAATAAATAAAAAAAATAACATTGCTATAAGGTGACACCATATGTTGCAGTGTTGCGCGATTCTTTCTCCTAGCTTCTCTTGATGAAGTATACATATGCATCTTTAAAAGAGTAAAATTCCAATGAAAGCATGGCGATTGGGCTGAATTTCAACATCGTAGATAAGAACCTGGTTTAGAAGAAAAAACATTATTAATGAATAACCTGAACACTTTGTGTTTTTTTTCCTGTATGAACGAAACCCCACAAAAATAGTCGTTTTTTTCTCTGTTTTTTATATAGAACTATGGTACTCGTTGGAAAGATAATAAAACGCTCGTTAATTTGGTGTAATTTTTTTCTTTAAAAAATCTCGTATATAAAAGATATTAACGTTTAAAAATTATGGGAGGAAACATAAGTGAGAAAAATTCAAATTTGTTTTTAAATTCTTTTTTCCTAAAATAACTCAATTTAAATTTAGTAGATTAGGTTTTATATTATTAATTTTTTTTTAATTTGCCACATGGCATGACATATGGCACACTCAAGGAGGAGAATGTCTTCTTGAATGCCATGTCATTAAAATGGCTTTCTTTTATAATAGATATAGATATAGATATAGATTTATCCCATTATTTATAAAAATAAATCCAAATTATTAGATTAATAGTTGTGACCATAAAGAAAACATTTAACTTAATGTTTGATGGACTTGTGTTATGATTACAACTATTAATCTAATAACATGGATTTAACTTATAAAAATGTTTTCTTTATGTGATTGAATTAAGTGTTATTTTTTGCCAAAAAGATGCAAACCCAATTCAAGAAAATTAAAAAATATAGAAACAAACAGAAGTTGAATTTTTATAAATAAAAAAAAAAGAAAATTGGTGGGCTTGGTAGGTTTGGACCTACAAGGTAAAAATCATTTTTGAATTTCATTGAAATCCATAAGTAAATTAATAACATTTAGAACGTTTTATCTATCTTAGAAGTGTATTTATTTTTATAAATAATGGGATAAATATATTTAATAATACAATGTTTTAATTTATTCCTTATTTAATTATAAATCTTAAAAATAAATACATTTAATAAAATAATGAGTTAATTACATGGTTAGTCCATGTGGTTTCTCTAAAGTTTCATGTTTGGGTACTAAGGGTTTTGTAAATAAAGTTTATTACATAATGACCCCTCTAGTTTATAAAATGGCATTTTTATCACTTTAAGTAAAGTTAACAGAAAATTTAACGATAGTTAGTATTAGTACCCAACATTGTTACAAAAACAAACCTTAATACCCATTTTCGTTACAAAAACTAAACCATGGGCCCTAAAGAAGTTAAAAAAGTTGCTTAGTACCTTAAGGCGTTATTATATGAAAACCACAGGCCCCATCCGTGTAATTTTGTCTATCAGAAACCTGAAATGTGGTCAGAGACCGTCAAGGCAGGCAGCGGCGACGGGAATGAGGTAATCGGCATCACCGTCCGCATCACCGCCCACAAAAATCCATCCCCATTCCATCCCCATCCTCAATAACAAAGGAAAAAATTGCAATATATGCCATAGGTTAGTGTTCAAAGTAGAAGGCCTATTAATATAGTGTCACCTTTGGCGGTGGATCTGGTAGAGCAGAGAAAGAGAAAGAGAAGGCAGTGGTCACCTTTGGCGATGGATATGGCAGAGCAGAGAAAGAGAAGGCGGTGATGTTAACCGGTGGGTAAAGAGAGGAAGTGGTACAGATAAAGAGAAGAGAAGACAATATCATCCTCAATAACAAAAGGAAATTACAATATATGACATCGGTTACTGTTCAAAGTAGAAGGCCTCAACTACATAGCCATTAGAGCTTCACACCAAACTCAGGAGAATAGCGGAAGAAGCACTCCAATCTCGAACCTTTTGTTCGGGCCGATTACCACTTGTCAGTATTTAGAGGTCAAAAAACCAATTAATTTCCCTAAACGGTTCGATTAACCTAACCTAACTTGTTCAGTTATTCACTTTTACTGATTCATTTAGTTACCGTTTTTATATTTGTTTTTTTGGTTTTTCCCTAGTTACTCGATAAATCGATTAAAAACTGGTTACACTCTAAAAAATCCCAAACAAGTTACTAAGGCTCATAGGTATGGAGTGTAACATTCGCGCTTTTCTCAACGATCTAAAATAGCAATCCAAAGTTTAAATACCATTACAAAATAAAAAGTAAGTGATTTATAAATGAAGATAGTATTTTTTTGGGGGGTTATCTCTATTCCTTGAATTAACACTTAAAAGCTTATATAATTTGTTAAATAATAATAACTCTAATAAACATAATTTTAAAAATAAATTTAAAAGTCTCATATACTATATATGGTACATGAAAACTTTTGCTAAACAAAAAAAATGGCATACAAGCCTTTAATTTTAAAGGTTCCTTTTTTTTCTTTTAAAACATATTAAAAATCACACTTAAATGTGATAATTATATTGATGGTTGAACTAATAAATTATCCCAAAATCTACGGCCAATTCAAAGCAACAATTACTTTGATTACATGATCTTATTTTTGGAAAAAAAATGATTTAGTCAAATTATCTCTTCATCATATCATCATAACCCTTATATATATACACATCATCTCCCTCTCTTTGTTTGTCTTCAACTACAAAAGAAATCCCATCCACCATCCTCTAAAAACTTAAACTATACACCCCTATCTTTTCCCCCTCTAATTTTTGTTCATTCAAACATGAGCCACCTGTGGTCAGGTCAGCACGACACCAAGATGTGTCTACGTGTCGATTCACAATGAGTCTTTTGAGAAGGTACTAACTCGCGCTAGAACTTTAAATATCCTTACTAATTTTTGTGTATATATATATATATATATAGATTTTTTTTGACATGTGTGGATCGAAGCGAGCTCTAACGAACTAACCCGGTAACGGGAAGCAAAACGATTACATAATAGAAACTTGATTTTGAATTAATAACAAATCGCTTGACTATATTAATTGATATATTATGTTCATATTTATTAAGACGGTAATAGTAGCATAGTCAAATGTGGCATACTATTATTTTGGTTATATGTATACTAAATAAATGGAATAGAAAAATCTTTAAGATTGGTACGTATGTAGTAATAGTCACTAGTTTCTTTAGCAATTTATATAAATGATTGCATCTAAAACTAATTAAGTTAGATTTATATACATAATTGTGTGATCTATAAATAGATTAAACCTTACAATTATATGTGGATCATACAAGAATGTGAGTTTGGTAGGAACAATTTATTCTCCTGTTATAATGATTACCAACGAGTCACAACATAAATGAGTCGTTAGAGCTCGATCACACGTGTAACCACTTTTCCCTTATGGTAAAAACTTATGAAGTGCTACTTTATTAGGGCTGTCCTGGCGAATATGTGCATGCCGTTCAAGTTTATATATTAGTAGCGTATCTTATGAATACGCTTATCAAGGTGAGTTTTACATAGCCCCTTTTATTTATCACCATTTTTGGGGTGAAACATGTTATAACATCATTTATGCAATTCAATCATCAACGTGTCTATGTGTTTTCTATGTTGCATTATGTCTTGAGCATGATTAGAGTAAGCACCATTCTAGCATAATCATTAACTCCGTACAAGCCGACGGTATACATTGATAGATCTATTGGACTGACAATCCCACCCGGATACGTGCCTCCTACAAAGGTAGCGTGGGTGTTTGTTATCGCATAACATATTCAAGTGAACCATGTGCGTATGGGATGTACCACATTATAACAGTCACAAGGGTTGGTTATGCACTCGATTTATTTCTAGTATGTTCTCACATATGGACTAGATTGACATGACACATGAATTGCACAACATTTTTTCAATTATCAAAACCTATGTAATTCTCACCAACTTTTGTTGACCCAAAATATTTTCAACTTAACATGTTTCAGGTTATAGCTTGCTTGAAGATTAGCGTTATTGCTTGAAGATGCGTAGCTAGTATTTTTTTTTTTATTTTGATGTACAAATGCTTGTAGAATAATTGTATGTAATGTATTTAAATCAATTATTGAAATTTATTATTTACCATGAGCTACTGAACAATCATCAATACGTGACACCTCGATGTTTCCGCCATCGGTTGGGGTTATCTCTATTCCTTGAATTAACACTTAAAAGCTTATATAATTTGTTAAATAATAATAACTCTAATAAACATAATTTTAAAAATAAATTTAAAAGTCTCATATACTATATATGGTACATGAAAACTTTTGCTAAACAAAAAAAATGGCATACAAGCCTTTAATTTTAAAGGTTCCTTTTTTTTCTTTTAAAACATATTAAAAATCACACTTAAATGTGATAATTATATTGATGGTTGAACTAATAAATTATCCCAAAATCTACGGCCAATTCAAAGCAACAATTACTTTGATTACATGATCTTATTTTTGGAAAAAAAATGATTTAGTCAAATTATCTCTTCATCATATCATCATAACCCTTATATATATACACATCATCTCCCTCTCTTTGTTTGTCTTCAACTACAAAAGAAATCCCATCCACCATCCTCTAAAAACTTAAACTATACACCCCTATCTTTTCCCCCTCTAATTTTTGTTCATTCAAACATGAGCCACCTGTGGTCAGGTCAGCACGACACCAAGATGTGTCTACGTGTCGATTCACAATGAGTCTTTTGAGAAGGTACTAACTCGCGCTAGAACTTTAAATATCCTTACTAATTTTTGTGTATATATATATATATATATATAGATTTTTTTTGACATGTGTGGATCGAAGCGAGCTCTAACGAACTAACCCGGTAACGGGAAGCAAAACGATTACATAATAGAAACTTGATTTTGAATTAATAACAAATCGCTTGACTATATTAATTGATATATTATGTTCATATTTATTAAGACGGTAATAGTAGCATAGTCAAATGTGGCATACTATTATTTTGGTTATATGTATACTAAATAAATGGAATAGAAAAATCTTTAAGATTGGTACGTATGTAGTAATAGTCACTAGTTTCTTTAGCAATTTATATAAATGATTGCATCTAAAACTAATTAAGTTAGATTTATATACATAATTGTGTGATCTATAAATAGATTAAACCTTACAATTATATGTGGATCATACAAGAATGTGAGTTTGGTAGGAACAATTTATTCTCCTGTTATAATGATTACCAACGAGTCACAACATAAATGAGTCGTTAGAGCTCGATCACACGTGTAACCACTTTTCCCTTATGGTAAAAACTTATGAAGTGCTACTTTATTAGGGCTGTCCTGGCGAATATGTGCATGCCGTTCAAGTTTATATATTAGTAGCGTATCTTATGAATACGCTTATCAAGGTGAGTTTTACATAGCCCCTTTTATTTATCACCATTTTTGGGGTGAAACATGTTATAACATCATTTATGCAATTCAATCATCAACGTGTCTATGTGTTTTCTATGTTGCATTATGTCTTGAGCATGATTAGAGTAAGCACCATTCTAGCATAATCATTAACTCCGTACAAGCCGACGGTATACATTGATAGATCTATTGGACTGACAATCCCACCCGGATACGTGCCTCCTACAAAGGTAGCGTGGGTGTTTGTTATCGCATAACATATTCAAGTGAACCATGTGCGTATGGGATGTACCACATTATAACAGTCACAAGGGTTGGTTATGCACTCGATTTATTTCTAGTATGTTCTCACATATGGACTAGATTGACATGACACATGAATTGCACAACATTTTTTCAATTATCAAAACCTATGTAATTCTCACCAACTTTTGTTGACCCAAAATATTTTCAACTTAACATGTTTCAGGTTATAGCTTGCTTGAAGATTAGCGTTATTGCTTGAAGATGCGTAGCTAGTATTTTTTTTTTTATTTTGATGTACAAATGCTTGTAGAATAATTGTATGTAATGTATTTAAATCAATTATTGAAATTTATTATTTACCATGAGCTACTGAACAATCATCAATACGTGACACCTCGATGTTTCCGCCATCGGTTGGGGTTATCTCTATTCCTTGAATTAACACTTAAAAGCTTATATAATTTGTTAAATAATAATAACTCTAATAAACATAATTTTAAAAATAAATTTAAAAGTCTCATATACTATATATGGTACATGAAAACTTTTGCTAAACAAAAAAAATGGCATACAAGCCTTTAATTTTAAAGGTTCCTTTTTTTTCTTTTAAAACATATTAAAAATCACACTTAAATGTGATAATTATATTGATGGTTGAACTAATAAATTATCCCAAAATCTACGGCCAATTCAAAGCAACAATTACTTTGATTACATGATCTTATTTTTGGAAAAAAAATGATTTAGTCAAATTATCTCTTCATCATATCATCATAACCCTTATATATATACACATCATCTCCCTCTCTTTGTTTGTCTTCAACTACAAAAGAAATCCCATCCACCATCCTCTAAAAACTTAAACTATACACCCCTATCTTTTCCCCCTCTAATTTTTGTTCATTCAAACATGAGCCACCTGTGGTCAGGTCAGCACGACACCAAGATGTGTCTACGTGTCGATTCACAATGAGTCTTTTGAGAAGGTACTAACTCGCGCTAGAACTTTAAATATCCTTACTAATTTTTGTGTATATATATATATATATATATAGATTTTTTTTGACATGTGTGGATCGAAGCGAGCTCTAACGAACTAACCCGGTAACGGGAAGCAAAACGATTACATAATAGAAACTTGATTTTGAATTAATAACAAATCGCTTGACTATATTAATTGATATATTATGTTCATATTTATTAAGACGGTAATAGTAGCATAGTCAAATGTGGCATACTATTATTTTGGTTATATGTATACTAAATAAATGGAATAGAAAAATCTTTAAGATTGGTACGTATGTAGTAATAGTCACTAGTTTCTTTAGCAATTTATATAAATGATTGCATCTAAAACTAATTAAGTTAGATTTATATACATAATTGTGTGATCTATAAATAGATTAAACCTTACAATTATATGTGGATCATACAAGAATGTGAGTTTGGTAGGAACAATTTATTCTCCTGTTATAATGATTACCAACGAGTCACAACATAAATGAGTCGTTAGAGCTCGATCACACGTGTAACCACTTTTCCCTTATGGTAAAAACTTATGAAGTGCTACTTTATTAGGGCTGTCCTGGCGAATATGTGCATGCCGTTCAAGTTTATATATTAGTAGCGTATCTTATGAATACGCTTATCAAGGTGAGTTTTACATAGCCCATTTTATTTATCACCATTTTTGGGGTGAAACATGTTATAACATCATTTATGCAATTCAATCATCAACGTGTCTATGTGTTTTCTATGTTGCATTATGTCTTGAGCATGATTAGAGTAAGCACCATTCTAGCATAATCATTAACTCCGTACAAGCCGACGGTATACATTGATAGATCTATTGGACTGACAATCCCACCCGGATACGTGCCTCCTACAAAGGTAGCGTGGGTGTTTGTTATCGCATAACATATTCAAGTGAACCATGAGCGTATGGGATGTACCACATTATAACAGTCACAAGGGTTGGTTATGCACTCGATTTATTTCTAGTATGTTCTCACATATGGACTAGATTGACATGACACATGAATTGCACAACATTTTTTCAATTATCAAAACCTATGTAATTCTCACCAACTTTTGTTGACCCAAAATATTTTCAACTTAACATGTTTCAGGTTATAGCTTGCTTGAAGATTAGCGTTATTGCTTGAAGATGCGTAGCTAGTATTTTTTTTTTTATTTTGATGTACAAATGCTTGTAGAATAATTGTATGTAATGTATTTAAATCAATTATTGAAATTTATTATTTACCATGAGCTACTGAACAATCATCAATACGTGACACCTCGATGTTTCCGCCATCGGTTGGGGTGTTACATGGAGACGCCCCATAGCCCCCGTCCCTCACTTTATGCCCCGTCCCCACCCCCACACCGCCCCCTGCCCCCGTCCCCCACGTTCCTCTGAGGACGCGATGGCCTGACCAATAGGGATTTTTCTTTTTTTTTTTTTTTGAAAAAGTGACGTTGGGCAACGGCTAAAAGACAACGGCTCTTTTTTTTAAATTATTTTATTTTTTCAATGTTAAAAAAATTATATATATACCACAAATCAACCAATTTCTACCACATATCTCTACATTATATACCATATATTTTATAAACTTAACCACATTTTATAAAAAAAATCTCATGGATCCCTTCCAACAATTCAACCAAAACCCAAATGAAAACCCCACTCATCCTTTCTCCACACCGGGTTACACGCCGGTAGTCGATCCACCCATCTCACAAACCGTTACACCAATGCCGGCGGTAGCCCAGATGCTTCAAAACCCGGTCGCCTTTACACAATTAAACCCGATCGCATATATGCAAATGCAAAGCTATATGCAACAAATTCAAAACTTCCAAAATAGCCAACAATTTTCTCTACAACCACAACCCATGACACCTCTTGGAACATCCCAACCCGCTACACCTCTTGTACCATCCCAACCCGCTACACCTCTTGGACCATCTCAACCCGTAGAATCGGAGAATGAAACCGATGATGAGATAATTCCCGAAACCCAACCTACGCCACGAACCAAAGGCAAACGCAAAGGCAAACGCAAAGGAAAACAAAGAGAACCGGGACCGGGACGTGGTAAACCACTAGAGGGAGCCCCTAGACCATGGTCCGATGTCGAAGAGGAAGCCTTAGCTAAGGCGTATGTCTTTGCTTCAACACGTGCCAACAGCGGTAAATTATTTAAATTTATAGATATGTATTTTTTTTTGAAATATATATGTTTATGTTTTATATTGTTGATGTTATTACTTAATTAAAGGTACCGCCCAATCGATATCCCAATTATGGGATGCGGCGAACGAATACTTTCACAAGTTGATGCAAAGCAACCCGTATCGAAAAAAACGACGCTCTTAGCTCGAATTTACAACCGTATTAAGTCAAAACCGCCTAGTGGTTGGAACGAGCAAAATATTTTTGAGGCGGCGTTGAAGAAATATAAAGATGAGACAAATAGATCGTTCTCCATGATACGTGCTTGGTAGGTGTTGAAAGATGAACAAAAATGGGGGGGGGGGGGGGGGTTCGGAAAGAGGTTGAACGGGCCAAAAGAAAAACTAAAGCTAAACAGGGAGGTCCGTCTGTTCCAATCGACATTGATATTAACGACGAGCCCGAGTTCGATGAACCAGTATTCATGAAGGAGCCACGCCCCATAGGTTTATAAATTTATAGTTATTTTTATATATAATTCGTTGCGTTTTCATTATAGTATAAAAATATTTTAATTTTTATTATGTAGGTCGGGACAAAGCTCGAAAAGAGGCGGCGGCCGGGAAGAAAGCGGCAACGGGTAGCTCGAGCGGGAGCGCTTCCAGGCTTGAAACATTAAGCGCACAAATGGAAGCATTCAACCAAGCTAACGAAAGAAAAATAAAAATCAAGGAAGATAAGCTTAGGTTGATTGACGAAGCGAAGGCGGTGGAAGAGTGGAAGATTATGTCCGCCGATATCTCGAGTTATCCTGAAGATAAACGCGCCGCGTTGAAAAATTTGCAAGACAAGTTGCTTAACAAGTGGAAATAGTTTTATATATTTTAGGATATCGTATCTTTTTTTCGGTGTGTTCGTTTTTATTTTTAAAATTTATCATGTCTTGTACTTTTTATTTATAATATTTAGTTTTTAATTTAACATTATTTTATTTATTTATTAGTTTTAAAACAAATTAAAATTAAAATTTAAAAATAAATAAAAAAGTAATTTAATGCTTGAGACATGGGTTTCTCATGTCTCCACACCCCACCCATGTCTCAAGCATATGGAGACATGACTTTGTTTAGGTGGCATTCTATGTGGCATGGAGACATGACCTTTCTCATGTCTCCACACCCCATAGCCTAACCTACGGTTTAAAATCTATTCTATCTATATAATAATTGAGGTCACTTGGGTTGAATCAAGGCCTTAGAGAGGGTCTTTATGATCCAACAACTAATATGGAGCTCCAAATTATGACTATAAAAACTTTTTTTTTTTATTTTTTTTTCATTCTCCATATCAAAACTCTCATATTCTTCCTAATTCCTAACAAATCTTTCAATCTTTCTTCTTCACCTTGCATCATTTGTTGATTATCCACAACTGATTAAAGGTAAACATCCATACTACTCTTCTAATGTTGATTCCTATTATTATTTTGACTTTTTTTATTGTTAACATTATTAAGAACAAATCAAACCGAATGAAAATTCTTATTCTTTTACGTGGAAATCATTCTTCTTAAACACATGTTCTAATGAAACGGATTTGTGATAAATGGATTTGTGATAAACGGATTTGAGATAAACACATATTCAATCGAATTTATTATAAAGTGATAACAAAGATACTATCAATTCCTATTGTTATTTTTTTATTCTTTTTAAGATTTCCTAATCTAATAACCATTTGAAATCATTCTGGTGTTTATCACATGTTCTAATGAAACGGATTTGTGATAAACATATATTCAATCGGATTTGTGATAAAGGGATAACAAAGATACTATAGATTCCTATTGTTACTTTTTTTATTCTTTTTAATATTTCATAATCTAATTACCATTTGAAATCATTCTTGTGTTTATCACATGTTCTAATGAAATGGATTTGTGATGAACGTATTTGTGATAAACACATATTCAATCGGATTTGTGATAAAGGGATAATAAGGATTGCGTTCAATCAGATTTATGTTAATTTTATTATTGTCATCACGGTTTTTTTAGACATATATTGAATCGGATTTACTATTCGATCGGATTTAGTAATGCTATATTTTAACATTTGAAAAGCAGGATTTGATCCGAAGACACAAACGCTATTATGTCTTATCATAATGGTTCTCAATTCTTCAAGGTATTGCATGACCCTTTCGGCAACAGTTTTGGTATATTTGTTATTTTCATGTACATATGCCTATTTAATTTACAAAAATGATTCTTTATTTTTTAATGTTGTTTTTAACGTGTCAATCCAGACTGTGCTGAAGGCCATGAACAAATTTCTGTTGTCTAAAAACATACATAACAGGGACGTTACAGTTACCACATACGAAGGACAATCTTGGTTGGTACGATTTTTAATGTTTTTAATGTAATTTATTTGAATTACTGTTTTTCGAATTTATGTTTAATATTATTGTAATAATTGACTGTTTTTCGAAAAAAAAATTAATTACATTTATTTATATTACTGTTTTTTGAAATTATTTTAATAGTATTGTAATATTAGACCGAATTTAATGTCATCAATTCTGAATTATTGTTATTTATTTACATTAATAATAATTAACCGAATTTAATGTCATTTAATCTGAAATTTGAATGTGAATTATTGTTATTTATTTACATTAATAAAAATTGACCGAATTTAATGTTATTTATTACTATCTTTTAATAATTGACCGAATTTATATTAATATTAATATGAATTTCAATTTACCATAAAAAGCCTCATTTATTTTTTATTATGAATGATTGATTATTAATCAATTTAACCTTCATTTATGAACGAAATAACTCTCATTTATTTTTAATATTACGATTTTAGTTTTACTATTTGTAATAATAGTATTGTTGACCGAATATATTACTAATACTAATTGACATTAATAATAATTGACCGAATTGAATGTTATTTATTACGAATTTTTAATCTCATTTATTTATATTAATATTACTACGAAATTATGTTTAAACTATCTTTATGAATTATTATTGGTCTTGCCTGCAATTAATAGGATTTATTTTGTTTTTTAATGTTATTTAGTATGAATTTTAATGACATTAATTATAATTGACCGAATTTAGGGTTATATATTATGATTTTTAAGCTCATTTATTTATTATTGATCGAATTAAATTACAAATATATTACTAATACTAAAACTAATATTACGAATTATTATTGGTCTTGTCTGCAATTAATAGAATTTATTCATTTTTTTAATGTTATTCAGTATGAGTTTTAATGAAATTAATAATAATTGACTGAATTTAGTGATATATATTACGATTTTTAAGCTCATTTGTTTATTATTGACCGAATTGACCAAACTAATTACGAATATATTACTAATACTAAAACTAATATTACGATTTTTAATTTTAATCCCATTTATATCTTATTGATCGAATTAAAATTTTCTATTACTATTTTTACGAATATATTACTAATTACTAATACTAATACTAATACTAATATTATGATTTTAGTTTGCTTCAATTAGAAGTTATTTCTATTGGCGAATATTGTGTCTTTAAATGGTGTTCAATCCAACACAGGTTGTTTGTTACAAAGGTTCCAACACAAGAAGTCATTGATTTTCAAATTAAAATTACGATTTTTTATGTTTGTAATGTAATTTATTTGAATTATTGATTACGATTTTGTGGTTATTTCTTAAGATTTATAATCTCATTTATTTATATTACTATGTTTACGAATTATGATTAGTCTTGATTGCAATCAAAAAGATTTATTCATTTTACTGTTATTTATTAAGATGTTTAATATTATTTATTGACATTAATAATAATTGACCGAATTTAATGTTATTTATTAAAATTATTAATCTCATTTATTTATATTACTTTTTTTGAATTTATGTTTAATAAGATTTAATTATTTTTAATGTATTTTTAGTATGTTAGAATTAATGTTATTTATTGACATTAATAATAATTGACCGAGTTGAATGTTATTTATTATGATTTTTTAATCTCATTTATTTATATTAATATTATTACGAAATTATGTTTAATCTATTTTTATGAAATTATGTTTAATCTGTTTTTATGAAATTATGTTTAATATTATTTATATTACTATTCATTCGAATTATTATTGATCTTGCCGGCAATTAAAAGGATTTATTTATTTTTAATTGATATTTATTATGAGTTTTAATGACATTAATAATAGTTGACCGAATTTAATGTTATATATTACGATTTTTAAGCTCATTTATTTATTATTGACCGAATTAATTTACGAATATATTACTAATACTAATACTAATACTAATATTACGATTTATAATTTTAATCTGATTTATTTATTATTGACCGAATTAAATTATGAATATATTACTAATACTAAAACTAATATTATGATTTTTAATTTTAATCTCATTTATATCTTATTGACCGAATTAAAATTTTCTATTACTATTTTTATGAATATATTACTAATTACTAATACTAACTAATACTAATACTAATATTACAAATTTAGTTTGCTTCAATTAGAAGATATTTCTATTGGCGAATATTGTGTCTTTAAATGGTGTTCAATCCAGCACAGGCTGTTTGTTACAAAGTTTCCACCACAAGAAGTCATTGATTTTCAAATTAAAATTACGATTTTTTATGTTTGTAATGTAATTTATTTGAATTATTGATTATGATTTTTAGGTTATTTATTAAGATTTATAATCTCATTTATTTATATTAGTATGTTTACGAATTATGATTAGTCTTGATTGCAATTAATAAGATTTATTCATTTTTACTGTTATTTATTAAGATGTTTAATATTATTTATTGACATTAATAATAATTGACCGAATTTAATGTTATTTATTAAAATTATTAATCTCATTTATTTATATTAGTTTTTCGAGTTTATGTTTAATAAGATTTAATTATTTTTAATGTATTTTTAGTATGTTAGAATTAATGTTATTGACATTAATAATAATTGACCAAGTTAAATGTTATTTATTATTATTTTTAATCTCATTTATTTATATTAATATTACTACGAAATTATGTTTAATATGTCTTTATGAAATTATGTAATATTATTTATATTACTGTTCGTTCGAATTATTATTGGTCTTGCCTGCAATTAATAGGATTTATTTATTTTATAATGATATTTATTATGAGTTTTAATGACATTAATAATAGTTGACCGAATTTAATGTTATATATTGCGATTTTTAAGCTCATTTATTTATTATTGACCGAATTAATTTACGAATATATTACTAATACTAATATTGCAATTTTTAATTTATTCTGATTTATTTATTATTGACCGAATTAAATTATGAATATATTACTAATACTAAAACTAATATTACGATATTTAATTTTATTCCCATTTATATCTTATTAACCGAATTAAAATTTTCTATTACTATTTTTACGAATATATTACTAATTATTAATAATTACTAATATTAACTAAAACTAATATTACGATTTTAGTTTTACTATTCGTAAAAATAGTATTGTTGACCGAATATATTTACTAATTCTAATTGTCAATAATAATTGACCGAATTGAATGTTATTTATTACGATTTTTAATCTCATTTATTTATATTAATGTTACTATGAAATTATGTTTAATATATTTTTATGAATTATTATTGGTCTTGCCTGCAATTAATAGGATTTATTCATTTTTTAATTTTATTTATTATGAGTTTTAATGACATTAATAATAATTGATCGAATTTAATGTTATATATTACGATTTTTAAGCTCATTTATTTATTATTGACCGAATTGACCCAATTAAATTACGAATATATTACTAATACTAAAACTAATATTACGATTTTTAATTTTAATCCCATTTATATCTTATTGACCGAATTAAAATTTTCTATTACTGTTTTTACGAATATATTACTAATTACTAATAATTAATAATACTAATACTAATATTACGTGCAGAAATTGTTTCACAAGTCACTAGGTTTGTTATTTGCATATTCAACATTTATGTTTATAATATTCTTATTTTATAATTAGTTACACATTTTAAATTTTCTATACATAATTCTTTTGTAAAGGTTTACTGTGATTGGATGACCTGATATACTTCAATCAAAAGATACTTCCATTGGCGAATACTGTGTCTTCAAATGGTGTTCAATCGAGCACAAAATGTTTGTTACTAAGGTTGCACCACAAGATGTCATTGATTTTGAAATTTAAATTATGATTTTGTTGTCATTTATGAAGAGTTTTAATGTTATTTATGATAATTTTAATGTCATTGATTTGAATGATTGATTATCATTTGGTTGTTATTTATTAAGATTTTTAATCTTATTTATTGATATTACTAATATTACGAAATTCATTTTAATATTGTTGACCGACTTTAATTTTGATATTACAAGTTTCCTTTAATCAATTGTGATGAAACGATATTTTTTTTAAACATATACGACTTTCTTTCAAACATTTATTTAAATCTATTTTACAGTTTATAATTTAAATATAATCCGAAGATAACACTGTACATTTATTTTCCTACACTTTTATTTTTCTTTTAATAATAAATATAATTTAATATAATTAACAGTTTCCTAAAATATATATAATGTATTCAAAATAATTTTCAATACTATTACTAATATTACGACCTTAATGTTAATATTGTTGACCGAATCTGTATAAAAACTTTTTACGTTTTTGTTAAATTGATGGAGGTCAATTCTTTGACTATATGTCTTTGAATTTGATTGTGCTAATTTTAACCGTTGTTGACCAATTCACGTCAATTACCAATCCTTCCCATTTTTATAATTCATAGACTTTCCTTTAATCATTTGAAATGAAACGATATTCTTTTAAACATATACGACTTTCCTTTAAACATTTATTTAAATCTATTTAACAGTTTATAATTTATATATAATCCAAAGATAGGAGTGTACATTCATTTTCCTACACTTTTATTATTCTTTTAATAATAAATATAATTTAAATCTATTTAAGAGTTTCCTAAAATATATAATGTATTTGTCACACCCTCAAATTACCACTTGTGGAGTTTTACCACGAGGCGCATGACAAACCAGGATCCAAGTCAACGATCACAATAAACAACTCTATATGAAAAACGTAAAACCATAAACAACGATTTTGATAAGCGGAAGCATTTAAGAAGAATTTAATCAGTTACAATAGTATTCCAAAGTATTCAAAACACTTTATTTCAAACGTGCAACTAAGCCTAGACGCCAATGCAGACCCGTGCGCCTAGTTCCATTTGTTGCTACCTTAGCGACCTGAGAAAAACATGCCAAAAGATGTCAACATATAATGCTGGTGAGTTCACAGGTTTGTTCAATATGTTATCAAAATGTTACCAGAAGGTTACCATGTCCATACTATATCCATGTTACCAAGTACGCTAGCTAGGCGTATGTTTTGTTACCACTACGATTGGAAAACCATTACTAGACTGTTACCATGTGTTCAGCCCGATGTGTTGTAGCCACGCTACGAGTGTTACCAGTTCGAGACAATATGCACCCGCCCGGCCCTCCAAGCCGTCGGGTGGGGCCGTGAACTCACCTTAGATAGCGTTCTTCGGTTATAAGTAAAGATGTTAAGCCCTTGATAATTCCTCTACCGGAGATCTATCAAAATGTTCACATAAGTGTTCCGACTAATAACCATAAGGTTATCTAGTCCCCGATTGTCCAGATCGTAACCAAGTATGTTTTAAAACGTGTTTTAAATGTTTAACCGACACACTAGACCGATCCGACATTCCGTTGGTGACCCATTACCCTAACTAATCAAGTACACATAGATTACACACAAGGTTCAAGCATAAAACACTTAGTTTGTATCAAAAATCTCATTTCTGCATCAGAACGGTCGAACCAGTCAGTTTAAGTCTCCTTCGCCCGTTTTCAGTCTCCTTCGCCCATTTTACATTTCGTTCGACCGTTTGATGCCTCCTTCGCCCGTTTTACCACGTTCGCCCAAACAAAACCCAGGTTCGCCCCTGTTGTGCAAATTTTCCTAAAAACGCTTCAAACTCATTCAAAACGACTCGAAACATCATCAAACACAGCAGTCAAGTATGAATAACTTATCCCTACAAAACCCCACCGTTTTCCCCCAATAATACGTCCGTTTCAGCCCTTTCCTAAAATGGTAAAGATTATGGAAACATCACTATCATGCATGAATAATTTACCCAATTTGGAAACTTTTTAAATCGATCCGTTTTCAACTTAAAATGCTCAGTTTGTCGAGTGTTCGATCTTTCCCTATTAGTTTTATTGATCATAAATATCATGCATCAAGTCTAGATTCGTTAAAACCCCCAAATACCCATAATATCATCATTTATCCAATCCTAACCCTAAACAACAATAATCTAGCATCAATAACAATCCTATATCATGTTTCTATCATAGATACAACAGCAAATCATTGAACAACACATAACACCACATAATACACAATTTACATATGTTTATCATCATGAAAACCTATGTCAAATGATAATGTTTTGATTTAGAAAGATGTTTAAAAGGTTTTTAATCATAAAAACACCCTTAGAACAGATCCGGACAATTAGGGTTAGATGAAAACGAATTAAAATGCTTTTAAAAAGGTTTAGGATTACGAACACACCTTGGATTCTTGTTTAGATGTTGTAGATAGGTTAGATTATGAAAAGGAAGAGCAAAAACTCCTTCCTTAGTGATTAAGATCGTTTGAGAGTGTTTTGGGACGGTTAGGGTTTGTGAAATGATGAAAAATGACAAAGTTTGGTATTTTTACTAATCCTCCTTCGCCCCATATCAATGGTCGAAGGTGGCCTCCTTCGACCCTTCCACAGGGTCGAATGAGCCCTGTCCTGGTCGAAGGGAATTCTTTCAATTCCACATCCCAGGTTCGCCCATTTACAAAGGGTCGAACCAAACGAAATGTTCTCCTTCGACCACTCGAAGTGGTCGAACCAGAATTCATTTTTAACCAATTTTCCAGTTTGTCGTGTTTAACGCATTCTAACACATCTTAACACATAAGCATGCAACCTTAGTCTATGTTTAATATATTTAAGCATGGATAATCATTTATACATCATTTAAACACATCTACGTATATAATCCACCACACGACCCATAATCTACACATATACTTAATTAGTTCATGTAATGTCACCAACAACGGAACCCGGTACTAGTGTATTACCAAAACGACTCCCAATGATCCTCCAGATCATTGCACCCTGGACAATCCTAACTTGACCCGACTCAACTAACCCAGTTAAGTCTGTTTATAAACATTTCTCGCTAAGGTAGACTTAGATGTTACTAATATGTTTAAGCCAAACATGCCGGGTGTCACAGTATTCAAGATAATTTTCAATGCTGTTACTAATATTACGACCTTAATTTTAATATTGTTGATCAAATATTAGTAAAAACTTTTTACGTTTTTGTTAATTTGATGGAGGTCAATTTTTTGACTTTATGTCTTTGAGTTTGATTGTGTTAATTTTAAGCGTTGTTAACCAATTCACGTCAATTACCAATCCTTCTATTTTTATAATTCAAATATATAAATAAATATTCCTACTCGATCACGTCAATCGAGGCACATTATTTCCGATTTTGCAGAATTGTTCGAGACATAACAATACTATATAAACCTTAACAAATAATAAAATCATTTAATCGTCATACCAAATTTAATAACAAAATTAAATGATAATATAAATTTTCAAAATGTTACTTTTGGTACAACTAATAATGATTACTAATGATGTCAATAATAAATTGTATATAATGGGTAAGGCAATTTGAGACGGGGATGATTTTAATGTCATTTATTTGAATGATTGATTACGATTTTGATGTTATTTATTAAGATTTTTAATCTTATTTACTGATGTTACTAATATTACGAATTTCATTTTAACATTGTTGACCGACTTTCATTTTGATATTACGACTTTCCTTTAATCATTTGTAACTAAACGATAATCATCATCTTGATTTCAATAAGTGTGCTAATTTTAAGTGTGCTAATTTTAGGATGTTAATAATAATTTGTATATAATGGGTAAGTTAATTTCAGACGTGGATTATTTTAATGTCATTGATTTGAATGATTGATTATGATTTTGATGTTATTTATTAAGATTTTTAATTGTTAAGTACTATATTTACACAGTTTAAATAAAGACGTTTTTTGGCGGCTTTTTGTAACATGTCAAAAGTTGCCTAAAGTGTGTGTACAATGAGTCCTTTTGGCTACATGTTGAAATGGGTCTGGGGTTCCTTTTGGTGTCTATTTTTTAATAAAATATAGGAAATTTATATTACAGCATGTGACATTGGACCCATTTTCTTATTAGTTGATTTTTAGCTATGTAATCGGTTTAAACCATTGGAGAGATAACATGAAAATTTAAGCTACCCATTCAAGTAAGTGGGTTAAGGTTTGTTTCTTGATTTACTTATTACCGTATCCATATCTTTACAACAACTATATTTTATGTAGAGCACAAATATGGAATACAATGGTGGAGGTTTTCATAAATTATTGAAAATGAGCTGCACTCCGAGGATCGTGATGACAATGATAACAACTTCGAAGGTGAAAAATCAGCTATCAATGAGCAAGAGTTGGAAAATTTTGATTGAAGTAATGAAAATGGATCATTGGTTGAAGTTCGTTAAGCCCCAACTAAATGATAAGTGTTCTATGCTTAAGCTTAGTTATGATTATAATATAGATATTACCCTTACCCAAATGATGTAATGTGTGATATTAGTTGAAGTTCGTTAAGCCCCAACTAAATGATAAGTGTTCTATGCTTAAGCTTAGTTATGATTAGAATATAGATATTACCCAAATGATGTAATGTGTGATATTGTGATAGTATGCTATGTAGTTTGCAGTTGTCAAATTAAACTTTACTTACTCGATATATCCATCATTTCGTTACATTAAACTGTTAGATGACATTTTGCATTGAACATCAAAAATCATACATATTGCATTATCAAACATTTAGTAACCAAAACAAATCATATAATACAATTCTTATTTTCCTACTTTTTTTTTCATTTTGCTTTCAGGTGAACCGTGGGTCCCCACGAGACTCTAACCTAGTGACCACTAATTGATTACCATCGATCGTTTATTAGCCGGTTACGGTTTTGATTAATACCCGGTGATCATGTATTCCCCATATGGGCGGCCCATACCTAGCTATAAAGCAAATCATTGGGCCTTAAGCCCCCCCATAGAATAATATTTACTTCATCCTCTTCAAACACACCTTCAACATATTATTCCCCAAATTTGGATAAGAAAATTAGGCGGTACCTTCCTTCCCACTCCCACTCCCAGTAAGCTTACTCTCTTCTTTACTTATTTCACACAAACCACAAATTTATGGTCTAAATATGGAATCAGTTGTCTCCATGAAACAAACCCATGAAGGGTTTTGTTCATTTCAACATATTCACACAAAACCCCTAAAAAACAACAGACCAATAGCTCGTAATTCCATTGCTTTAGGTAACAACAACCGGTTTTTTAACACAAAGATTAAAAGGGTATCAGTTGTCACAAAGTCTGAAACATTTCGCCCAAATGGTAAGCCACCGGTTAACGGCAACAAAACCTCAAAATTAAACGACAACTTCGAGGAGTTTGAGAATAATAATCATCTCAAGAGATTGGTTAGGAATGGTGAATTGGAAGAAGGGTTTAAGTATTTGGAGAAAATGGTTTATGGAGGGGATATCCCTGATATTGTTCCATGTACTAGTTTGATTCGGGGGTTTTGTCGAGCCGGCAAGACCCGGAAGGCGACCAGGGTTATGGAGATTCTTGAACAGTCTGGTGCTGTTCCGGATGTTATAACTTACAATGTTTTGATCAGTGGGTATTGCAGGGCGGGCGAGATTGATAAAGCCCTTGATATGTTTGATAAAATGTCTGTCGCCCCCGATGTTGTCACTTACAACACGATTTTGCGCTCCTTGTGTGATAAGGGCAAGTTGGAAGAGGCGATGGTGGTTTTGGCTAGACAGATGCAGAAGGAGTGTTATCCGGATGTTATTACCTACACTATTTTGATAGAGGCTGCTTGTAAGACGAGTGGGGTGGGCCAAGCGATGAAGTTATTAGATGAAATGAAGATCAAAGGGTGTAAGCCGGACGTCGTTACTTATAATGTGCTGATTAATGGCTTTTGTAAGGAAGGGAGGCTAGAGGATGCGATTAAGTTTTTGAATGATATGCCGTCGATGGGTTGCCAACCGAATGTGGTGACGCATAATATTGTGTTGAGGAGTATGTGTAGTTTGGGTAAATGGATGGAGGCGGAGAAGTTTGTGGCGGGTATGCTTCAGAAAGGGTGTTCGCCGAGTGTTGTAACTTTTAATATTTTGATTAACTTTTTGTGTCGAAGAGGGTTGTTAGGGCGAGCGATTGATATCTTGGAAAAGATGCCTAAGCATGGTTGTAGCCCGAATTCGTTAAGTTACAACCCGTTGTTGCATGGTTTTTGCAAAGAAAAGAAGATGGATAGGGCGATTGAGTATTTAGAAATCATGGTATCTCGAGGATGTTACCCGGATATTGTGACTTATAATACCTTACTTACGGCTTTATGTAAAGACGGGAAAGTAGATTTTGCAGTTGAGATTCTGAATCACTTGAGTTGCGAAGGGTGTTCGCCTGTTTTGATCACGTACAACACTGTGATAGACGGGTTGTCAAAGATTGGGAAAACAGGCCGGGCCATTATGCTAATTGATGAAATGAAGGAAAAGGGGTTGCAGCCGGATATAATCACATATTCGTCGGTTGTAAGCGGGCTCAGCAGGGAAGGAAAAGTGGAAGAGGCGATTAAGTTTGTTCATGAGTTGGAAGGATTAGGGGTGAGACCGAATGTGTTGACATACAATGCAGTTATGTTGGGACTGTGTAAGGCTCAAAAGACGGATGAGGCCATCGACTTGTTGGGGTATATGGTAGAGAAGGGGTGTAAGCCTACAGAAGGTACCTATACTATATTGATTGAAGGGTTGGCTCATGAAGGGTTGGCTGAAGAAGCATTGGAGTTGCTGAATGAGTTGTGTTCAAGGGGCGTGGTTAACAAACGCTCCGCAGAGCAGATGGTGGTTAAGATGTAGCTTTCCAATTTTTGGGGTTCTTGTGTTTTATGAATATTAATATAATATTACTATTGTTGAACTATGCCCTCATGCTTCAATTTTGATATATTACCAAGACAGACCATTTGTCAAAGTCTATTAATGATTTGAAGGTTTTGATTATAGTTGTTTTGTAATCAAAATTAAGGAATTAATTGTGTATGAAATGTTAATCATAAAACTTGTTTCGACTCTACCTGTTTAACATATCCACATGTAGTCACCAAATACCCAACCATGATCTTACTTCACGAGATAAGGTTTCTCCTACCTAGGCTTTTCCTTTTGAGATGGAGCACATTTCTTACCACAGTATAAAAACAGAACAAATTTTCACCACCCTCTCCTATTTTATTTTATTTTATTATTTTACGGAGAAATACACATTACATAATATTAATATGCAAACTGATTGAACAGTAATTTTACTATTTTTTTATTCTTTTTATTATGTTAAATACTGATTGTTTTGATAATGATAACAAAAGGTTATGTAGTGCAGTTGGTTTGGCCATTGTTTTGTCTGCTTAGTTGGTCCCGTTCGAATCCTTCTAAGCCCCGTGTCAGCCAATTTTTTTTAATTACCTTCCAGTTTTGCCAGCTGTTTCTCCATACACGTGTTTGTGCTGTCCAGCTAACACATCCTCCGCACAGTCCACCCTTTTGATTAATCACCCCACACGTGTTTGTCTTGTCCCGAGAACACCTCATTTTCCTCTACATGCATCTTCTTCACCTGTGTGGCAACTCTATTTTCCTCTCCACCAAACCCCCTGTTCTAACACCGCCATATTTGTATTCATCAGTTTGGAAAGGCTCTGCGCTTAACCGGATAATAGGTAGACCACCTTCTCCGCCACATCATTTCTTTGGCCTCGCATACTGATTTTCTACAAATCGCAGATGATAGTGTTGTATGTTGTTTTAACTCTGTTCTTGAATTTCATTTTATTTCTAGAGGGTTTATATCAATTTGATTCTGAACTACAACAATAGCGTCCATAGTCTCTAATTTTGTTTGATTTGATTTGATTAATTAATTAATGACAATCTACTAAATAGTTAGGCATATGGGGTATCATTGTGTCTAAAAGCCCTAAATACTAAAAGAAATAAGTTTACTCAGATAATATAATCAAACTGATCAATGAAGATGGTGAATAGGATGATGAGGATTTTGATTAACTGATGAAGATTATGATTTTCTTTCAGTAAAAAAAATAATATTGCAAAATAAATATGTGAAATATTTTGTGAATTTCCAGTTACTTTTCCGAAGTATCCGATAATTTGCTTTTATTTTATGTGCTATTTCATGCCAGATCTACATTGCCGTTAAGTACACATGTTTAAGGTGGTTTGTGAGCTATTGAAATTGTTATGCGAGTTGATCTGGTTGTTAGTGGTAGTAACTGGTAAAGGTCTTGGGAAATTAGGTTGCCTTGATTGTGTGTTTATTATCATATTTTGGAGGATTGGTTTGTTAGAGGTGTTTACTGATAGTCTGGTATTGGTGTTATTGTGTGATTTATGTGATTTTTGTTTTTATTTTAGATATGCATAGTTTTTTAATCGGTCATGCAATTAGATTGCTTAAGATTATTTGTAAGGTTTTGAAATTATGATGTCAATTGTGAAATCAGGTTGGCTTGACTGTGTGTTTGTAGAGGTTTGATGGAAATATAGTAGGAATATAGGATATGTAGTTTTCAACAGTCAGCAAACAAACGACCATGGCTACATCGGTCGGCGATGGTCACTCGCATCTCCATTACCGGCCGGATCTGATAAGGAACATGTGCGCGGCGATGGCGACACGCAACTAGTAGGTTTTCTAGCATTTTCTTTATTTTTTTTTACGAGAAACATGATTTTTACAAAGTAATAAAGTAGATGACCCGAATCGGTGTTCCGATTTTTACTGGATTTTTACGAGAAACATGATTTTTACAGGATACTGATGAAGCTTTGTGACCCGAATCGGTGTTCCGGGGGCTACAATTCATTTATGCCCTTGGTCTACATTACGATAACATCTGATATAAAACAAAGTTGCCATAAACTGCTGATAGTAAATCAAAGCTCCAATCCACCATGGACATACTTCTATACCCCATTTGTTTAGGCATATAAAACCCGAGACTTGGTATGGTTGGGGAAATCCAATATTCTAAACAAAAAAAAATACCCCAATATCTCTTTCTTTGATTTTGTACTTGTCGATTCTTTCCACCATCTCAAATCTTGATTTATTTCCATCATTTGTTTCAGATTTATGTTGAACGGCTTCCGAACGTTCCCATGTGGGTGCAAAGGAGGACTGGTTTGTCTACCATAACCGATCTCGCATGAATTTTGGTAGGTGTGATAGTGGTTATGAAGATGACGGTGGCTATGTGATTGAGAGGCGGTGGCGGTAAGAGAGCTTTGGAGACAAGGGGAAATTTTTGGTAATGTGATTGAGACTTTGTGCTTAAATTAGTTAAATGTAAATTATCAAATTTGGTTAAAAGAGTGGTTTGAAATCCATCTTCAACAACGTATAGTAATGCATATGGATTTAGTTAATGCATTATCAGTTTGTACATTAAGTATTATATGAGGTCAAACCGTTATAAAACTAAATAATTAAGAAAATACCTTTCAACAAAAATATATATGAGACTGTTATTTCATAATAAATAATAATAATAATAATAATAATAATAATAATAATAATAATAATAATAATAATAATAATAATAATAATAATAATAGGTTTTATAGTTGTTTCTTCCGGTATGTTGCTAATGACATATGACATATGACATATTTGGTTTCTTCCCTTCTTAATGTTATAATAATGGGATGATATAAAAGTTCAAGTATTTATATTCTTCTTATAATGTCATCTCACAATTTAAATGTTTTGTAAGTTTACGGATATATTAAATATGAGAAAAACATGTAGGATAAGTTATACTTTTTAAAAAGATAAAATTACATGTACCAATTTATGTCGTTAATTGTTAATTTTCTTTTCTTTTATTACGCATTTTATTCGGGTTTTTTTTTTTGTTGTTTCAGTTGTCATATCAGCGGGAGTTGAGATATAGATGGGCCAGACTGGAGGACATTGAGACTCTTTAGAAAGATTAAAATGGATTACTGATCATGGTACACAACCTGATAACTTTTTGTATAGATACAACATATGTAGAATGCACATAACTAAAGTTTAAAGTCCTAATGTTGTATGGATCAGTTGGATTGCTCCTGGTTGGATACAACAGGGTGTTACATGGTGGTATTCAGAATTTATGTCAATAGTAGATGGTGTTTCAGGCTACAGTAAAAAGGAAAAGGTTTTTAAAATTGCAAAGAATTAACAGAAGTCAACAAAGGGTGAAAGGTATGAAGGTAAGTTATGTTTGACTGGGCCTACACATATTCACTCACTTATATATAAAATTTGTATACATGTAAAATTTGTACAGATAACTTCAAGGTAATTTTCAAGAGGAAATCAAATGGGAGGCATTCGAAGCGGCAGCTTGGTGAAGACTTTAAGGAGGAGCCGGTATCCTTTTCAGCTACAAAGGGCGTTTCTGATGGCAAGAAAGCTCTTTTGATTCCTAAAATTGAGAAGTGATTTGTGGTTGTTATGTTTGTTAAAACAATTTGCTATCGTCTTTATGGTTTTAATGTTTTATTTGGTATGTTTTGTGATGGTGGTGTTGGACATTTAGATCTGTTTGGTAACATTGTCTTTTAAATTTGGAACGTTATGGATGTAAAACAATTGCTTTATGGCTTATCGTTTATCTTATCTTTTATTTTTTGTTTAATTGTTGATCAATAATCAATTTTGAAATCATCATTAGAAGTTAAATTTGTTTTACTTAACATTTTTGTTAGTTCTTTATTTGCAAAAATAAACTTATTAGGTACATTATCATATTTAATATTCTTCAAAACTTATTTTTTATAACGAATTGATTAATTTTTTTAATTGTAGGACTAGAGTGTAGTAGAAAGAGAGTGAACCGGTTTTTGGACGCCGTAAGTACTCAAGAATTTGGTTCGTCATCTTTTAATGAAGGTTATTACTAAGACCATTACAAATATAGTTTTTAACTCTCAATTTACTTTTATATTCATACTCATGGTTTTTCATTTTTGTGTTTTATGTTAGGTTTATATATCATAAACAATTCCTCACAGCTATCATTATCCAAAAAACGAAAAGAAAATTACCACATAGAGAATTTTAGACGCTTGAAGCAAATACAAATGAACATACTAATGATATTTATTCAAGTGGTGAAAATACAACTCCCTTTTCTGATATTACGAATAGTATATGTTTCTACATTTTATGTACAAATGTTAATTTTTTTATCATATTTTTCTAATATTTATATTAAATTTTTAAACAGGTTCAAAATCAAAAAGACAAAGCAGAATAGAATACCTAAATAAGAAGAAGGCTAATAATAAGTTTAAGTGTTAGACGTTTTTTCTTATTTTACTTTCTTCTTATCGCGTTTTGGTTAATCACTTTTGGTATTATTTTTTTTATTTTTTTCTTATTTTTTAACATTTACTAATGACATAATTTTATTGTTTCCTTTCTTTTAGCTTTAGAAAATATCGTCAACCCTATAGAGTTTTCGCCGTCTAATTAACAAAGTCCACTATCAGACATTACCAACGGTACATCTTTTTATGGATAAGTTTTTATATTTTTGTCCTCTATTTGTTTTTTTGACTATTTTAAGGTTTTATACAGATTCTAAACAAAAAAGATAAATCAGAATGGCTATCATACATAATAAGAAATCACATAACAAATTTTGGTGTAATGAATCCACCTTTCCTTCACCAGATATGAACATTATTGTTTCTGGTACTTCATTTCAAGATACAAACGGTATTATTCTTTATATACTTTTATTTTTTTATTTTTTTTAAAAATATTTTCTTTAAATATTATGTATAAGAAGGCTAATAATAGGTTTAAGTGTAAGACGTTTTTTTGTTATTTTATTTTGTTCTTATCACGTTTTGGTTAATCACTTTTGGTAATATTCTTTGTTTTTATTTTTCTTATTTTTTAACATGTACTAATGACATAATATTATTGTTTTCTTTCTTTTAGCTTTACAAAACATCGTCAACCCTATGGAGTTTTCGCCGTCTAATCAACGAAGTCCACTGTCAGACATTACCAACGGTACATCTATTAATGTATTTATATTATACCTATATTATAATATATGGATATATGGATATGTTTTTATATTTTTGTGCTCTATTTGTTTTGTGACTATTTTAAGGTTTTATACAGTTTCTAAACAAAAAAGACAAAGCAGAATGGCTATCATACATAACTAGATTATACCCCGGGAGCGTCCCGGGTTGAGAAATTTAATATGATACATCAATTTTACATATTGAAATAGACTGATGTATAACTCTAATATTAATATCTAACCTAAAACAAATTAACAATGTACAACTCCAATGCTAACACCTAACCTAAAAGAATGTAGAACTTTAAAGTAACTCTAATATTAACACCTATCCTAAAGACTAAACAAATGTATAACTCTAACATACTAATATTGATACTTAACTTAAAACAACGTATAACTCTATTAACCTATTCGGCTCTGGTTAAAAAAAAATCATATTTACTGATTTAAACATAATTAGTGACTTGTCTATACATGATTAATGATTTACCTGAACACTTTGTGTTTTTTTTCTTGTATGAACAAAACCCCACAAAAAAATTTCTCCGTTTTTTATATAGCACTATGGTACTCGTTGGAAAGATAATAAAATGCTCGTTAATTTGGTGTAATTTTTTTCTTTAAAAAATCTCGTATATTAAAGATATTAACGTTTAAAAATTATGGGAGGAAACATGAGGGTGAAAAATCCAATTTTGTTTTTAAATTATTTTTTTCCTAAAATATCTTAATGCCACATGGGATGACACATGGCACACTCAAGGAAGAGAATGTCTCTTTGAGTGCCATGTCATTAAAATTGCTTTGGTTTATTATATGTATAGATAGATAAGAAATCACATAACAAAAGGCGGTATAATGAATCCACCTTTCCTTCACCAGATGTTAACATTATTGTTTCTGGTACTTCATTTCAAGATACAAACAGTATTATTATTTATTTGTTTTATTTTTTTTAAAAATATTTTGTTTAAATATTATGTGGTTTAAAATTATTGTTAATGTGTTTTATGTTTAGTGAATAACAACCTGATCAGTGCAACAAAGTTGAATCGCCTAATTAGAAAACAAAAAATGGACAAGAAAAGAAACAACAGAAAATCACCAGGTATGTGTTCTTTTATTTTTTTAAATTTCTTCCGAATTTAAACAACATATGTAACGTCATTATTTAAACGAATATAGTACTTGGATCATGGTAATCAAACTGAGATTTGTCCATCCTGTAATGCAAAATTGTGGCCGGATGAAGCTTCATGAAGTGCAAAACGTGAGGAAAAAAAGAGCTTTTCACTTTGTTGTGGTTATGCAAAGGTTTTACTTCCGGGGTTTAAGCAACCTCCAGAATATCTTAAAAATCTTTATTGTTGTCAAGATGAAAAAGGAAAGTACTTTATGAAATGCAATCGTCGTTTTAATTCAATGTTCTCCTTTACATCCATGGGTGGGAAAGTAGATCACTCGGTGAATCGAGGCAGAGGTCCATTTGTTTTTCGAATTGGAGGTGAAAATTGTTATAGTATTGGAAGTCTTATACCAAAAGATAGATCAACGCCCAAGTTTTCTCAGTTATATATTTATGACACAGAAAATGAGGTTTCAAACAGACAATCAACTTTAGGGTATATGAAGATGAATAATTACTAAATGATTTTTCTTAAGTATTTTGATATGTTTCTATATTATTAACTAATTTGTATTTTCTATAATCTTAGGAGTTATTCGAACAGTTCGTGCAAGTCAATTTCTAAGGTGCTTGATATGGAGATTATCAATCAGTTGAAGGACAGGGTAGATAAACACAATGCTTTAGTCAAATCTTTTACAATAGCAAGGGATTTTTTTCAAATAAATCCAGATGCTAATCTAAAGCTCTGGCTTATTGCAAAAAGATCGCAAGACGGCAGGACATATAATTTACCTACATCTTCCGAAGTTGCTGCTTTGATTGTTGGAGACATTGACAATTCATTTGAAGAAAGAGATATCATTGTGAATTCTAAGTCGGAAGGTTTAAAACGAATTAGTGAACTACATCCGTCGTACCTTGCTCTTCAGTATCCATTACTTTTCCCCTATGGGGAAGACGGTTATTGAATTGATATCCCCCATAATAATATTACGTCGTCCAAAAAATCTACAAGAAATACATGTACAATGTGTGAGTAATTGTCACACCCTCAAATTTCCATTTCGGGGTTTTACCGCGAGGCGCGTGACATACCAGGATCCAGTCAACGGTTGAATGAACGACCTCTATATGTTTTCAAAATCATACGTAAATAAACCAGACAGTTCGAGTTTTAAAAGTTTAGTGGAAGCAAAATATGAAACCTCTTGCATTACAATCGCAAGTTACCAAAACCAGAATAACCATTGAAACGTTTGAAAACCAATTGATGGTGTTTGTATGCATGCAAGTGTGACTCCTGTTGATGCGTTTTGCGACTAATGATTGGATAAACATAATTAACATATGTTAGAGAATGGGCGAAGGTAAATAATAGTGGGCGAAGGAAGAAAGAAGTGGGCGAAGGTAGATACTTAGTGGACGAAGGTAGACTGGAAGCTGACAAGAAGACACATTCGACCATTGGTAGTGGGCGAATGTGGAAAAGACCCACATTCGACCAATGCAAAGGGGCGAACGTGCAGTATCTATAAATAGGTTTTGTGTTTTTGAGTATGTAATAGAGTTGTCAGTTGTGTCTGTGTTCAGGTCAGGTTCCAGGTCATTTTGGTGAAAGTCTGTAATTGATTAGA
This sequence comes from Ambrosia trifida, assembly GCA_028751855.1. NCBI lineage: Eukaryota > Viridiplantae > Streptophyta > Magnoliopsida > Asterales > Asteraceae > Ambrosia > Ambrosia trifida. Next base: position 62,032,446 of record CM054129.1, on the reverse strand, counting down.
TTAACGTGTGATTGATTGTAATTGAATATTTGAGAAAGTTAATCTATGAAAAAGCTTTGAAAATGATCTTGATTGTGTTTTGATTAGAGTTTTATCAGTTTGTTCAGAACTAGGGTTTCCGCACTTGGTTTTGTAACTTGTATGATCATATTATCCTGTTTTAGCTAAAATCTTTCGCTCACAAAGTGGTATCAGAGCCATACGGATCATACAACAACAAATTTGATAAACTCAGAGCTGATTTGGACTTGTTTTTGATCAAAATACATCTGTTTTTACATAAACATGGTTTTTGAGTGTTTTTGATTGATTTAGAGTTGAATTTGTGGTTAAAATCAAGTTTTCCAAGAATTAAAGTTGCTCCAAATCAATTCCGAAGCATAACCTGATTAAGATCATTCAAATCCTTAAACTTTTGAAAATCTGAGATCAAAATAACCGTTTTTCAAAGTGTAACCGTTTTTCAAAGTGAAATCTGGACAAAATGGGCGAACCTGGAACCTGAGTGGTCGAACCTGAGTATTTTGGGCGAACCTGAGTTTTAGTTTGGACGAACCTGAAAATTGTTGTTGAAATTTTCACTTTCGGGTACAAATTTCCACATTCGATCGTTTAGTTTTGGGCGAAAGTGGAAAGTGTGTTAGTCTGAGTTTACATTCTGGTGATTTCTACATTCGGGTGGTACTGTGTGGTCGAACGTAGAATCAAAAGGGACGAAAGTGTATATTTCGGACGAACCTAGTTCATTTTGGGCGAATCTAGGTCAAAAAGGGCGAACCTAGGATTTATTTTGGAAAATTTTCTAAGTGTTGAAATTTTCTAAGTTCGTGAACATGTGGAATTTTCCTACTACACCGAGACCAGCAACGACACAACCACAACAGCAGGTGATGGACCCATGGATAGTGGCAGCACAAAAGACGAGCGCACAGTCTTCGCAACCGATAAACTACATGGCGATGACGAGCTCGATGCCTCAAAGTGTAGCACCTCCAGCACCACAACATGACTACTGGGGAGTAGCAGCGGCGGTGGTAAATACTCAAACTACTAATGCTATTTCTACTTTGATTAACGATTTGTCTTCAGGTAGCGGGAATAGGCCACCGAAGCTCATGGACATTTCAGAATACAATCAGTGGCAGAACAAATTCAAGATTCACTTGGAGGGCATGGGAGTGGAAGGAGTAGAGGCTTGGAGCATGATTGCTAAAGGTTACACAGCACCGATTTTGGAGAATACAGGTGAGATGATTCCTTTGGAAAGCTTAACTGAGGACGAGAAGAAGAAATATGTGGTGGAAAAGAAAGCCTTTTTCCAATTGACTCAGGCAATTACAAATGATTTGCTGCATCAATTTGGAACTTGTACGACCTCTAAGCAATTGTGGGATGTGCTTAAGAGGAGGCATGATGGGAACGAGAAGACGAGAAGTTTGAGGATGGATGAACTGAGAAAGGAGTTTGAGAATTTTTCATATATTGGAAATGAAACTTTAAAAGAATTAACTCCTAGATATAGTCATTTGCTAACCGAATTGTCTAGTTATGGTATACAGATTCCCATGAAGAATTTGGTGGACAAGTTTGCAGATGCTCTACCACCTTACTGGGATCAGCATGTAGAAGTTCTCAGGGAGAAGGATGCATATCAGTACTGGACTATTCAAGAGTTCATACAGAAGCTGGAAAACAAGGAAATGGAAGAGAAGAGGAAAGCTAGGAGAGCGCAGGTTCCTCAGAATCCTAGTTTATATTTTGGAGGTACTTCAGTTCCTGTGAGTAATTCAAGTTCAGGAGGGGTAGTTGCACCACATGTTGCTTGCATTTCCAATGTTATGGAACCACCAAAACCGACCATCAACTACATGGCACAAACTTCATCTTACTCACAACCATCATACACACAACCACCACCACAACAACAATACAACAATTCCTACATTTCACCATTCTCACCAATGCAACAAGCAGGTTTCTATACTGCTAGCCAATCCCAACAACCAATGAACCAACAACCAATGAGCCAAGTTACTCAACCTAATCAACAACAAGTGGTTTTGGAGACTTCTAACCTGGGCAACGTGACAGTGGAAATTGCTCAACAACATATTGCACTAGTCTCAGCAATGGTTTCATCCTACAATGGACTTGTTGCTAGTCAAATTGGGAATAACAACTTAACCAATGAGGACTATGCACAGATCGACAAGGAAGAAATGGAACTAATTGATATCCAATGGGCTTTTGCAAGCATAATGAGAAGAGCAACAGACTTCATTGAAAAGACAGGTCGAACAGATTTGGGAACTTCTCCTAACACAACCTACGGGTTCAACAAGGAGAAAGTTACGTGTTTCAACTGTGGAGAAAGAGGTCACTTTAAACGTGAATGCACCCAGCCACCTAAACAAGGTAATAGAAACCCATTCAATGCAACATATCAGAATCGTCAACAACAAAACCAAAACCGAGTTTCTTACCAAAACAACAACAACTACCAAAACCGTCAAAACAACTCTAACAACAACCAAAACAGACAACCTAACACATCAAACCAGATCCAAAACCAATCTCCTAACAACACTAACCGAACAGTTATACCGATTACTACACCAAATGAGACACAACAGAACACGAGTCAGAATCAAGCACTAATGACTCAACAAGATGAAAGGTTTGATTGGTCGGGATTGCAGATAGGAGTTGAGGAAATCACTACTGGTGGAAATGTGGCTTGCGTTGCTTGCAAGGTTGATATTGAAGAGTCAGTGATGGAGGAAGAAAAGAAGGAAACTGAGGAGTGTGATGGTGATGATTCTGAGACTGAGATGAATGTGGAGAATGAACCTGTTGAGGTTAAGGTTGAAGAAACTCATTCTGGAATGGTGATGGATACAGTTTCTGATGTTCCTGAGGAATGCAGATCAGTTTATTCAGATTCAGACAGTGAATCGGACACAGAGGCAAGTGTTGATTCTTTAGATGATGACATTGATCAGCTGTTAGCAGAAGCTGATTTTCTGATGACGAGGAAGTCGTGCATTGCTGATGATGCTTTCACCAAGATTGAGTATTCCAAGTTTTTCACTGGAAAGGAAGCTCATTTCGCGTTAATGGCCATGACTGAACCGCCAAAATCTGTAAGTTCTGAATCTAGCACTGATGTTATGAGTGATAAATATTGTGGAACATGTGATAGATTGACTGAGGAGAATAAACAACTCCGAATTTCACGTGATAGTGCTATCATAAACAGTCAATCTACTCGCAAAGAGTTGAATGCTTTCAACAAAGTATTAGATGGCTATAAAAAGGACATTTCCGACTTGAAAAATACTTTATCATTGAAACAATTGGCAATTAACAACTATATCAATGAAATTGAAAACACAAAGTTGGAAATGGCAGCCATAAAATGCTTTGCTGAGAAAGTAAACAAAAAGTTGGAAAGTTATAAGCATATTGCTTATGTGGTAGATCATATCATTGATGATAACACCACCAATTACAAGTCTGTACCATCTCCGGTTCTTTTTGAAAATCATAACTATCACCAAGTTATACCGGAGAGCTCGGTAAAATCAGACTCATCATCGGAAATGGAATCTAATACCTCGAGTACTGGTGATCCTCATTCCGATGTGAGACCGATTTTAGGCTTAAATGATGAAGGTGTTTATGCTGAAAGTGTGAATTCAGAATCAGAGAATGATGATACTGGTAGTGATCAAACTGTTAATGCATGTGAGATTCCAAAAGAAAATCACATCATTACTACTGAACCAGTGTCACCATCTCAACATGTGCATCCGATGGCAACTATTCATCGTGAGAAAAAGGTTGAAAAGAATGAGATTAGAAAGGATCTTGAGAATGAACAAAGTGATAAACCTGTCAAGGTGTTTTATCGGATGGAAGGATCCGATAAAATCATCTCTGATGAGGAATTTCCAATCAAAAATGCTAACTATGCTAAAATTGAAAAGATTTGGCAAGAAAGCACAATATGGTTTCCAAAACATGAGAGAACAAACGAAATTCCACCAGAAATTTTAAAGAAATTGTTTTCGGATGTTCCTCAAGAACCAAAGGTCCATGTCACCGAGTTCATTCGACCAAATGACAAAGCAAATGGTTTTCATGAGCCCACTTACTCAAAAGGACCACTTCCTGAGAGTTTGAGGAATCAACAGTATAATGATCAATATCCTGTTAGATCATTTGCTCCACCAAATGCTCATTATGTTTTTGAAGAGTATCGAAAATGCTTTAAATGTGGAGAACGCGGGCATTTACTTGCTCAGTGTCCATATGTAAGGCATAAAAGACATGAGATTGATGTTAGAAATTCCATGAGAAAACCGATTGATCATTATGTTCCACCACATAGACGAGTTGTTCCTCAACAACAACAATTTTATAATCAAAACAATTTTCAAATGAGGAACAATCGTCCAATCCAATTTGATCAAAGAAATCGGATTGCTATGGAACAATCATGGAGAAAGCCTGTGGTGAACGCAACAATTGATAGGCAAAAGGTTCCACAAAAACCGATTGTTAAATCAAATGTTGGACCTAAGTCTGTTAACTCAGATAAGGTTGCCAAGAAAGTTACTTTTGTTAACAATGTTCAGAAACCAATTGAGAAACCAAAATCTCAAATTCGTATTCTTAAAAGGTCTGAACAATCTTGGTCACCCAATAGTACTCCAGGAGCTTCTACTTCAAAGGTAAGTGAGAAAAATGAAAGTGTTTTGAACAATCAGAAAAAGATTGATCCAAAACAGAAAGTTGTTGAAAAAGTTAATGAGAATGTTTCTTTGAAAACCGATGTTCAAAGGCCCAAGACTCAGGCTTGGGTCCCCCGAAAGAACTAAATGATTTACTTTTTGTGTGCAGGGAGCTTCAGCTGGTCCTATTAGCAGTCTATGGATTGTTGATAGTGGAGCTTCAGGCCACATGACGGGGGATCTCGCATTGCTGTTTGACGTGAAAAACATCAATGGAGGGTATGTCGCTTTCGCGGGTAATAAAGGAGGATATATCACAATGGAAGGAAGCGTGAGTAATGGGATTGTGACCTTCGAGCGGATTTCTTATGTCAAGCAGATAGACTATAATCTGTTGAGCGTCAGTCAAATATGTGATAAACAATTTTCTGTGCATTTCGATGACAAATCCTGTTATATTCTCAAACCGGGCTTCAAAATTCCAAAGGAGTGGATTATGTTGATGGCACCTCGCGTCAATAATCTCTATATTCTTGACATGTCCAAGGCGATGACATCACAGGGGCAAATAACATGTTTTCTATCAAAGGCGACCGAGAAAGAATCGATAATGTGGCACCGCAGAATGGGGCACATTCATCTGAGAAAAATGAATCAACTGGTGAGAAATGGGCTTGTCGATGGAGTAAACGTGAAACATTTCCATCTGAACGACAAGTGTGTAAGTTGTATGAAGGGGAAGCAACACAAACAGTCCCATAAAGTGAAGAAAGTTAACTCTGTTGAGATGCCGCTTGAGCGATTGCACATGGACCTTTTCGGACCGGTCAAGCGCAAAAGTCATCTTGGAGAGCTTTATTGTTTAGTTGTCACTGATGACTATTCAAGATTTTCATGGGTGATGTGTTTGAAGAACAAAAGTGACACCTTTACTAATCTACAAGTTCTGTTCACTCGATTGGAGAATATCTACAATTTGAAGATAAAATGAATCAGGAGTGACAACGGGACGGAGTTCAAAAACGCCAAGATGGATGAACTTTGTGAAAGCAAAGGGATACATCATGAATATTCAGCTCCGTATACCCCACAGCAGAATGGTGTTGCTGAACGAAAGAATAGGACTCTAATTGAGGCGGCTAGAACAATGCTTGCTGATTCAAATCTTCCGGTAATGTTCTGGAACGAGGCGATTTATGCAGCAAATTATACATTAAATCGGGTTCTAACAGTGAAGAAGTTTGGAAAAACATCTTATGAACTGTTACACCGACGAAAGCCAAACTTAGAGTATCTAGAACCTTTCGGGGCGCCATGCACGATGTTGAATCCAGGTGAGAAGTTTAGTCCTAAAGCTGAGGAGGGATATTTTGTTGGATATGCAACCCCACTCAAACGGGTATTCAACAAGCGAACTCGTCAAGTGGAGGATTGGGCTAACGTGGATGTTCAACGATACACTCAAAATTTGCAAGGCACGGGTCCTGATTGGATGTTTGATTACAAAGATTTCTTTGAATCATTCAACCTAGATAGCTTGGTTGAAGAAGCTGTTATCAGATTACTTTACGAGTGTGAAAACGCGGCGACTTCACCGTTGATGCGTCCAATCACCGTAAACCCCCCACCAGCTTCTAATGATACCAGTGCTCCTATACAAGAGGAAGAGATGTTTCAAGAGGCTTCAACTTCATTAGACACTTCAGAATCTGAAGATGAACAATTTGAAGAAGCCGTTCTTGAACACGCAGAAGAATTAGAGGCGCAACCTGTGAACTCAACTTCATATCCAGATGTTGCTTCATCATCAAACACGGGTCATGATCAGGATGCTGTAGAAAACTTGACTGCTCAGACGGGAGTTATTGTACCTGTTAATCCGGAATCTCGGATTCATCGTATTCACCCGCTGGAGCAAGTTATCGGTGATCCTGGAAGTGGTGTTATGACCAGAGGGCAGCTGAAAAGCGTTAACTCGCCAGAAAGTTTTGGTGCTTTAGCATTATATGCCAAAATTCAAAAATCTGGTAGTCAAAATGATTGGTCGTTTGCATGTTATGTGTCGCAGGTAGAGCCAAGGACATACAAAGACGCTTTGAATGAAGATGCCTGGGTTGAGGCAATGCAGGAGGAGTTATTGCAATTCCAGAAATTGGGAGTCTGGACGCTCACAGATTTGCCGCCGGGAAGGAAGAAAATAGGCACTAAGTGGGTGTTTAAGTGCAAAAAGGATGATCGTGGAGTTATTGTTCGCAACAAAGCCAGATTGGTCGTGCAGGGTTTCCATCAAATCGAAGGGATTGATTACAACGAAATCTATGCACCAGTAGCACGAATTGAAGCTATTCGGATGTTCCTTGCGTTTGCTTCATACAAGAAATTCAAAGTCTATCAAATGGACGTCAAGAGCGCATTTTTGTACGGTAAAGTCAAGGAGGAGGTTTATGTCGGGCAGCCACCAGGCTTTGAGGACCCAATCCACCGGGATAAGGTCTACGTGCTGAACAAAGCTTTATATGGTTTGCACCAGGCTCCAAGACAGTGGTACGAGGAACTAAGTACATACCTCATCTCCAAAGGATTCAAGCGCGGCCTCGTCGATTGCACCCTCTTCACGAAGAAGACGGGAGATGATTTGCTTCTAGTACAGATTTACGTTGATGATATTATATTTGGTTCATCTAACGAACTTTTATGCAGGGAATTTGAAACTGTTATGCAGGAAAAGTTTGAAATGAGCGCTATGGGGGAGATGCAGTTTTTCCTCGGCTTACAGGTGGATCAAAGACCCGACGGGATCTTCATTCACCAGACGAAATACGTATCCGACATCTTGAGCCGATTCCAGATGGAGGACTCTAAGCCGATGGATACCCCGATTCAACCCAATCACGGGATTGGAGTGGACGCTAAGGGGGAGCTGACAGACCCATTTACATACAGAGCAATCATCGGATCTCTGATGTATTTGACAGCGTCTCGACCAGATATTATGTATGCAACGTGTCTCTGTGCTCGCTATCAATCGAAGCCGAAACAAAGTCATCTGACGGCGGTCAAGCGTATCCTTCGATATCTGAAGGGTTGTCCATCAAAAGGACTTTGGTACCCTAATGATGATGATTTTGATTTTATTGCTTTTAGTGATGCAGATTGGGGCGGCTGTGACAAAGATAGCAAATCAACAACAGCTGGTTGCCAGTTTTTAGGGAGCAGGTTAATTACCTGGCAATGCAAGAAACAGACTTCCGTCGCACTGTCTACATGTGAAGCCGAGTACATTTCAGCCTCGAGTTGCTGTTTGCAAATGCTCTGGATCCAACAACAGATGGTCGATTACGGTTTGCAGTTTCTTAAAACCCCTATACACTGTGACAACGAAGCCGCAATTGCATTAACTAAAAATACTGAAAATCATTCTAAAGCGAAACATATCCGGATTAAATATCATTTTATCCGTGATTGTTACGCTAAGGAATTGATAGATATGGTCAAAATCCATACTGACTACCAACGTGCAGATTTGTTTACAAAAGCTTTTGACAGATCCCGCTTTGAATATCTTTTAAAAGTAAACAATATAAAGGAAAAACAGGACTAATCGGCACCTCGGTTTATCATTTTTTTAGTTTTTAGTTTTAGTTTTAAATTTTTGCTAATTGGGAATTTCTCTTGCTAATTGGGAATTTCTCTTTACTATCATAATCCTCAAAGAAGTTGATGCTTTCAAGTGGAATGTTTCTTTCAAATTTTTGTTTTTTTTTTTTTTTTTTTTTTTTTTTTGGAAAAATTAAAAACCCAAAAATATGTTCTTTATTTTAGGGGGAGTCATTTTATCAGAAAAACCAAAAACATTGAAAAATTTTCAAAATACCTAAAAATTAGAAAAACCAAAATGATTTCCTGGATAAAAAGAGGAAATGATAGTACATCAGTGGGGATCTGACACAGGCTAAAGAATTGTACAGTATAATGAGACGTATGTTGATTACGTGTGATATGCTGATAGGCTTCGTAGACTAAATATTGCGTGCATTAGTGATACAAACATAACAAACTACGCGTTTGTGGCTGAACACCTCATGGGCATATGGTCTTAGTACCGTAATTTCGTTTGATAGGGTATTTGTACAAAACTCGGAGGTTTAGGGTCGTTATGTTATTAGTTGTCGACAGGGTGTTTTTATAAAAGAGCTATATGCCAAATCCTAAAGTTACCGAATTGAGGAACTTTTCATGTTATATGATGATCAAAGATCATCTATTACATCGTATTGATCATTGATGCAAATCATGATTAATATCAGTCCTCAACCTGGTATAGTGCATATGTTACTTTGCTGCATTAATTTGCTGACCTGTAAACCTCTATGCATTATATCTTGTACAATTACAGACGACGAAAGCATAATCACGCTTTACAATGAGTCTTTGTGCATTTACTTCTTGATACGGGAGTATGTCGTGTGTGTGGGAACCATAATGTGTTAGTCTAAAACATCTAACTCGTATCATTTTAAAGCATTGTGTACTTGTCTGCATGTGAGCTTACGTGGACCACAATATCAGCAATTGCCGTATCACATATTGTTTCTAATGATAATATTAAAACAGCTCAACACTGTGTTCAGATTTCTCAGTAAACTAATATGATCCTCTTACCGGATATCACAAAATGTTTACTGCTTTCATTTACTTTGATGCATTTTACTTTGTCGCATTTTACTTTTATTGTCAAAAAGATACAAAATCCAAAAAGATTTTAGGTGTGTTTTGATAAAATTTCAGAAAACCCAAAAGATTTGCATTTCTGCTTTATTTTTGATAACCGGGGATGCTTGATGGTCAATTTCTGAGATTTGATAACACCATCTGGGCTTTGTGTCATTCAAAATGTGAAAATTTGAGTTTTGGAAGTTTAACAGATTGAAAAATGTTGAACGGGATTCGAATTTGTGATTTGGTCGAAATTTTCAGATTTTTCCATTTCACATTCGCCCCTTAATTGGGTCGAATGTGGAAAAATCCTCACTTTCGACCGTTTTCAATTTGGACGAATGTGGTACATTTCACCTTCGGGTATAAATTTTCACCTTCGGGTATACTTTCACCTTCGGGTTACATATTTCACCTTCGGGTCATTAGATTGGGACGAATGTGGAATTATCTTACATTCGTCCATTTCTAACGGGCGAAGGTGGCCTTCTATATATATGCCATTTCACATTCGAGTCCTCATTCACAAAATTTTTCAAATTTCTTCGATAACCAGACCTTGTTGCTTGATTTTCTTTTGATTGTGCGTATCATTCCCTGTTCATCACTGATCATTTTGAGACAAATTTCACAGGTATTGGAGCTGTTTTCAGATCAGAATCATCGTGTTTTTTAACCGGAGCTAGGGTTTCAAATTTAGGGGTCTTAGAATGTTTGCTAATACTTGTTTTTGATTTACATTCAATCTTCATCAGTTTTAGGGGGAGAATGTTAAAGGAATTAGTGTTTTAACATGGTTTGATGTATTGATTGATTTAATATAACAGTCGTGACCTAATTCCACTGAAAAACTAATGAAAATTGAATAATTAGTACAATTGGTGATACACGAGTGATTATCGGCCATATTAGGACATAATCTAATCAAAATCAAGAGTCAAAAATAAGTATGCAAATTTTTTAAATTTTGGGGATAATAATGTTTCACATTTGGGTCTACAAAACAGGCGAATGTAAATTTTTATGGGCGAATGTACTTAGAAACGGGCGAATGTGTTTTAATCTCAAACACTTTTTCATGTTCGTCCAAAATGTTCCACATTCGATCAGAAATTTTCACATTCGTCCAAGTTTAAAAAGGGCGAATGTAGAAACTGTAAAACCTTAGAATTTTTAACTTTTTGTCGTTTTTACATTTTGACGTATTTTTCTGTTTTTGATGTACAGATGGCTGATCAATCCGAGAATGTTGAAGCACCAGTTGAAAATGTAGAAACTCCAGCAGAGAATATTGTTCCAGATCCGGTACAACAGGCTGAAGCATCTGTTCCAAGCAGTTGGCCGTTCGAGCGATCTCACAACTGTTGTGCATATCTTGGTGACGTAGAGAAGAATACTGAGTTCACCGGGATCATAGAGTTTTTGAGAAGGAGCAGAATCGTACATGCATTAGCCACACCGACGATCATATACAGAGACATTATTGAAGATTTCTACCATAATGCGAAGTATGATTTCTGGGATAATCAGACGATTATTAAGAGCAAGATTCAAGATATGGAGATGTTTCTGACAGAGTCTGATATACGGGAAGCACTGCAGATCAAGTTTGAAGTCAGTGAAGATCCCAGAGAGTTATCCTGGACTGAGCAAAAAGCTTGTTTCTTACGAATGAAGTACAAAGGTCCGATTACTGATGGATCTATGTATAAAGGGAAGCTGGGCGTGCAGTTCAAGTACTTTGCACACGTTATTATCCACGTATTTGGATGTGTGAGCGGTGGATATGACGTTATGAGAAGAAGTTTGAGCTCGTTAATGGTTGCGTTGACTCTCAACAAACCATTTAACGTTTCTGGTATGATTCTAGACCATATGCTGGAGATGTTGAAAGGTATGAAGCACAAGAAGTTCATGCTATATCCAAGATTTTTGATGATGATCTTTGACCACAAGTATCCAGAGTTGACGAAGGATCCAACTATGATCCTAGGTCAAGATCACATGAACGTTCGTACTCTAGTGAGGATGAAGGGATACAAAGGTGTGTCAGATAGTGAAAAGCCACCTAATAGGAGACTCTTTGGAGCTTTGGCTCGTCAGGATTACACTGATCCTGGCAAGAACAAAGCAAGGCATGATGATAGTGATTCGGATAATGATGATCCCTTAGTGTATGCTGATTCAAGCACTAAGAGGAAGAGACAAGTAGTCAATCCTGGAGCCAAAGGGAAGGGCAAGGGAAAGATTGATCAGGGAAGTTCAAAGCAACAGGCAGTTAGACATAAATCAACGGCAAAGAAAGGTTCAGGTTTGGTGGATGAAGAGTCAGTTGATTCAGAGGAGACTGAGATTGATGAGCAGTGGGATTCTGATGATGAAAATGTTAGGACCACCAAACGTAAGGCCACTATGGTTGGTGAGTCTGAATCTTTGAATAAGTCGATTGAAGAAGCTGAGAGAAGAAAGAAATCTGTTGAAGATGAGAGTCTAGGTGTTGACTTAGCAGAGTTAAGTGTTGGAGAGACTGTGGTGGTTAATTTGCCTAGAACGAAAAAGCAAAAGACCATGGCGAAGAAGTCTAGTACGAAAGAGTTGAGAGAGAAAGAGTTAGCTCAACTGTTGAAAGGTAAAAGAGTGCCCGATGCTGGTACATCATCAAAGCTATTTTCACCTGTCACCAAGAAGCAAAAGAAAACCAAAGAGGCAGAACCAATATCAGCTGATCAACTTAACGTTGCACTGGACAACGTACTTGACATGTTCAGAAAGCCTCAGAAGGGAAAAGAAGTTGAGCCATCCAAATCCAAATCCAAGAAAATCACTGTGGATGATGATGTGATGAAGCAGGTGAATAGAAAGATGGATGACATGATGAAAATGATTGTAGCTCAACAAGCCGAGATTGCCAAATTCAAGCAGAATGAGGAGAAAATGCTTCAGATTGTGGTGGCGTCTAAATCTAATCAAGATGAGATCAATGAGAAGGTTAAGATGCTTGAAGCTAAGAATGAAAAGCTTGAAAGAAAGTGTGCAAGAAACAAGAGCAAGATTAAGCTGATTAAGGCAGACAACAAAGATCTAAGGGCTGAAAACAAACGCCTTAGTGATTTGATTGATGATCTGTATAACACTGCACCCAAGTTGAAGGAGGGTGAAGAAGATGAAGAAGAAGAGGAAGAGAAAGTTGATTATGAAGATTCTGAATCTGAAAAAGAACAAGATGATGATGAGGATGATGATGAATCGGAGAAAAGTGATGATGATGATGACAATAATGATGATGATGATGCAGAAGGTGCTGGGAGACAGAAAGGAGATGAGTTTAGCAGTGGTAGTGATCATGATGGAGGAGATGATACTTCCAGATTTACTTATGAGAAGAGAACACCAAAGAAGAAAGATACTGGCGAATCAAGTTCTAAGAAGAAAGGTGAGAACGTTGATTCAGATGAAAGTATTTTCTGGAATGAAAAGGTGAGATCTTTATCTGATGATGCTAAACAGTTGTACAAAGATATGTTGGAGAAGAGAGAATGGACCATTGAGTTCACAGGATGCTTCGCTGAGATATTCCAAACTGATGATATGCGATATGAATTGGATTATGAAGATCCTGATTTTGAGGAAGGAGAATTACCTGCATCTGTGGCAAAGGAAATTCTAGATGGTCTTGCACAGAGGGTAGGGAAGACATTTGAGGAGTTTATGATGGATGAATCGATTCCAGATATTCCTGAAAAGGATATTGGAAGTCATTCAGATGATATGCAGACTCCTGAGAACAATGAAGTGGAGATGGAAGATATAACTCATGAAGAGTTCCCTCAGTACTTCTGACAAATGGATGAAAATGAAGTATTTCCTGATTTCACTGAAGTACCAAATAAGTCAGCAAAGCAGAAAGCTCAGAAAAGGAGTGAAGAGTTTGTGGAAAAGGTATTTGGTGCTGATAATCAAGGACCTTCAAATCAGTCTGATGAGTTGAAGAGTTATTTGAGGAAATTGAGGGAAATGGATGAGAACCGACCAAAGCCTGAAGCTCAAGGTAACTTTTATAGATTCCACAATGCCAAGTTCAAAGGCAGAGCTCTTGGGTGGACATACTTGGGCAGATTGAAGTGCATAGCTGCGAAATGGGAAACAGGAATCTTGTACTTCAATAGATTCTGTGATTTGCTTACTCTACCGTACTGGGCGGTCAGAGATTTATGTAGATTCCCAATGTCAGGTGCAGAAGTGAATGGTTCGCATGTTGGTTGGTGCGCAGATAAATTGGTTTGGGAAAGTCGAACAAGATGGAAGAGATTTCAGCCTCAATATCCCAGAAGAAAAGTTCATAGGGATATTGATCCTCAAACCAATATGAAGCGAGTAACTTTGATCTATAAAGCACCTGAAGTGATGAGAAAGATACCTTTGATGCCTATGCCACAGCATTTCAGTGCTGATTTTATCTTCTGGTATTATGATTGGAGAAAGGCTGAAGCGGTGATTGTGTTGAGAGATGGAAAGGATAAATACAAGCATGTTCATGTATTTGATCCTATGTGGCTGATTAATTGCACGTTTGAAGACATCATCATGCTTTTCTACAATCCGATTTACTATGAACCAAAAGACTTTGCTCAAGCAAGAAAATATACTCAAGTGGTTGGAGTTTGTTTTGCCTATGACATCAATGCGGGAAGCAATTTGGAGGGTAAGCTTGGTAAGACAGTGAAGATAGCGAATGTGTCTAAACCAGTGAAGAGAACATTTGAGCCTCCAATGACTACTGAGCAGAAGAAACAGCTCAGAATCAAGTTGATGAATAAAACGATGGACCAACAGAGAAAACTATCCAATCAATAGTCGAGGGGGAGTTTGTTGATGCGTTTTGCGACTAATGATTGGATAAACATAAATAACATATGTTAGAGAATGGGCGAAGGTAAATAATAGTGGGCGAAGGAAGAAAGAAGTGGGCGAAGGTAGATACTTAGTGGACGAAGGTAGACTGGAAGCTGACAAGAAGACACATTCGACCATTGGTAGTGGGCGAATGTGGAAAAGACCCACATTCGACCAATGCAAAGGGGCGAACGTGCAGTATCTATAAATAGGTTTTGTGTTTTTGAGTATGTAATAGAGTTGTCAGTTGTGTCTGTGTTCAGGTCAGGTTCCAGGTCATTTTGGTGAAAGTCTGTAATTGATTAGATTAACGTGTGATTGATTGTAATTGAATATTTGAGAAAGTTAATCTATGAAAAAGCTTTGAAAATGATCTTGATTGTGTTTTGATTAGAGTTTTATCAGTTTGTTCAGAACTAGGGTTTCCGCACTTGGTTTTGTAACTTGTATGATCATATTATCCTGTTTTAGCTAAAATCTTTCGCTCACAACTCCACGTGCATCCTAGCTGCTGTTATATTAGATACCTGAAAAAACATGCTAAAATGTGTCAACAATTAAGTTGGTGAGTTCACAGGTTTGAATGTAAGAAAAATCTGTTAGTCTGCATAGACTCATGATGTGCTAAAAGTAGTTTAATAAAAATATCTAAATTAAACCTAAAACTAGACACCTAGTAATACTCTAGACTCTCTAAAACTAAACTACTGACAGGCAAGTGAACCTATCGACTCTAGTAAAGCTAAAGTAAGTCCGGATATCGAACCCACAGGACTCTAATGGAAAACGGTAACTAGACTCGAAAACTTATCTAAAACTGAAATAAAACTATTTATTATTTTAGAGGGGGGTTTTACTAAAAACTAAATTAAAGAAAAATAAAGATTAACTAAATAAACTAAACTGAACTTAAGACGTAAACAGAGCTGAACCAAATTCAAATGATGGTGAGAATACTACCTAGGTTAGAATCCTACTCATGACTGACGAACTTTTATGGTTATGGAACTAGCTATGGAACCGGGATCTTTGGATACTAAACATACAGGATAAACTAGAGGACCCTCGACCCTTCTCAAGGAGAAACCTAAGGTTACCTATAAGCCGTTAAACTACCAATTGAGAGGTTACCCTTACAGGCTTACCTACTCTGATGACAAAGTACCCGCTAGACAGTCTACCTTACAGCGCGAAAGCCTCACTACACTAAAAGTGCAAGGGGTAACTATAGAAAACCTGACCTGACTCGATACGCAAGTAGTGGTAAGGAAACTAGGAAGATCTTCTTACAAAGCATCTAAATCTAGCAATTTAACACCCTAGACATATCGACAATCCCACACCTTACAGCTATTGGAATTGAAAGAATACTTAGAACTACCCAATCAACAAAAATCACTCCTATGGAAAACACTAGCAATTTACCATAAACTAGTTGCTAACACAACGTCCACAACCTAACACGCATTCATACATGAAAGACATTCACAAAAACGCATGTGGAGTGAATAATTATCAATTGAACAAAACTAAGTACGCATCTACACCAGATCAAAAATAATCAAAGTCTTTACTAAATCATCAACCCATAGTCAAAGTTCCAAAAAACCATAAAAAACGTTCATTCAATCATGAGTATTCATCATAACCTAAGTAGTAATGAAAGTCTAGCCAAGAAACATGTTCAAAACAAGAATAAAATCAATTCTAAGTTCAAGAAACATAGTTTGCAATTTAAAAGAACAAAGGAATGAAGAAACCGAATGATTAAAACCCGAATCTCTCAATCCCAATGCTCAAAATCTTGACCCTTCGCCTTTTTCTCACCTCCTAGTGCTCCAGAGCAGCTCCAATATGTCAAAAGTGAAGATAAAAACCATTCATGGCCGTTCTAGGGTTTTTAATATCGAAATTGGGCCAAAAACCAATTTTTTCACGTTTTTACTCCCGTCACGTAGCGTGACGGGCTTCAGATGATGTGGTCACGTAGCGTGACCAGCTTCAGGATCAAGGGGGATCCGTCATGTCGCGTGACCAGATGTGCTCTTTCCCGTCACGTAGCGTGACGAGACATAATTTTTCATTTTTTTCTTTTTTCGACTTCCCGATCAACCGCGACTCGTCCGGAGGCTCGTTTTTTCTCGTTTAAGCTCCATTTTACTTCCTTTCTTGCCCGGACTCATGTGCAACACAAAATACTAAATAGAATACGAAAATACCACAAAAACGACACTAACTGACTCGAAAATAATATAAACTATAGACCGAAAACGGATGTATTTTGCAATACATCAAATATCCCCACACTTATGTTTTTTTTCGTCCCTGAAAAAGAATTGTGCTATGGAATCACAGTTAGGTTTACATCCGGTTTCAAAACATAGGTTACTTAATTAATAATCTACTAACGTGTTGATTGCGATTGCAGATATATTAATCCTCTTAAACCCAAACCGGTTTCCAAGCCCCCTTTTTATTTATGTTAAGTTCTTGATTAGTCTATCTAGGGTCTCACTGAAATGAAGCCTCAGTTCCTCCTAATCCCGCCTCAAGCTTATGAAGCTAAGGGAACGACCAATTGACCATTTCCCAACCGTCTTATGTAGAAAACCAAGAGAATTTAAAATCACTATTTTTTTATTATTTTTTATTTTTTTTTAAATACTTAACTCAGAGGGTGTGACCAATCCAAGTCGCTATCCCAGTGGCCAGGCACCTTAAGGTTCAGCATTTTTTTTTTCAATCTCAGCATACTTAACTCAGAGGGTGTGACCAATCCAAGTCGCTATCCCAGTGGCCAGGCACCTTAAGCTTCAGCATTTTTACTTTGATTTCTATTTTTTTTAAGTGATTAGAAATTCTAACGGTTTTAAACTTATAACGGTGCTTCTTATACTATTTTTGGCGGTTTCGGTCTCCCCGTTTCTCCTAGATGAGAACCCACAAGATAGCCTAACATAATTAATTTATTACTTTTCAAAGGAAACCTTTCTACCGGTCGAGCCTACCCACATATCCCAAACCAGACACGTTTTCAATCAATTTTAATCTCTTATTATACATAATATTTGAAAACCGGACACCTAACTTTACCTATCATTTTCCATATTTTATATAATGCAAACTTCAAAATCAGGGACTTTTTTTTTAATCTTTTTTTTTTCAATTTTTTGACTCAAAACGACTCTATATACAAACTAAACGACAGTTTCCCATCCCCACACTTAAACTCTACATTGCCCTCAATGTAGGAATAGAAAACGACTCAAAACAAAATAAATTCCGAATACAAAACTAAAAACATAAGGGCAAATTGGAAAGGACTTAGCTGGTTAAATAACGCGTAAGCTCCAAAAACTCTAGTCCATTCCAGCTCGATCGTATAGCATTTCATTCGCGATCGGCTCTGACACAATGATAAACTCTGGGCTTGCCTTGACAAATGTTAAACAGCTGTGGAATCACCCGAATGGAGATTGAGTACGGGCGGTGCAATCCAAACCTGCGCAAAACGAAACAAACAAAACCCGAGCATAATACCGAACCACAAATGAAAATAATGAAAAGATAAAAAAAATGCCAAAAAAAAATAAAAAAAATAATAAATATAAAAATAAATTTACAAACTCTACACTTGGGATTGTACCCAAGAACTATCCTCAACATCAAAACCTACGGGGGATCCTTAAGATCCACATCACCCCCGAAACTAACAAACTGGGCTCTCATGTACATGCTCATCCTACAACCTCTTGGCTTTTCTAGCTCATCAAACCTCTTCTTACTAGCCTTAAAATCCTGATGCATTGGGGATTTGTAGTGAAACTTACATATCAACGAATCATCCCCACACTTAGGTTTTACCACATCCTCAGACCTAGACCTATCTTCCTCCTGTTTCTCTAATGGCGGTACTCCTAAGGAATCATCAACACAGGAGACATTCTCACACCTCTCACTCAGCTTAGGTCTAGACTTTGAGACATCAAAGACGACGGTTTCATCCCCCGCCCGAAGTGTGATCTTACCATCAAAGACATCAATCAATGCCTTCGCGGTGCATAAAAAAGGGCGTCCCAAAATAAGTGGAACTCTATCATCAGCTTCCATGTCGAGAACCACAAAATCCACGGGGAACACAAATTTATCTACCTTAACAAGCAAGTTCTATATGATGCCCCGTGGATATTTAACAGACTTATCTGCTAACGTTAGTGTCATGCGCGTTGGGGTAAGTTTACCCAAGCCTAGCTTCTCATACAAAGAAAAAGGCATCAAATTGATGCTAGCGCCCAGGTCAGCCAACGCGTGGTGTTGAACATCGCTACCAAACAAACACGGGATTGTGAAAATGCCCGGGTCTGTCAATTTCTCCAGTAGCTTATTCAGAACCACCGCAGAACAATCAGCAGTAAGCGGAACAGTCGACAGCTCTCCCAATTTATCCTTCCGTGTCAGAAGGTCTTTTAGGAACTTTGCATATTTAGGCATATGCTGGAGGGCCTCAATGAGCGGGAGATTGATCTTAAGTTGCTTAAACATGTCTAGGAAGTGGCCATATTCCTTACAGTACTTTTGATTCCTAATGCGGGCAGGGTAAGGAACATGGGCAGGATCAATCTCAGGACTCGGCCTAACATTCCGTGGCCTAACTACTGGCTTCTCAACCCGAGACTCACTATTTGGTGCTGTACTTACTGGGCCTAGCCTAGATTGCACCCTACTAGGAGCCTCTAGCTCTATCTCTCTAATCACCGGTTCTTCCTCCTCCTCAACCGGTGCTCAAGGACTCTCTAACGTCCTACCACTACGCGTGGTGATTGCCTTAACGTGGGCATTCGGGTTTGCCTGAGCACTACCTGAAAACTGGCCTAGAGCCATAGCATCCAACTGCTTAACCATATCACCAATGGTACGCTGAAGATCTAAGAATGCAGAGTGGTGATTTTTCAACAACATGTCATGTTCTGCTAGAGTTTTCTGTGTGTTGGCATCTTTAGCCACCAGCTGGGTTAAAAGTTCTTCTATTTTACCCAAACCATTCCCGCTATCCCCACCTGAATTTATATAAGAGTTATTCTCCCCCCGATACTGACCTCCTACAAAATCCGCCTGTCCCTCCTGGTGAATCAAGGGGCATTCAGAAGTAACATGCCCACCTCTGCACATCTCACACTTTTCAGATTTCATTTTCAACTCCTTCACTTCCCTAGTCAGTGCGTCTAAAGCAGCAACCACACTAGCATCCAATGTAACTTGGTGACCACCTCGTGCGGGTGATGTAGTACTAGGTACAGGAGTAGAATTCCTGAGTAAGGCTCGATGCTCATGGTCTGTCTGGGCAAAACTTTCAAATAGGTCATTGCATTCGGCCGCAGTTTTCTTACTCATCAGATGGCCGCCTGCAGAAGTATCAAAACGGTACTTTGCCTCATAAGTTAAGCCATTGTAGAATTTCTCTACAAGGGCCCAATCAGTCAAACCATGCTGGGAGCACTTGCTAAGCAGGTTTTGGAACCGCTCCTATGCAAGATAATATGGCTCATCAGGTTCCATTCGGAATGAATGGATATGATCGCGAAGTCGGGAAGCCTTGCTAGGTGGAAAGTATTTATTCAGAAAGGCTTGTTTAAGGGCATCCCAAGTAGTGAAAGTGTCAGTAGGGTGAGAGTCAAGCCAAGTGGCGGCTCGACCAGCAAGGGAAAATGGGAACAGATGGAGGAACTTAGCATCCTGGGAGGCACCCTGCAACCTAAAAGTAGCAAGGATGCGAGTCAGGCGGGCAATGTGGGCCGGGGCATCCTCATCATCACGGCCGTGAAATTGACAATTGTTAGCAATGGCCGTCATAATGTAGGAGGGTATCTTCCAGGACCCCTCATTGTTGATGGTCGGGGCGGTAATAGGAGAGTTAACTCCCGTAAAACCCTGGGTGGATTGTTGGTGGACAGTGCGACGTTCGGCCATTTAGGGATGGGTATGTGGTGGACTAGGTGATCTAAATGGGATGGTAAAATCAGAAGTAGATAAACTCGGGGAAGAAGCACTAACCTCAAGTGTAGACACAAAATAAAATAAAAGAGAAATAAAATAAAAATAACAAATAGCACAAATATTTCAGATAAGTTCAATCGAAGCTAATTAACGCAATCGCCAAGAGTCCCCGGCAACGGCGCCAAAAACTTGATGTGCTAAAAGTAGTTTAATAAAAATAACTAAATTAAACCTAAAACTAGACACCTAGTAATACTCTAGACTCTCTAAAACTAAACTACTGACAGGCAAGTGAACCTATCGACTCTAGTAAAGCTAAAGTAAGTCCGGATATCGAACCCACAGGACTCTAATGGAAAACGGTAACTAGACTCGAAAACTTATCTAAAACTGAAATAAAACTATTTATTATTTTAGAGGGGGGTTTTACTAAAAACTAAATTAAAGAAAAATAAAGATTAACTAAAGAAACTAAACTGAACTTAAGACGTAAACAGAGCTGAACCAAATTCAAATGATGGTGAGAATACTACCTAGGTTAGAATCCTACTCATGACTGACGAACTTTTATGGTTATGGAACTAGCTATGGAACCGGGATCTTTGGATACTAAACTTACAGGATAAACTAGAGGACCCTCGACCCTTCTCAAGGAGAAACCTAAGGTTACCTATAAGCCGTTAAACTACCGATTGAGAGGTTACCCTTACAGGCTTACCTACTCTTATGATAAAGTACCCGCTAGACAGTTTACCTTACAGCGCGAAAGCCTCACTACACTAAAAGTGCAAGGGGTAACTATAGAAAACCTGACCTGACTCGATACGCAAGTAGTGGTAAGGAAACTAGGAAGATCTTCTTACAAAGCATCTAAATCTAGCAATTTAACACCCTAGACATATCGACAATCCCACACCTTACAGCTATTGGAATTGGAAGAATACTTAGAACTACCCAATCAACAAAAATCACTCCTATGGAAAACACTAGCAATTTACCATAAACTAGTTGCTAACACAACGTCCACAACCTAACACGCATTCATACATGAAAGACATTCACAAAAACGCATGTGGAGTAAATAATTATCAATTGAACAAAACTAAGTACGCATCTACACCAGATCAAAAATAATCAAAGTCTTTACTAAATCATCAACCCATAGTCAAAGTTCCAAAAAACCATAAAAAACGTTCATTCAATCATGAGTATTCATCATAACCTAAGTAGTAATGAAAGTCTAGCCAAGAAACATGTTCAAAACAAGAATAAAATCAATTCTAAGTTCAAGAAACATAGTTTGCAATTCAAAAGAACAAAGGAATGAAGAAACCGAATGATTAAAACCCGAATCTCTCAATCCCAATGCTCAAAATCTTGACCCTTCGCCTTTTTCTCACCTCCTAGTGCTCCAGAGCAGCTCCAATATGTCAAAAGTGAAGATAAAAACCATTCATGGCCGTTCTAGGGTTTTTAATATCGAAATTGGGCCAAAAACCAATTTTTTCACGTTTTTACTCCCGTCACGTAGCGTGACGGGCTTCAGATGATGTGGTCACGTAGCGTGACCAGCTTCAGGATCAGGGGGGATCCGTCACGTCTCGTGACCAGATGTGCTCTTTCCCGTCACGTAGCGTGACGAGACATAATTTTTCATTTTTTTCTTTTTTCGACTTCCCGATCAACCGCGACTCGTCCGGAGGCTCGTTTTTTCTCGTTTAAGCTCCATTTTACTTCCTTTCTTGCCCGGACTCCTGTGCAACACAAAATACTAAAAAGAATACGAAAATACCACAAAAACGACACTAACTGACTCGAAAATAATATAAACTATAGACCGAAAACAGATGTATTTTGCAATACATCAACTCACATCCGTTTACTAATTATATCCCAATGCTAGCTAGACATTAAACAAGTTACCAAGCGTACATAAACCATTGCTGATTGTTGGTAGTTGGTTGCCTTCCGCCACCGCTCATTCAACGGTGACAACTGTTTAGGACAATATGCACCTTCTCAACCTCCAGTTGACACAGGTGGGGCTTGTCAGACCCAATAGATCTATTCACATCTCCTCGCTATGTTACACATACTATGGTTTACAATGTAAGGACTTAAGAATGAGAGTTACGCTATAGTAAACAAGTGATATAATAGTACATGTGATCTACAATGTTTGTGTGTTTGTGTAGCATGTTTCTCCCCCAACAGGAAAATAGTAAAAGGGGCCGTGAAACTTACCTTAGCTTTGCGTGCTAATAAACCAGGTGTAATAAAATAAGTATCCAACTACCGGGAGCCTATAATATAACAACCTATAAGTGTTTGTTCAACATTTGTGTTTGTCCAGTTAACCCATTCAATCTGATCAATGCCTTAGTTTGTGTTTTACAAAAGTGTTTGACTTTGTTTGCCTATGCTTGACCCAGTTTGACCCGCCGGCCCGTTGGTGACCCGTTAATGTTTCATGTTTGATTAATCCAAATAGACCTAGAATTACATTACATACATAGCTCATGCAATTCCTAGCATCTATCATGTTAGTTGTCACGTAATATGTCACATATCACATATGCTTGCAAGTAAAAGTTGGCGACTAGCATGTCATGATTCACATCAAGTCATATAACACAATTCATGCATCCTACAACTTGTATCCCATGCAATTTTTCCAAACTTAGTAAGTTATGAACACCAAGAACATGTAACATGCAAAAAGTTTCTATTTGTAGCAAGTTTATGAATCTAGTTTGATTTTATCGAAACAAGTGTTCTAACACTCTTACATAATCATTACTAAGCATCTAATAACATTACATATTCCATAACATGCTTAGATCTTAATTTCAAAATCTAAAAATCAATAAAGTTTCCTTTTTGGGCAGGTTAAGAACAATAATTCAAATCACGTCAAATCATTGTCTAATCTATGTTATCCATGATAAATAATCATAACATCATCATAAATAATACATCATACAAGTTCCAACATCAAACTTATAAGATCTAGGGTTTAACATAATCAAGGTTTTTGCTAGAACATGCACCTTATGCTTTTATATAATCATCTCACCATCAAAACCCATTATAATTACATGTTAGTTGTTTACAAACCATTATAAATTTATAATAATATTTTTTTATCAGATCTGGATATTTGGGTGTGGACAAAACTTTGATTAAAAAACATAATTAAAACAAAAAATAACATATAAGAGTTGGTTACACACCTCAAGCACTTCAAAATAATGATCCTAGACCACCTTAAGCTCCTAAAATCTTTAGAATATGATTAGGACAGAGGGTAGGAGTTTAATTTTCGTAATTAGGAGGTTACACTGTGTTCCCGAGTTTCATTAAAGGATAGAAGAGAAAGGATCTCCCTCCTCTTCCTTTCTCTCCAATTCCTTCCAAATTGGAAAGATTGAAAATCACACTAAAATCCTCCTTATTATCCCTCTCATTCCCTCCTTTTCCCTCCTACAAAAAACTCTGGAACACATTTTTTTCTCACTTCCTTCCTAATCCTTTACCTTCCCTCCTTTAATGAAACTCTGGAACATAGGGTGCGTTTGGTTCACGGAATTGTTTGGAATTGGAATTTGTGAAGGAATTGGAATTGGAATGAATTGGATTTGTAATTCAAACATTCCAAAAGTAATTGGAAATTGTTGGAATTGGATTCTCAAATCCTATATTATTGTGTTTGGTTGGTTAATAAATTGGAATCTATCACCTTTGCCCCCACGACCCACCTCATTGTGACCCGTACCGGCCCGAACCGTTTCACCTCGTACCGGCCCGTACCGTTTCGAACGGTATCAGCCCGTACTGTTTCGACGAGTACCGTTTCCTCTATCGTTTCGACCTGTACCGTTTCAACGTGCACCATTTCGACCCGTACCGGTTCGGGTCGAAAATGGTACCAATCGAAACTGGTACGGGGCGAAACGGTACCGGTCGAAACTGGTACGGTCCGAAACGGTGCGGTCCGAAACGGTACAGGTCGAAACGATACCGGTCGAAACGGTATCGGTCGAAACTGGTCCGAAACGGTACCGGTCGAAACAGGTACGGTCCGAAACGTTGCTGGCGAAACGGTACAGGTCGAAATGATACCAGTCGAAACGGTACCGGTCAAAACTGGTACGGTCCGAATCGTTACGGGCGAAACGGTACGGGTCGAAACGGTATCGGTCGAAACTGGTCCGAAACGGTACCGGCCGAAACTGGTACGGTCCGAAACAGTTCGGTCCGAAACGTTACGGGCGCAACGGTACAGGTTGAAACGATACCGGTCGAAACGGTATCGGTCGAAACTGGTCCGAAACAGTACCGGTCAAAACTGGTACGGTTCGAAACGTTACGGGCGAAACTGTACAGGTTGAAACGATACCGGTCAAAACGGTGTCAGTCGAAACTGGTCCGAAACGGTTCGGTCCGAAACGGTACCGGTCGAAACCGGTACGGTCCGAAACAGTTCGGTCCGAAACGTTACGGGCGAAACGGTATAGGTTGAAAACGGTATCGGTCGAAGCTGGTCCGAAACAGTTCGGTCCAAAACGGTACTGGTCGAAACTGGTACGGTCTGAAACGGTTCGGTCTGAAACGGTATCGGTCGAAACTGGTATGGTCAGAAACGGT
Organism: Ambrosia trifida; assembly: GCA_028751855.1. Taxonomy (NCBI): domain Eukaryota; kingdom Viridiplantae; phylum Streptophyta; class Magnoliopsida; order Asterales; family Asteraceae; genus Ambrosia; species Ambrosia trifida. The sequence continues at coordinate 62,007,460 of CM054129.1, read as the reverse complement.
ACCGGTCAAAACTAGTATAGTACGAAACGGTTCAGGTCAAAACGGTACCGGTCGAAACTGGTACGGTCCGAATTGGTTCGGGTCTAAGCGGTTCGCGTTGAAATGGCATGGGTCGAATCGGTTCGGGTCAAAATGATGCCAACCATTCGAAGATTACAATAAATTGAATTGAATTCCTTCTAATATTGGAAGGATTTTGAATTCCCTTAGGTAAAGGAATTTGAAGGAATTCATACCAAATTCCAATTCCAATTCATTTGTCAACCAAACACACAAGATTGGAATTGAAATTCCAATTTCAACAAATTCAATGAACCAAACACATAAAGAGTTGGAATTCAAATTCCAATTATATTGAATTCCATTCAATTCATGCGAACCAAACTCACCCATAGTGTTAGGGGCGGATTAGGGTTATTTAATCATAAAAAGTTTGATCAAAAACTCTTTTAAAACCATCTGCAGCGAGTTGGGCCTGAAAAGGATGTTTGGGCCGAGTTTGCCAAGCAACACTGCTGGCCTTGTCCGCCTACTGCTCCCCTTAATTCCTTTGTGAATTAATTGTTTCTTTTTCAATTTTGTCGTTTTTCTCCGATGTGTATTTTGCTAATATATTTGATTCAAAAATAGACCATAGTTTGGTCACATGTGTCGTTACTTGTCAGCCAAAACAAACATGTATATATGTTTACTAGCTGATTATTCTGGGAGGATCTCGGGGTTGAAAAATTTAATTTTATGTGATAACCTATTGTAAATGGCTCAAGTTAACTAACCATAAAATCTCTCAATCATTGCATGTTCATAGTATTCTAATCAGTAATAACTCATATTCACTAATCTAAAACCTAATCAGTAATCATCTAAATAATCACTTATGTAAGCTGCAACTATTAAAAAACTTATCACTTCTATTTAATTTCTCACATTCTAATGGCTCTTATAATTGCTAACCTAATCAACTAAACAAACACTTAAGTTGGAAGTTATAATCATTGCATCTCATTATGCCACGTGGCATAATAAAGAGATGGTTGAGGCCACCATTGAACACCACATCAGCAACTATCAATTCTTTCCGGGAGCGTCCCGGGGTTGAAAAATATAACCATTCTAATAATACTAATACTAATAGTAATAATTATTACTCTTGTAATTAAATAAATAAAAAAATAACCTTGCTATAAGGTGACACCATGTGTTGCAGTGTTGCGCGATTATTTCTCCTAACTTCTCTTGATGAAGTATACCTAGTAAAATTCTAATGATAACATGGCGATTGGGCTGATTTTCAACATCGTAGATAAGAATCTGGTTTAAAAGAAAAAACATGATTAATGAATAACATGAACACTTTGTGTGTTTTTTTCCTGTATGAACGAAACCCCACAAAAAATAGTCGATTTTTCTCCGTTTTTTATATAGGACTATGGTACTCGTTGGAAAGATAATAAAACGCTCGTTAATTTGGTGTTATTTTTTTCTTTAAAAAATCCCGTATATAAAAGATATAAACGTTTAAAAACTATGGGAGGAAACATGAGAGAGAAATTTTTAAATTTATTTTAAATTTTTTTTTTCCTAAAATAACTCAATTTAATTTAGGGTTTTATATTTATCTTCTTTTTAATTAAAAAAAGAAATAGTTCAAAAACACTAAAATCTTTCAATTTTGATGCCATGTGATACTCTTAAGGGGAGGTTGAGGCCTCCATTGCACGCCACGTCAGCATATACATTTTCTTTTATATATATAGATAGATTTTTTTTTTCACTTCTTGGTTTTGTGGTATTACTTGGTCAACGCCAAAGTTTAGATCAATCAAAGTTTTTTTTTTTCAAATTATATATATATATATATATATATATATATATATATATATATATATAGGGGAAGGATAAATTGAAAATCCTTTTGAGTTGAGAAAACCTTGGAAACCCATGTAAAAAATCATTTTTTTTTTCAAAAAAATAACGAATGTAAAATACATGTTTTTAAGCACTTTGGGCCAAAAAAATATAAAAAGCGCCGAAGGGATTTTAAAAAAAAAAAAAAAACAAAGTTGGGCTTTTTACATATGTTTTTAGCTATTTGCTGTTGTAAAGCTGTTGTAAACATGTGTTTTCGCAGCTTTGTTTATTTTTTGTAAAAAAAAAATCCCTTCGGCGCTTTTTGTTGGATCAGCATTGCTCTTTTGTATGAACTTGCTAGTGAACACTTAGGTGTTTAGCAATTTCTTGATCAGTGATAGCACAACGGAATGTTATAAGTTTAAAGCTACACTTATCAACAGGAGTTATTACTCCCCCTGGATTCAAGAACTAATAAATGATAAGTATTTATTGAGAATCTAAGTATTGAATGAGAATGAAACACTTAGACGGATTCTCAATAAATATGAAATGGAAATAACAATAATATGTGTTGAAGGATTTCTGTATTAAAATCAATGTCTAAAACAGAGGGATGAACCCTTCTATTTATAGACTTTACAAATACATGAACCTTGCCAAAAAGCAAGTTCAGAAACAAGTTGCAACAAGTTGCAGCATTGGAACTTGTACATAAAGCAAAAGTAATACTAAAGTAATAAACTACTGATACAAAAAGGCGGTGGAAAAGATCTTCACATAAGTACTGATGAATGACAAACTACTGATGAGTAGTTTGTCTTTAGTAGTTCTTCAGTAGAAGTGTTTGGTTTGAACTTCAGAACTTCTAATGACTTTTCTTCTTCAGCACTTGTGAATCTCTTCTTCAGCAGTTTGATCCTTCTTCTTCAGCAGTTCTATACTTAGAATATTTTGACAGAAGTGAATTAGACTAAGGTTTGCAAAAGTGGTTTCACCAATCCTTTTTGTCCTAACAATCTCCCCCTGGATTGATGAAGCCAAAACATTACTAATTCCTTATTGTTCTTTTCTGTCCTTCACAATTTTCCATATTCCTTTGAACATGGAATTCTTCAGCTGGTTCAGCTGTTCATCAGTAAGAGACCCTTTCTGTGGTTCTAGATGTTGGATTGTAAGCAGGTCTTTAGTTGATAGCTTCTTCAGATCATTCATCGACCTATATGCTCTGCTTGTCTGATCTCTTCTTGTCACAAGTACTGAGTTGTTATCAGTAAAGGACCATCTGATGATTGGTACTTTAGACTTGTCAAAGTCTAAAGTGTAGGGAACCATGGTGGTACCCTGGGTTTCTCCTGAGTGTTGTATGTTTTCAACTTCAGTGACTCTCAGGTGGGATTCACTTCCTTGTTGTTGCATCACATTAGGTATCTGAAATGTTGGCAAATGATGTTCAATTACTACCTTAGTGTGTAGTTTGTCTTTGATGGTCTTCTGGATTTGATATGCAAAGGTGGAAGGATCCCTGAATTTTGTGATCAGAGGTTTTTCTTCTATGTCAAAGTCAGAATGGACTACTGTACTACCTTCTAGTAGTACCATTCTGAAATCAGTCTTCACATTTTCCTCTGATTTCTTCTTCTGAGTAGCTGGTCTTCTTTGAACACCAGAAGTTCTAACTACTGAAGTTGATACTTCAGCAGTTTGAAACTTCTCTGGATTTGCAGCCCTTGCAGCCTTATATTTTCTATAAGTGTCCCATAATCTTTCTTCTTTCCATTTGGACACAGAGGCTTTTGAACCATAACCATTTGCTACTAACTCTTCTATCATCTGAGCTCTCTTGGCTTTTGTATCTTTACTTGTTGCAAGTTTGTCTACAATAAGTTGAACTCTTCTTGTCAGCTCTTCCATGGAGAGTCTCTTCAATGTGTGGGCTTTGATCTTGCTGTTCTTAGTAATGTAAGACATCAGTTGATGTCTTTTATCTTCCTCAACAATCTTGTCTAGGCTAGCCTGCCTTTGAAGTTTAGCTTCATAAGCCTGTAGCTTTTCATCCAGGCTTAGGTCCAAGTCATCCCTTTCTTCCAGTGTTTTCCAAATCTGATCTTCTCTGGCCTTCTTTTGGGCTGCCACTAAACTCTTCTCAAGTAGTTCTGCTGATTGAGAGATTGGAGAAGGGTTTAGTACAGTCATTGTGGTAACTGTTGTAATAGGCCTAGGAGGAACATAAGTTGGTTGTATGGGTTCAGTTGATCTGGAAGGCTCTTGTTCAGCAGTTTGAGTTTTGGAAGTGTTAACCTCTGATGGGTTAACAACAACTGAAGGTTTGTCAACTACTGAAGGATTGTCTTCAGTACTTTCTGATTCTTCATCAGAAGTTTGTCCATCAGAGGTTTCTTCATTGTGCCCTTGGGATTCATCAGACTTTTCAGCATCTTCTACTTCTTGAATAGAGACACCAAATTGTTGGGCCAGTTTTTCTTTTCTGGCTTGATCTTTTTGATCTCTTTCTAGGATAGCCACTCTTGCCTTTCTCCTGGCTTCAAGTGTATCCATAGGTTCCTTAATTTTCTCCCCGTTTTTGGCTTCATTAGTTTTTGAAGTTGAAGCTAGGGAGAACTGACCTATAAGATTAGCAATCTGTTTGCTGTTGTAATCAATCTTGTTGGACATATCATTCATCTTTGTCTGTATCACTCCAAATTGGTTCTTCATGGACAGCTCCAAGTTAGCTGTGTATGTTTGGAAGTGATTCTTGATGAGAGTATTCATCATGTGGTATAAGGGACCATCTGGGCTGCATAGCTGGTTCATGTCTATGCTTGTTTGCCCAGGGAATTGGGTAGGCATTTGTAGTGAGGGGTGTGTTTTTGGTTGATCTTCTTGTTGTACAGAAGATGCCACTCTAGGGGAATCATGGATTGAGTGGGCTTTAACCTGATCTGGTGTGACTAGCTTCTTGAGCTTAGATACACCAGGTGCAGGACCTTCACTTGTAGCCGTCAATTCAGTAGTTTGGTGTTTTGAAACATCATCCAAGTCAATGGAATCATCTGAATCCCTGATTACATCCTCAATGAGGACTGTATCAGTTGCATCATGAGCTGAGCCCAACTCAGTTGTCTCATGTACCTCTTTTTCTTGGTTCAGAGGATTTCCTACCTCAGGCATTAAGCCTTCATCAGTAGTTGCCACAGTTGAGGTCTTAGCTATGTTACTTCTATCCTCAGGTCCACCACTGGGTGGTAAATGAGTAGTAGCAGCCTCAAAAGTACCAAGAGTTTCTAAGTTTGGGCTTAGAGACCCAGGTTCATCCTCATCTCTTTGGTTAGGGCTTTGAGTGTCCACATCCATGTCAAATTCTAAGGTTATGTCCCCTGTTTTATGTGGTTGTCGGGGACTGACATGTGTAGATGGGACTTTCTCTTTTAGCCCAGAGAGAAGTTTGGCTATTTCAATATCTGGTTCAGAAAGTTGGGGTGCTGGTTCAGTAGTTTGGGCAGTGGGTTCAGCAGTTTCAGTATTGCTCTTTTAAATGAACTTGCTAGTGAACACTTAGGTGTTTAGCAAGTTCTTGATCAGTGATAGCACAGCGGAATGTTATAAGTTTAAAGCTACACTTATCAACAGGAGTTATTACTCCCCCTGGATTCAAGAACTAATAAATGATAAGTATTTATTGAGAATCTAAGTATTGAATGAGAATGAAACACTTAGACAGATTCTCAATAAATATGAAATGGAAATAACAATAATATGTGTTGAAGGATTTATGTATTAAAATCAATGTCTAAAACAGAGGGATGAACCCTTCTATTTATAGACTTTACAAATACATGAACCTTGCCAAAAAGCAAGTTCAGAAACAAGTTGCAACAAGTTGCAGCATTGGAACTTGTACATAAAGCAAAAGTAATACTAAAGTAATAAACTACTGATACAAAAAGGCGGTGGAAAAGATCTTCACATAAGTACTGATGAATGACAAACTACTGATGAGTAGTTTGTCTTCAGTAGCTCTTCAGTAGAAGTGTCTGGTTTGAACTTCAGAACTTCTGATGACTTTTCTTCTTCAGCACTTGTGAATCTCTTCTTCAGCAGTTTGATCCTTCTTCTTCAGCAGTTCTATACTTAGAATATTTTGACAGAAGTGAATTAGACTAAGGTTTGCAAAAGTGGTTTCAAAAGAAGCATCAATAGGAATAGTTTTCTTTTTCTTTTGAAAAGGATTGTGATTGGTGCTCTTGGTGGGGTGTGAGATGGATGAGACTGAGAGGATGTTTCAGTCACATCTTTAAGAAGTGCAGATTGCACAATAGTTTGTTCAGGCATCTCAACCTCCTGAACAGCTTTTCTTTTAGGTTTGGTGGGTTTTTGTTTTTGTACCTTGGGTTTCTTGGCCTTTGGGGGTGTAGGTTTGGAAGATGAGGGTTCCATGGGGACTGGTTCTGGTTCCCCTTGGTCATCTTCTGGCCAGGCAGCCTGTTTGTTGTGCCTTGAGTATGCTTGTGAGGTTAAGGGTTTTAAAATTTCAGTTTTACCCACAAGCACCTCATCACCCAGTTCTTTTATTATGCATTGCATAATGAACCTTGGATATAACAAAAACTTCTTTTTAGTGTTATTATGATGTAACACCAACTCATTAAAGAAAAGTTTTGATGCCCTTAAATTTGTTTCATTCACAATTGAATGAAAAACTGGTTGAAAGGTTGAGGGCATCTGGTCATAAGACCCTGTTTTAGGACTCAAGCACATAATTATATAATGAAACAAAAGTTTGTATTTTGGTTCAAAATACTTTTTAAAGATGGTAGCTTGTGAGAGAGTACCTTGATAACCACATTCAGTCATGGTTAGGTGGATTGCAGAGTTGTCAAACTTTTCAGGGGCATTTACATCATTCATGTAACACCCCAACCGATGGCGGAAACATCGGGATGTCACGTATTGATGATTGTCCAGTAGCTCATGGTGAATAATAAATTCCATTAAATAATTTAAATGAATTACATACATTTGTTCTAGAATTTGTACATCAAATTGAATAAAACTATACACATATCTTCAAGCATCAATTCAAATCTTCAAGCAAATAGAACCTGAAACATGTTAAGTTGAAAATGTTTTGGGTCAACAAAAGTTGGTGAGAATTACATAGGTTTTTGATAATTGAATAAAAATGATGTGCAATTCATGTGTCATGTCAATCTAGTCCATATGTGAGAACATACTAGAAATAAATCGAGTGCATAATCAACCCTGATGACTGTTATAAAATGATACATACCATACGCTCATGGTCCAATATGTTATACGATAACAAACACCCACGCTACCTTTGTAGGAGGCACGTATCCGGGTGGGATTGTCAGTCCAATAGATCTATCAATGTATACCGCCGGCTGATCAATGTTAATGATTATGCTAGAATGGTGCTTACTCTAATCATGCTCAAGACATAATGCAACATAGAAAACACATAGACACATTGATGATTGAATTGCAATGATGATGTTATAAACATGTTTCACCCCAAAAATGGTGATAAATAGAAAAGGGGCTATGTAAAACTCACCTTAGCAAAATGTTATGTCTCGTAAAAAAAATAGAATAATGTGTTGTGAATGTATGCGAGGCGAATCCCAAAGACTCAACAACGTAGCTAGTCCAAATTGAAGAAAACGAAAAAGAAAGAATATCAAGCTTCCAATTCGCCAATTACAAGAGCTTATAATCAAAGCTTCAATTGTAGAAGTAATAGACTATAGAAGAAAGGTATGAGGGAAAGTTTAATCGAATTGAAACAATCGATTTAGAGGTGCAAAGTATAATGGGTCATAGGTGGGTTTTTATACTAGTTTTGGAGTCAATTAGCCATTAAAATTGGTCAACGCCATAAAGTAAGGTTTTATGATGAATTGACTATTTGACTAAGACTTTGACTGTTTGACTAAGACTTTGACTATTTGACTCAAGGCTTTATTAAAAAAAAAAAATCTTGTATGTGAAAAAAAAAAGAATTTAGAATCATATTATTATTATTATTATTTATATACATTTATGTATGTATATAAGTTGTGAGTTAGGATAAATAAAGACTTAGGCACATTTGTATAATATTAATGATAAAGGTGTAATAATATATATATATATATATATATATATATATATATATATATATATATATATATATATATATAAGGGCTTTTTATGTATTAAAATTTTGGGGAAAATTTTGCGATGTTACAGTCTCCCCTACTTTTGAAAACTTCGTCCCGAAGTTATTGAAAACACAGGGTTAAAGGGGATTGGATCGAAATTGGGACAAGTGTGACCTGGTGAATGTTTGTGTTAAGGCACGACATGAATAGAATAACCTGTCTCGAATGATGTGGATAAGCGACGTGTTACGTGTGAGTTGATTTACTAAATGAACTACTAGATATCTAGAGTTTACATTTGGTTAATTACCGAAAATCTTGATAGCATTTCACACCACCTTAACGTACCTGTAAATTCATGATTACGTTCCGGACCGCAATCACCAATTTACCTTACATTAAGGTTTTGTGTCCTTCTATGACTCTACCGATTGTTGAGCAGGTCTGATAGTCTCCACCAGTCGTTGAGCAGGTGGTAGGGCCTCTCCCCGACTGTTGGAAAGACATGATGACCTCTACCAATCGTTGAGTAGATTGTTTGGTAGTAAACTAATTGTTGTACAAGTAAGCAAGTATGATTATAGATATAGCAATTAGTTCACATTAAAACAAGCATGCACACAGATGTTATGATAATACTTGAATTTATTACTTGAATCCAAAAGTGTCAATACGTAGAATTAAAAGCAAACAACATTTAAATAGTGGGACTTGCTGTTAAGTAGCTGGAGGGTCTTGATCTCGATTTAGTTTAGGGCATCGGTTACGGAAATGATTTGGGTTTCCACATTCATAGCATTGACCATAGTTGTATCGATTAGGATTATCAGCCTGAGCAGGGTTGGTGGGTTGATTGGCATTAGGGTTTGGGGTCTCGCGACATGTGTTGACCAGATGGCCATACCTACCACAATTGGTGCACACGCGACATGCTGAAACAGTGGGATGATGTCGATTGCATGTGTTACACAATGGAAAGTTTCTTGTATAAGGCTTCTTGTTAGAGGCTTGTGTAGTGAGGTTTACATTAGGATTTCTGGTCTTACGCTTCTGGTTCTTGGTAGTTACTGCGGCCACAATACTTGTTTTCTCTCCTTTCCGAACTAAGGTTCCGTTCTTTATGTGATTTCCATCGCCATTGCCATTTCCATTGCCGTTCCCATTCATTGGGATGACTTGAGCCAACAAGTTAGAAACCAGAGTTGTGATTTGTTGTGCCAATTGTTGAGAAATAATCGTAGCTAGTTGGGCGTCACCTCCATTGTTGTGGTTAGTGTTGTGGTCGTGGTTGTGGTTGCTGCTCTCTTCTTCATGATTGTCACCACTGTTAATGCGAGTGCTGTGGCGTGGAGACATGATCTGTAGGGGACACAATGAAGTCTCAATGAGGCATGAAATGAATGAGGTAATATAAGGAATGTAATCATTTATTCATTAATTAAAACGAATAAACGAAAACGTTGACTTATCAAAGATTCCAGATTCTAATAACATATGAAGACATGCTTTAGCCTATAAGTGAACACTCATCCCGAGAATTCCCAGGTAGGCATCCGGGTCCCTCGTCTGATTGGGATATATGCGCAATGCCAGCCTAGACAGAAGACTCAGAATACAGGCGTTCACCCTTCCAGATTGCACGTGTTCGTTATTAAAATCTAGAACTTCGACGAGATCTCAAGGTGGTTCAGGCTAAACCTGAGGATTTTGTCCTATTAGTCTAAGAGTAGATCCAATGGTGGAGAGCAACCTTCTTGTAGGGATGAAAGTAGGGATAAGAAGTAGGAGGAAGATAGAAGTAGCAAGTAAAAGAAACAAGTACTGGTTATATCCTATGGTTATAGACTAGATTATTTTTCTAATAACCTAATTCCCTATAACCATGGCTCTGATACCAATCTGTAACACCCCAACCGATGGCGGAAACATCGGGATGTCACGTATTGATGATTGTCCAGTAGCTCATGGTGAATAATAAATTCCATTAAATAATTTAAATGAATTACATACATTTGTTCTAGAATTTGTACATCAAATTGAATAAAACTATACACATATCTTCAAGCATCAATTCAAATCTTCAAGCAAATAGAACCTGAAACATGTTAAGTTGAAAATGTTTTGGGTCAACAAAAGTTGGTGAGAATTACATAGGTTTTTGATAATTGAATAAAAATGATGTGCAATTCATGTGTCATGTCAATCTAGTCCATATGTGAGAACATACTAGAAATAAATCGAGTGCATAATCAACCCTGATGACTGTTATAAAATGATACATACCATACGCTCATGGTCCAATATGTTATACGATAACAAACACCCACGCTACCTTTGTAGGAGGCACGTATCCGGGTGGGATTGTCAGTCCAATAGATCTATCAATGTATACCGCCGGCTGATCAATGTTAATGATTATGCTAGAATGGTGCTTACTCTAATCATGCTCAAGACATAATGCAACATAGAAAACACATAGACACATTGATGATTGAATTGCAATGATGATGTTATAAACATGTTTCACCCCAAAAATGGTGATAAATAGAAAAGGGGCTATGTAAAACTCACCTTAGCAAAATGTTATGTCTCGTAAAAAAAATAGAATAATGTGTTGTGAATGTATGCGAGGCGAATCCCAAAGACTCAACAACGTAGCTAGTCCAAATTGAAGAAAACGAAAAAGAAAGAATATCAAGCTTCCAATTCGCCAATTACAAGAGCTTATAATCAAAGCTTCAATTGTAGAAGTAATAGACTATAGAAGAAAGGTATGAGGGAAAGTTTAATCGAATTGAAACAATCGATTTAGAGGTGCAAAGTATAATGGGTCATAGGTGGGTTTTTATACTAGTTTTGGAGTCAATTAGCCATTAAAATTGGTCAACACCATAAAGTAAGGTTTTATGATGAATTGACTATTTGACTAAGACTTTGACTGTTTGACTAAGACTTTGACTATTTGACTCAAGGCTTTATTAAAAAAAAAAAATCTTGTATGTGAAAAAAAAAAGAATTTAGAATCATATTATTATTATTATTATTTATATACATTTATGTATGTATATAAGTTGTGAGTTAGGATAAATAAAGACTTAGGCACATTTGTATAATATTAATGATAAAGGTGTAATAATATATATATATATATATATATATATAAGGGCTTTTTATGTATTAAAATTTTGGGGAAAATTTTGCGATGTTACAATTCAACCCCAGTTTGTCTGCAAGTATGGCCGGTGTGATGGCCATTTGTCTCCCTTTAATTGTTGAGTTGAGAGAGATAACTTCATCATCCACCATTACTGTCTCAGCGTTAGCCCAGAACTCATTGAGAGTTTCAGGATGTATTGGTGGGTCTATTGTGAGAGCAATGAAATATTGGGATTTGACGACGAGATCAATGATCTCATCGTATTGGGACCAGCCTTCTTGTTTTTCTAAGTAGGCTCTGAGATTGTGTCCCTGTTTAAGAACTAAAGCCATGTGGTTTGTGTGTGTATGAATCGAACAGTGTTTTTGCAGGTTCAGGGTTTGAGAGCTTTCTTGAGAGAGAAGGAGGGAATTTTTGTTTTTGAATGGATAAGTGTTGATAAAGGTATTTATCAGAAGTTTTAAACCGCTTAGAACTTCTTTATTAGAAGTTTTAAACCGCCTAGGTCAAACTTCTAATGTGAGAAAAGTCTGATTTGCCCTTTTTGACTAAACTGCTGATGAAGAATTGTTTTCATCAGTAGTTCCCACTTTCTCTTCAGTAGCTTGAACAGCTGATGAGAAATATTTTATAAATACTTTATTCATAACTTCTGAAGGTTGTTTTATCAGAAGTTAATCACTTTTCAGAAAATATCCCCATACTGATGTTTTGTTCATCAGTAGTTTCTCTCTTGTTTGTTTTTCATAAGTTTTTCAATTTTTGGAAACAGATGTAAGTGAAAAATAAAAAAATTTGTGCAGAAAAGTAAAGAGAAACACTTACAAATTTAGCATCCCTAGCATGGATACTAACTTCTGAAATGTTGATGTGTCAAGGGGTTTAGTGAATATGTCAGCTATTTGATTAGCTGTTGCTACATGTTTCACTTCAATCTTGCCTTTTTCATAGCAATCTCTTATGAAATGATTCCTGATTTCAATGTGTTTAGTCTTTGAAAACTGAACAGGATTTTGAATGATGCTAATGGCAGATTTGCTATCTACAAGCAATGGTGTCTTGGTCTCTTTGATTCCATAATCAAGAAGTTGATATTGGAGCCATTGTATCTGTGATGTAAAACTTGCAGCTGCAATGTATTCAGCTTCAGCAGTTGAAGTTGCAACAGATGTTTGTTTCTTTGATTGCCAGGACACTAGACAGTTTCCCAAGAATTGACAACCACCAGATGTTGATTTTCTTGACATTTTACACTCTGCATAGTCACTATCTGAAAAAGCTGATAACTTGGTATTGCTTGAACCAGGATACCAAATTCCAAGTGTTGGAGTTCCTTTCAGATATCTGAAGATTCTTTTGATTGCAATAAGGTGTGATTCCCTAGGAGCTGATTGATATCTAGCACAGACACATGTTGAAAACATAATATCTGGTCTAGAAGCAGTTAGATATAAAAGGGAACCTATCATACATCTATACATGGTTTGATCAACCTGTTTTCCTTGATCATCTGGTTCAACTTGTGTGGTTGGTGTCATGGGAGTGGAACATGATTTACAGTCTTGTAAAGAAAATTTGTTTAATAATTCTTTAACATATTTTGATTGATGTATAAAAGTTCCATTTGATTGTTGTTTAATCTGCAGTCCCAGAAAGTACTGCAGTTCTCCCATTGTACTCATCTCAAATTTTGATTGCATGAGTTTCTTAAATTCATCACACAATTTTGTGTTTGTTGAACCAAAAATGATATCATCAACATATATTTGAACAAGTAAGACATGATTTCCAACATGTTTTATGAAAAGAGTTTTATCAATGGCACCTCTTGTGAAGTTATTTTTGAGTAAAAAGGTTGAAAGTGTGTCATACCAGGCTCTTGGAGCCTGTTTGAGCCCATAAAGAGCCTTGTCTAGTTTGTACACCCACTCAAGATGAGAAGGATCCTCAAACCCAGGTGGCTGACAAACATACACTTCCTCTTTTATCTTTCAATACAAAAATGCACTCTTAACATCCATTTGATAAACTTTTATTTTGTTGGAAATGGCATAGGCCAGAAATAACCTGATGGCTTCAAGCCTTGCAACTGGAGCAAAGGTTTCATCATAGTCAATTCCTTCTTCTTGAGAGTAACCTTGTACTACCAGTCTTGCCTTGTTCTTTATTATAATACCAGCTTCATCTTGTTTGTTCCTGAAAACCCATCTTGTGCCAATTGGTTGCTTGTTTGGTGGTAAGGGACAAATTTCCCAAACCTGTTGCTTGTTGAATTGAAGCAATTCATCTTGCATTGCCTGCACCCAATTGTTGTCTTTGAGGGCTTCCTGGTACTTCTTTGGTTCCAACTGTGAAACAAATGCTGAGAAGAGACAAAAGTTGGAAAGCTGGTTTCTTGTAAGAACACCTGATGCAATATCACCCATGATTTGATCAAGTGGATGGTCTTTGTGTTTGATCAGTTGTTGTAAACCACTGACAGGTGTTGGTGGCTCATGTTCTTCAAACAAACTACTGAGGTCTATTATATCTGGTTCAGCAGTTTCAGTGTCTTCAATAGTTGCAGGTGCTGAAGCAGATGTTTGAGTTTGTCCTTCAGTATTTGTTGAATCAGAAGTTTGTGAAACTTCTGATGGTTTTGAAGTTGACTTAATGACTGTTTGAGGAGTCCATGGTGCTGGATCCTCATCATCAAACCTTTGATCACCATAATAAGTAGGTTTGGATGAAGTGACAGTCTTTTCAGGTCCAAAATGGAAGCTGTCAAGGTCAAAAAGTTCAGCAGGATGTGCTAGAATGAGAGTGTGTTTTGACTCATTGAACTTGACATTCAGTGTTTCTTCTACTATCCTAGTTCTTGAGTTAAAAACCTTGTAGGCTTTTCTAGTTGAAGAATAACCAAGAAAGTAACCTGAGTCAACTTTGGCAGCAAACTTTGAAATAGATTCCTTAATGTTCAAGATGAAACATTGACACCCAAAAGCCCTAAAAAAGGAGATAAGGGCTTCATGCCATGAAGAACTTCATAGGCAGTCTTTGAATGTCTCTTGACAATAAGAACTCTATTTTGAACATAACATGATGTGTTAATTGCTTCTGCCCAAATGTATAATGGTAGGCCAGAATCAGCTAACATTGTTCTTGCTCCTTCTATTAAAGTTCTGTTCTTCCTTTCTACCACACCATTTTGTTCAGGAGTTCTGGGAACACTGAATTGTCTAATAATCCCTTTAGACAAACAGAATTCATCCAGAGTTTTGTTCCTGAACTCTGTCCCATTATCACTTCTAATGGTTTTGACAGGTAGAGAGTATTGCTTCTCTACTTGTAGAATGAAGAACTTGATGATTTCAGCAGCCTCATCCTTGGAAAATAAGAAGAATACCCATGTAAATCTTGAGTAGTCATCAATGATGACTAAGCAGTACTTCTTCTTACCAAGGCTCATGATTTTTACAGGCCCGAATAAGTCCATATGGAGTAGTTGAAGACATGCAGTTGTTTTTGATTCTTCAATAGACTTATAGGAGGACTTATGCTGTTTTCCCTTTAAACAGGATACACAGTGTTCTTGACACTAGTATACTTTTAAGGGTAGACCTCTGACCAAGCCCATTTTTGTGACTTTATTTATGGTTTTAAAGTTCACATGGCCAAGTCTCCTGTGCCAGAGATCAGTTTCTGAAGTTGATGCCTTTGAGAAGAAACAGGCAGTGTTGTTCAGTACTTTGTCTTTTTCAATGTCCACTGCATAGACATTGCCACATCTTTTGGCTATTAACAAAGTATGATCTTCAATAATCTTCTCTATCAACTTCTGGCCTTCTGGTGATATGATCTTGCATGCTGTCTTTGTGAAAAAGGAAGAATATCCTTTATCACACATTTGTGACACACTCAGCAAGTTGTACTCAAGGTTTTCAACCAGATTGACCTTGTCAAACTGTATTTTGCCAGAGGAGACATTGCCATGTCCTAGCACATATCCCTTAGCATTGTTCCCAAAGGATACAGATCCATCTCTTTGACTGATAAAATTGTTTATCAGGTATCTGCATCCTGTCATGTGCATTGAGCCTCCACTGTCTACATACCAAATGCTATTTAAGCCTCTGGAAACTCTCTGCACAGGATAGCAAATCAGTTAGATTTAGGAACCCAAGCCAGTTTGGCTTTGGGTTTGCTCTTGAGAACATTTACAGTTTGTTCTTGACCAAGTTGAGAAATCCATGTCTTTTTGGCAATGGATTTTTCATTAAGAACAATGGTGGTATCCTTTTGAGGACCACCATCAACTTTGGTCATCAGTAGTTGTACCAAGTTTATAAGATCTTTAATCTCAGCAGTTTGTGAAACTGCTGATGATTCAGGTCTAACTACTGAAAGAGAAGTTTGAGAAAAAGACTTTTGTTGAGATTTTGTCTTTTTCTGAGAAAAGGAATTTGCTGGTTGTTGTTTCTTGGGAGAAAAAGTTTTTACAAAATCATTTTTGATTTGTTTTCCCACAACCAGTTGTTGATTTTTCTTGTTGAACTGAAAACCTTTTCTATATCTGCAAAATTCTGTCTTGTGGTTGAACAGACCACAGATTTCACATTCTTTTGTCTTTTCTTTCAAAGACAAGTTTCTGACTGTGTTGATTGGTTTTAGGTCATCAATAGTTTTCAGGTTCTCAACTCCTGATGTAGTTGAAACTACTGATAGCTTAAAGTCAGAGTTAATCAGTACTTCTGAAGAACTTTCTTGGTGAGTTTTTAGAAAGTTCTCATGGAAAGATGTGCATTCTTCCTCTTCAGAAGTTTCACCTGAAACAATTTTTCTCCCATCTTCAGTAGTTTTGGGGGAAAAATCTGTTGGTGTTTCAGTGTGATTGTACCCTATGCCAAACCTAACATTTGAAGCACTTTGTTTGTTTAGCAATAATTGGTACCCCTTACAAGATTCCACCCATTTTTCACATGTGACCTTGGTGTCAGCAAGCTCTTGTCTGACATTTCCTAGGTCATTTATCATGATTTTAATTTGTGCTTGGGTTTCAATAGCAGTGTTAGTTAATTAAGAAACTTCTTTTGTTTTTGCAGAAAGTTTTCTTTCTAAATCACATTTCATCTGAGTGAATTTTCTCTCAGAGTCATTTGCTTTTCCTTGTAAGTGCACATTTGTCTCTCTTATGAGAGCAAAAGATTCTTTGCAAGAATTTGAACACAGTTTTGTCAAAGATTCTTTTGATACCTGTGACAAGGCAGATTTTGAGGAGCATCCCTTAAATGCCATTAAGGCAAAGTTCTTTCTGCCATTGTCAGGCTCTCCCCAGTTGATGTCAAACATTTTGTTGTCTGCATCAGGATTGCACTCTGTGGTGTCAAAAGGAAGACTTCTCCGGTCAACATACCTTGAAGTAAATAAGCTTTGTTGAGAGGGTTGCTGTTGCTGTGGAGGTTGTTGAGCAGCTGGAAAAGGAGGGATTGATTGTTGGCTCTGCATCTGTTGAGCAGGCATCTTTACATATTGTACTTGTGGCACATATTGGTGTTGTGGAGCTTGTGCCTGTACAAAATGTGCACTCCCTTGTGTTCCATTATTCCTGTTATAATTGGGGTTAAAATTGTTTCCAGACTGAGATTGGTTAAAGCCAGAGCTTCTACATTCTCTAGCAAAGTGTCCTAACTTTTGACACTTGTGACATCTAAGTTTAGATTTGTCAAAACCAATTTTTGTTGAACTGTTGAGTCCTGGAAACTTCCTTCCTGACCTTTTGTAAAATTTATTTGTTTTTAAACTTAACATGGCCAGTTGGTGCAAAATATCCATTTCTCCTAGGTCATCACTGCTGAAACTATTTAAATAATCCATGATAAAACACATGTTATCAGTAGTTTGACCAAAATCATTATTGTCATAACCTGGGAATGATCTTTCAGATGAGATCCCAGTAGTTATGTCAATATGGTCAAAAGATCCAAAACTATTTGAACAAGTTGGTGAGTCTTGTCCCAATAGTGCTGTACTACCTGGTAGATAGTCATCAGCAGTTTTGCCAGAACTTTGTAACTTTTTCTTTTGATCAATTTCTCTTTCAAAAGTAAGTAACCTCCCATGAAGTTTTGTAAGAGTGAGGGAGCTAAAGTCTGGTGAAGATCTTAAGACTATAGAGTATGTTTCCCATTTTTCAGCTAAAAACCTTAAAAATCTATGAAGCATAGATACAGTTGTGTAGGTCTGACCATTTAGTTTTAGCTCAGATATTAATGAGGAGAATCTTTCAAATTGTTGTGTTTAAGTTTCCCCATTAATGTGAGCAAAAGTTTCATATTGTTGAGCCAGGATTTCTCTGGTGTTGGCAATCACCTCTTCAGTTCCTCCAAACTGTTCTTTGAGGCAGTCCCAAAGCTCTTTGGCACTATCACAATGTAATAGGCCAGAGTAGATTTCATTTGGGAGTGCCATTGCCAACATAGAGAAAGCTTTAGCATCAAGCTCAAGTTTTAGGAAATCATCATCTATATAGTCTTTTGGGTCTTTTGGAATCTCTTCTTTAGTTTCAAGATTAATGTTTACTGGTTTATGAGGACCATATATCACAGATTTCCAGCAACCTGTGTTGGTCTGTGATAATGTATGTGCCATTCTCCTTTGCCAGATGTTATATTCATTTCTTACTAGCATAGCAGGTTTATTGGCAGAACCAGTATTATGAGGATCCATTTTAAAGAGTAGTGATTTGTCAAATATCTCTTAAAGTGATGGATGTTGATAAAAGTGAGCTTATAATCCTTTATTGAATATCAATAAGAGCCTGTGTCTGATTCTCAATGTGTTAGATTGATATGTGATCAGATAAACCAGTGCTCTGATACCAATTGTTGGATCAGTATTGCTCTTTTGTATGAACTTGCTAGTGAACACTTAGGTGTTTAGCAAGTTCTTGATCAGTGATAGCACAGCGGAATGTTATAAGTTTAAAGCTACACTTATCAACAGGAGTTATTACTCCCCCTGGATTCAAGAACTAATAAATGATAAGTATTTATTGAGAATCTAAGTATTGAATGAGAATGAAACACTTAGACAGATTCTCAATAAATATGAAATGGAAATAACAATAATATGTGTTGAAGGATTTCTGTATTAAAATCAATGTCTAAAACAGAGGGATGAACCCTTCTATTTATAGACTTTACAAATACATGAACCTTGCCAAAAAGCAAGTTCAGAAACAAGTTGCAACAAGTTGCAGCATTGGAACTTATACATAAAGAAAAAGTAATACTAAAGTAATAAACTACTGATACAAAAAGGCGGTGGAAAAGATCTTCACATAAGTACTGATGAATGACAAACTACTGATGAGTAGTTTGTCTTCAGTAGAAGTGTCTGGTTTGAACCTCAGAACTTCTGATGACTTTTCTTCTTCAGCACTTGTGAATCTCTTCTTCAGCAGTTTGATCCTTCTTCTTCAGCAGTTCTATACTTAGAATATTTTGACAGAAGTGAATTAGACTAAGGTTTGCAAAAGTGGTTTCACCAATCCTTTTTGTCCTAACACTTTTTTTTTTTATTTTTTTTGGCCCAAAACACTTAAAAACATGTATTTTACATTGGTTATTTTTTTCAAAAAAAAATAATGATTTTTTACATGGGTTTCCAGGGTTTTCTCAACTCAAGAGGGTTTTCATTTTATAATTGGCATATATATATATATATATATATATATATATATATATATATATATATGGGTGGATATTTTGAAAACCCACTCGAGTTAAGAAAACTCTGAAAACCCGTCAAAAAACTATCTAAAAAAGTTTTTTTTTTTGAAAAAAGTACACAAGGTAACATACATGTTTTTAAGCGTTTTGGGCCAAAAAAAATAAAAAAAGCGCCGAACGAGTATTTTTTAAAAAAATAAACAACGCAAACTTTGTAACAACGCTGTTAACATATGTTTTCTGCTTTTTAACATATGTTACAACGCTGTTAACATATGTTTCTGCTTTTTAACATATGTTAACATCGCTGATACAAAGTTTGCGTTGTTTATTTTTTTTAAAAATATTCGTTCGGCGCTTTTTTTATTTTTTGGCCCAAAACGCTTAAAAACATGTATGTTACCTTGTGTATTTTTTTCAAAAAAAAAAAAAACTTTTTTAGATGGTTTTTTGACGGGATTTCAGAGTTTTCTTAACTCGAGTGGGTTTTCAATTTATACTTTCCCTATATATATATATATAATATATATATATATATATATATATATATATATATATATATATATATATATATATAGGGAGTGGATAATATGGAAACCCTATAAAATGAAAAACCTTGCAAATCCTATGGTGACCATTGATCAAGTTTGATCAATGGTCCATAATTAATTTCTATATAATATTCAAAAGTAAGTGGGCCACTATAATATAAAATAGGATTAAGGGCAATATGGTAATCTTAAATAAGCAAGTGGGCCACTTTAATTTTCCGAATCCTAGGTTTGAAAAGGTTGATTTGACACTTGTCAAGTCACCTCTCTCCTACTTTTTGACACTTTTTCCAGCATGAATATTAACGTATGTTAGTATTGTGATACAAAATTCTGACCATGTGTAAGACATTGCTAACATGTGTTAACAGGCATATACTCTTAACAAGCCATGGATCACACTTTTCTTATTGTACACTTAAAACGTATATTTATTTAAGAAATGATAAAAACGATCAATACAATCAACACTAAAAACGTATTAAAAAACGTTTAATACAAACATAATTATTTGTGAATGACAAAAAAAAACTATCATGACAACATTCAAAAGATCTAGCTATGCTTCGTTCTTCATACCCATCTTCATCTTTAACACAAAACATCTCTTCACCTACAAAAAAGATAACACGTGTTAGTTGGGCTCTCCAAAACACATAATGAGACATCACTGACACGTGTAGTGTATTCTAAAACATATGTTTTACTAAAATAACGTATGTCATATGAACCTTAACACATGTTAGTTGGGCATATACTAACGTATGTCATATGAACCCTAACACCTATTAGTTAGACATATACTAACACAAAACATCTCTTCACCTACAAAAAAGATAACACGTGTTAGTTGGGCTCTCCAAAACACATAATGAGACATGTCATTGACATGTGTAGTGTATTCTAAAAACATATGTTTTACTGAAATAACGTATGTCATATGAACCCTAACACATGTTAGTTGGGCATATACTAACGTATGTCATATGAACCCTAACACCTGTTAGTTAGGCATATACTAACATGTGTATAAACAACACCAAAAATCTGCAGTGTCAAGTGTATCATAATCAATTTTACAACTATGTTAATACAACTACTCAAATACAATTAATAGGGTTTGAAATCCAACAATAATAAATTTAAAAAATCAAATCATAACCAATCCAAATCCATATACCAAAAAATTATCCTCATATTCATGAAATATATAATATAATAAAAGACATCAGTAACATGTGTTAGCATATTCTAAAACATATGTTTTACTGAAAATAACGTATGTCATATGGACCCTAACAACTGTTAGTTGGGTATATACTAGCCGAGAACATCTTCCTTAAGGTAGGTGCGAGTTAGTTTTTCCATCTAGTCAGTCCACTTGATGGCTAGAAAAAGGCAGATTTAGTCAAGTGGTCTACGGTAACCCAAAATGGTATCGCAGCTGTTAGGTGATCAGATGGCTTGAATTAATGTCCATTGAGATTTGTTCCCATTTCCACATTGGGATCTCAGGTTCCTGGAGTATACTGGAAGGTTTCTAATGTTCGACTTTAACCTTCGCACAGATCTACATTCATACAGAATCAAAGATCGTGTAGGTGAATTTTCGTTGATTTTAAATGCAAGGAGGCTTTATAAGCAGTTCTTAGTTGATGCGTATACCATTATTGAAAGCGATAGACTTTTTTTCATAAGACATCAGCAAAAAAAGTTAAGATGCGAGAGTTATACGAAGCTACGTTTTCTTCAATATCAAGGAAACAATGACATTTCCGGAATTGGTCAACGAGTTATCTGAACTTCGTCTTTTACAGGCGATGCACGTTATATGTTGCAAAATTATCTTGATGCAATGGCACTTTGTAAATGGTTTGGCTATCCCGATTTCTTCATAACAATCACATGTAATCCGAAATGGCCTGAAGTTGTCAGATTTTTAGAAGACGCGACGCTTAATCCTGAAGACAGGCCTGATATTTTGTGTCGGTTATTTAAGATCAAACTAGATGCTATGATTAAAGACTTGAAGGATAAGTCAATACTCGGCAAGGTTCAAGGAGGTTAGTAACAAAAATTTATTTTGTTCATTCATATTTTATAAAAAAAGAATTTAAATTTACTACATTTATATGTTTATGAAGATGTATTTTTCCCTCTTTGTATCTTTAACAGTTGTATATATGGTGGAGTTTCAAAAGAGAGGTTTGCCGCATGCTCATATTTGTTTATTTATGGATGCTGGTTATAAACTTCCAACGGTTGAGTTTATTGATCCACTTATTTCAGCAGAAGGATTTTTTGGAGGTGACTTTGAAGGGAAGAAGATACCGAGCGCGTTAAAGAATATTATTTGAAGACCCGGGGGTTTGTTTTATCGTTTTTATTTATTTAGAGACATGATTAAATTGTTTTTTATAGACTTCAGGAAGATGTTAGAGTATAAGTCTTTGATCAGATTATCCATACTCTTATTACTTTCTTTCAACTTCTTGTTCTCCTCTTTGATAGCAATGTATCTCCTGGTGTTTCTCTGTTCGTGCTTCAACAACTTCTTGTTTTGTCACTGAAGTTGTTTTTATCTTAGCTTCAAGAGCTTCTTGATTCTCATGAGATGTTTCAACAACGTCTAACATCTTTTTGTCATTGTTTCTCAACTGTTCTATTTCTGCTTGTTGCTGATTTATAATTTTCATCATATCAGCAAGCTTTTGGTTCACAGCAGTCATAACATCACTGTGTACTGTAACCTTAGGTGTAGAAGCTTCAGCAGCAGGAATCTTACCTTTCTTTATCTTCTTCAGCACTCTATCCAGTGCATCGTTGAACTCTTCAGTTGGTAACTCAGTCTCTTTAGCAGCAGTTGTTGTCTTTTGCTTCTTCTCTGCTGGGGATGTGATAGGTGATTTAGAGCTAAATGCTGGTGGCAGTTTCTTACCAGCAACCAAAATCTCAATGTCTCTAGCCCTTTTCTCCATCGGCTTCAGTACTTTTTCTTTCTTCTTGTATTGTGGTTCCTTCTGTTTCTCACCTGGCTTTGGCGATCCAGCAAAGTCATCGGATCCCAATCCCAAACCTTCATTGGTTTCATCCAACGTAATAGGACTTTTTGTCCTTTGCTCCTCCAAAGATTTATTAAGACTAGCAGACTCACCAGCCACAGTGGCCTTGGGCGTGGTGATCTTTACAGTCTCACTGTCCGAATCCCACCGCTCATCCTCTTGTGTCTCTTCTGAGTCAACAGACACTTCATTCACTAAGTGTAAACCTTTCTTCGCAACACTCTTTTTCCTTCTAGAAACCTTCTTCTGAGCAAGTTCAGCATCGTCTTGTTTCTCTTTGCCTTTTCCAGTCTTTGCACCAACATTCATCACTTGATGCTTTCTCTTAGCATCAGGATCTACTGGACATAACGGATTGTCTTTATCTGATTCACTGTTATCATGTCTAACCTTATCAGTACCTGGATCTTCATAATCTTCCTTGATCAGATGTCCAAAAAGATTCTTCATAGGTGGTCTTTCATTCATCGCCACACCCTTATAACCTTTCATCCTAACAAGTGTGTTCAAACTCATGTGATCCTAAACTACAATCTGTTTAGGATCTCTCTTCAAGTTCTTATACTTCAAATCAAAGATCATCTGAAGAAATCTCGGGTACAGTAGAAACTTCTTGCTCTTCAACCCTCTAAGTGGTTCTAACATGTGTTCTAACAACATACCAGATACATTGAACGGTTTGTTTAGTATAAGAGCCACCATCAAAGAACCGATGCTCTTTATCATCACATCATACCCTCCACTTGCTGATCCGAACACATGTATCATGACATGAGCAAGATACTTAAATTGAGGACATAACTTCCCTTTGTGTAATGAACCGTCAGTGATTGGTCCATTATACTTCATCCGAAGGAAGCATTTCCTTTGCTCAGTCCAAGACAATTCTCTGGGATCTGTCTTCACATCTTCTAGCTTCAACGCCTCTCTGATATCATTTCAGAGATAATCACCAATTCTCCCTGAATCTTACTAACAATCGACGATTCACCTTCCTAATAATCCATCTTGGCATTTGTCCAAAACTCTCTTTGGTGATCTATGTATATAATAGCTGGAGTAGCAATGGCGTCAATAACACGACTCCTCTTCAAAAACTCAATGATTCTGGCTAATTCAGTGTGCTTCTTAAAGTCTCCTAAATATGCACAGCAATTATGTACCGGTTCATGGCAAATCATCAATCTGTTCCTTCCCGGTTGCCTGCTCTGAAGATCCAGCTGGAACACTAGCACTTTCCTGTTCAGACATAGTTAGACTGCAAAACAAATCAAACAAATATATTAAAAACAGACAAAAATAAACAAAACTTGAAAATTTTTGGTTTTCATATTCTACATTCGACCAGTCGTTGGTTCGAATGTGAAATCAAGGGTTCGAATGTGGAATTAAAAAGGTTCGAATGTGAAAGACATTTTGAAAAAGTATACATTCGACCGTTTGTTCCAGGTTCGACCGTTGTGAACATCCACCTTCGCCCAAACAATCACATACGACCGTTTGAAATTGGGCGAAGGAGACTGTTCATCTCCTTGAACATCAGATTCTTATTTTGTTCGATTTAACCTGCCATTTTAATTTGGATGCATTCTAACACCACCGATTAAGCATTTTCAACCAACAATTTCAATTATCAAGCATTGATTATGTGTTTTCTACCAAAAACTAGGGTTCGAACTGTTTAATTCATCAATTGATCAATCTGATTGAAATTAACCCTAAGTTTTTGTTCATTCTCCCCCTAAAACACATAATTAATGAATCCTCATAAAAAATTTGAACAATTAACCGGTGAAAATCATGGTTTAATGACAGTTAGGGCTCGGGCACAAAAACGACGATTATGAACTGATTAATGAGTGTTAACCTACAATCGTTATAGGAAAATGATTAGTAAATCAAGACGAACACAATGATACAAGTCTTAATGCACGGGCAACAAGATCACTTTATCTCAGAATTTTTGAAATTTTTTGAAATGAGGTCGAATGTGCAGATATGGTATATATAGACTCCACATTCGGATAGCTTCTCAACGTGCAATCGGTGCATAAATCTCGTTGTAATCAATTCCTTCAACTTGATGAAAGCCTTGTACAACCAATATCATCTTTCTTACACTTGAACACCCATTTTGTTCCTATCTTTTTCCGTCCTGGAGGTAAATCTGTCAGTGTCCACACTCCGAGTTTCTGAAACTGTAATAACTCCTCCTGCATAGCCTCTACTCAAGTGTCATCCAAAAGAGCGTCCTTGTATGTCCGCGGCTCAACCTGCGAAACATAACAAGCAAAAGACCAGTCATTTTGAAAACCTGATTTTTGAATTTTGGCATATAAAGCAAGAGCGCCAAGGTTTTCTGGTGAGTTTGCATTCCTCAGTTGACCTCTTGTCATCACGCTGCTACCAGGATCACCAATAACCTACTCGATCGGGTGAATCCAATGTATCCGAGATTCTAGATAATCAGGTACTTGAACTCACGTCTGAGTAGTTAAGTTCTCTGTGGAATCCAGATCATTACCCTCATTTGATGATGAAGCACCATGTGGATTTGGGTTCACTGGTGGTGTTTCTGTAGCAATATCTGGAACAGCTTCACTTGTAACAACATCGTCATCTTCAGATTCCGATGAATTAAGAGTTGTGGAAGCTTCCTAAAATACCTATTCTTCAGCTACAGGAGCATTGGTATCATTAGAAGCTGTTTGGGGGTTTACATTGATCGGACGCACCAACGGTGATGTCATTGCGTTTTCGACCACGTAATATAATCGTAATACAGCTTCTTCAACAAAGCTATCTAGATTGAATGATTCAAAGAAATCATTGTAATCAAACATCCAGTCTGGACCGCTTCCCTGTACATTCTGAGTATATCTTTGTACTTCGACATTAGCCCACTCCTCGACCTGATGAGTTCGTTTGTTGAAAACCCGTTTAAGCGGGGTTGCATATCCAACAAAGAATCCTTCTTCAGCCTTTGGTGTGAACTTCTCAGATAGAATAAGCATTGTACATGGAGCTCCAAACGGTTCTAGATACTCTAAGTTCGGCTTTCGTCGATTCAACAGCTCATAAGAAGTTTTACCAAACTTCTTCACCGTTAAAACACGATTAAGAGTATAACAAGCTGCGTAAATTGCTTCGTTCCAGAACGTTACTGGAAGATTTGAGTCCGCGAGCATTGTTCTTGCCGTTTCAATTAGAGTCCTGTTTTTGCGTTCAGCGACACCGTTCTGTTGTGGGGTATACGGAGCATTGTATTCATGATGAATGCCTTTGTTTTTACAAAGAGCGTCCATCTGTGCATTCTTAAACTCCGTCCCATTATCACTCCTAATTCTCTTGATCTTGAGACCATAGATATTCTCCAATCGAGTGAACAGAACTTTCAGATTATCAAACGTGTCGCTCTTATGGTGCAAGCACATAACCCATGAAAATCTTGAAAAGTCATCGGTAACCACAAGACAGTACAATTCACCAGCATAACTTTTACGTTTGACTGGTCCGAATAAATCCATGTGCAAACGCTCAAGTGACAGTTCAACAGAATTGACTTTCTTTGGCTTATGGGATTGCTTGTGCTGCTTACCCTTCTCGCAACTCACACACTTGTCATTTAAGTGAAAATGTTTAACATTCACGCCAGTGACAAGTTCATTCTTCACCAATTGATTCATCTTTCGAAGGTGAATATGTCCCATCCTCCTATGCCACATGATTGATTCTTTTTCAGTAGCCTTGGAGAGGAAACATGTGACTTGGCCTTGTGTAGTCATTGCTTTTGACATATCGAGAATGTAAAAATTGTTCACTCTCAGCACCTTTAACATCACCCACTCTTTTGGTAAAACGAATCCCGGCTTGAGTATATAACAAGATTTGTCATCAAAGTAAACTGAAAACTGCTTATCACAAATCTGACTGACACTAAGCAGATTATAATCGATTTGCTTCACGTAAGATATCTTCTCAAAACTCACTATTCCATTACTAACACTACCCTCCATGGTAATGTATCCACCCTTGTTTCCAGCAAACGCTACATAACCTCCATTAATATTTCTGATATCGAACAATAGCAATAAGTCCCCTGTAATGTGACCAGAAGCTCCACTGTCAACAATCCAAAGACTGCTCACAGTGCCAGCTGAAGCTTCCTGCACATATCAAGTAAAAGATTAGATTTTTCAGGGGACCCAAGCCTGCTTGGTCTTGGGTCTTTGAACTTTGTGTTTCAAAGATTCTTTCTTACAATCAGATAGATTTGAATTGTTCTTTTTCTGATCAATTAAATCTTTTTCAGTTTCAGCTTTGACATTCTCATTTACCTGTGAAGATGAAGCACCTTGTGAACCCTTTGGTGACCAATGCTGTTCCGAACGTTTCAAGATCCGGATTTGAGATTTTGGGGTCTCAACCGGTTTCTTTACTTCGTCTTTGAACGAAACTTTCTTGGTTACCTTCTCTGATTTAACAGAGACAGGTCCAACTATTGGTTTGACAGCAGGTTTAACTGGAACCTTTTTCTTGTCAACAGTTGTGTTCACCATTGGTTTCTTAAGGGGTTTTTCAGTTGCTATCCGGTTACGACGATCATATGTCATCGAACGATTATCCCTTCTTTGATAAAAATGATTTTGAATATAAAAATGTGATTGTTGAAGGATAACACGTTGTTATGGATAACATTGATTATCGACTGGACGTTGATAATTTTGCTTCATTTCCACCTCATGCCTTTTGTGCCTAACATACGGGCAGTGAGCAAGTAAATGCCCTCTCTCCCCGCATTTATAGCACGCACGGTATTCCTCAAAGTTATTCTTGGCATTCGACTTAGAATATGTGGTGATAGGATATTGACCCTCCACACATTTCCTTTTAAGACTCTCAGGAGCTGGATCCAAAGAGTAAGTCGGCTCAAGAAAACTGTTAGCCTTATTCTTTGGCTTGATGAATTCTGTGACATGAACTTTGGGTTCTTTAGGAACATCCAAGTAAATTCTTTGTAAAACCTCTGGAGGTACATCATTTGTTCGCTCATGCTTTGGGAACCAAATGGTACTCTCCTGCCAAATCTTTTCAATCTTTGAATAATTGGCGAATTTAATTGGATATTCCTCGTCAGACATTATCTTATCGGATCCAATCATCTGATAGAAAATCTTGACGGGTTTGTCACAAGATTCATTTTTCTTTTCATTTTTCTTTTCAACAGGCTTAACTGATTGATTCTTTCTATAAGCATTAGCCATGGGATGCACAATCTGAGATGGTGAAACAGGTTCGTTAGTGATTATGTGATTTTCATCAGGAATATCACACACCTTCTCAGATTGATCATCCTCAGAATCAGAATCATCAGTTACAGCAACTACACCTTCATTGTTTAGTCCCAAAACTGGTCAAACATCAGAATTTAGGTCTCCCACACTAGAAGTGTTCGACTCATTATCCGATGTCGATTCAGACTTGACTGAGCTCTCCGGTGTTATTGAATGTAGAGTATGATTTTCAAATAACACTGAAGATGGGACTGCCTTGTAGTTTGCACTACTAGACTGTGAAGGCTCCTCTATTATATGATCAACAACATAAGCAATATGCTTATAACTCTCAAGTTTCTTATTTACTTTCTCTGCAAAGCACTTGATGGTGGCCATTTCAAGTTTGGTGTTTTCTAAATTATTGATGTAATTATTTATGGCCAGTTCTTTCAAAGATAAAGTCTTTTTCAGTTCTGAAACATCTTTCTTATAACCATCACGCACTCTGTTAAATTCTTTTGCTTTTTTTTTATAGGATTAACAGTTGAATTTAGCACTCTCAAGCTGAACCTTGAGTTGCTTATTCTCCTCTGTCAATTTATCACAAGCATCACAATGTTTATCACAAATTGAATTTGAAGTAGATTCAGTACTTACCTGTTTTGGAGGTTCTGTCATTGCCATTAATGCAAAGTGTGCTTCCTTCCCAGCAAAAAACTTTGAATAATCAATCCTGGTACCAGCATCATCCACCATGCATGATTTGCGGGTCATCAAAAAGTCAGCTACAGCAAGTAATTGGTCAATATCATCATCCAGTGAGTTAACACTAGATTCAGAATCAGACTGACTCTCCTCATCAGAATAAGATGAATCATACTGCTCTGGCACATCAGTAATCGAATCAAGAATCAAACCAGACTTCCTCTCTCCACAATCATCACTTTCTTAATTCAACTCTTCTATTTTCACTTTAGACAACTTCTCAGTCACTATCTCTTCTTCAACACAAACCGGCTCATCCAGATCCATCTTCTGTGCAACACATGCCACATTCCCAGTGGTAATCTCCTCAACACCCAACTACATACCCGTCCAATAAAAAGCCTCATCTTTTTGTATCACCAAGGCTTGGTTTTGATTGTCTGATTGGGTTTGTGTGTTTGGTGTAGAAATAGGAATGATTATTCGGTTTGAATTTTGTTGTGTTTGATTTTGGTTCTGGTTTTGGGTTGTGGTTTGTCTAGGAGTGTTGTTTTGTGAAGTATTTTGACGGTTCTGGTAGGTATTTTGTGGTTGAAAGCTTAAAATATTAGGGCTTTGGTAAGATACCTGGTTTTAAGTTTGACGGTTTTGGTAGTTTGTGTTGAAAGGATTTCTGTTCCCCTGCTGTGCTGGCTGTGTGCATTCTCTTTTAAAGTGACCTTTCCCACCACAATTGAGACAAGTCACTTTGGCTTTGTTGAAGCCATATGTGGTGTTTGGGGAAGTAGAAAGATCAGTTCTTCCGGTCTTCTCAATGAATTCGGTAGCTCTTCTCATAACACTAGCAAATGCCCACTGTATATCAATGAGCTCCATCTCTTCTTTATCAATCTATGCGTAGTCTTCACTGGTCAAGTTGTTGTTCCCAATTTGACTCGCAACCAGCCCGTTATAGGAAGCTACCATAGCTGACACCAATGCTACATGTTGCCGTGCAATCTCAACTGTAACATTGTTCAAATTCGAGGTTTCCAGCACGATTGAACTCTGAGTAGGTTGGGTTTGATTCATCCGAGTTTGGTTCAGTTAAGGAATGTATGATTGTTGTTGAGGTTGGTTTAGATTAGCAGAATAACAAGCTGCTTGTTGCATAGGTGAGAATGGTGGTATGAAAGTTGTAGTAGGATATGAAGGTGGGGTATAAGATGAAGTTTGTGCAAGGTAATTGATAGGTGTTTTAGATGGTTCAACCTGGCTAGAAACGCACGCAATGTGTGGTGCAACGTTTGAACTAGAACTTGAACCAGCAAGAGATGAAGATGCATTACCATGATATAAATCCGGGTTCTGAGGAATTTGAGCTCTTTTCGCCTTCCTCTTCTCTTCCATCTCCTTATTCTCTAGATTCTGAATAAGCTCATTGATGGTCCAGTATTGGTACGCATCCTTTTCCTTCAATACCTATATATGCTGATTCCAGTATGGTGGCAACGCATCGGCAAACTTGTCCACCAACTCTGACATTGGTATATTAATCTCATAGCTAGAAAGCTCTGTCAGTAAATGACAATACCTCGGAATCAGCTCCTTCAGCGTCTCATTCCCCATGTAGCTGAAGTTCTCAAACTCTTTCCTAAGTTTCTCCATCCTTAACTTCCTCGTCTTCTCATTCCCATCATGTCTATTTCGTAACATGTCCCACAATTGTTTAGATGTAGTGCAAGAGCCAAACTGATGTAAGAGATCAGTATTAATGGCATGGGACAGTTGAGAAAACGCCTTCTTCTCAATAGCAAATTTCTTTTTCTCATCCTCAGCAAGATTCTCCAACGGAATCGACTCACCCGTGTTCTCCAAGATCGGAGCAACATAGCCCTTAGCAATCATTTGCCAAGCTTCCGTTCCCTCTAATTCCATTCCCTCAAGATGTATCTTGAACTTGGTCTTCCATGTGTTGTAGTCGACCATTTCCATAAGCTTTGGTGGACGGCTTCCACTACCCGACGATAAGTCTTGATAAGATTCGAGATAGCGTTGGTAGTGTGAGAATGAACCGCCGTTGCTGATACACCCCAATAGTCAGCCATCGGTTGTGGTTGTGGTTGTGCAACTTGTTGAGGCATAGAGCTAGTCATCGCCATGTAGTTAATCGGTTGGGATGGTTGACTAGACTTTTGAGCAGCCACCGACCAAGGATCCATGGTTGTCTGCTGTTGTGGTGTTGTAATAGGTCGTGGTGTTGTAGGAAAATTCCACATATCGATCTGAAAATGATTAAACACGAAACGATTAGAAAAATTTTATAACAGTTTCTACGTTCGACCCTTTTGCTTGATCGCGTGGTCGAATGTGAAAATCAATCCACGTTCGACCGTTTGATAAAGTTCGAATGTAGAAAATAACAAACTCAGTTCACTTTCGAGCGTTTAAACCCACGTTTGACCACTCGATTGGTCGAATGTAATCAATATGGTCGAATGAACAAAATCACACTGATAAACTCTAGATTCGACCAAATAACACTCCACATTCGACCAAATAATCCTTGGTTCGACCAAAAACTCACACTTTCGACCAAATCTCCCTAGGTTCGACCCTTCATGTTTCAAAAATGGTTATTCTTTGAAAATCAGTTAATTTTGATCAAAATTTTCAAATGTTGATGAAATTTGATGATCTTAATCAGGTTTTGCCTCGGATTTGATTTGGAACAAGTTTAACAAAGAGAATTATGAGTTTTATCCATGAAAACAAGCTCAAATCAATCAATTTAACACCAAATTCAGTTTAGCAAAGAAAAACAGAAAGTTTTGATCAAAATTGGGTCCAAATCAGCTGTAATATTATCAATTTGTGGTTGTTTGATCCATATAGCTCCGATACCACTTTGTACGTGCGTAGGGTCATCTAAACAACAAGGATAATGATCAAACAAGTTCAATTCAGGTGCAGAATCCCTGAATTGATCACAAAATGATAATAAAACTAGCAAAACACAGAAATCATCATAAACATTCTCATTTCATTAAGATAGATAATCAATTACATTTGAAAATGATGTTTACAATGCTTAAAATACTTTTTCAGACTTAACAATAAACCTAGGGAGAACACACACAGGGAGGGAAAACAAAATATCAAAAGTTACATTGCAAAAATCAACTTGACCTTATAAAGGCCTGCACATTCGCCCATTTGTGTTGGTCGAATGTGCAGGTTCGACCAAACATCATGGTCGAACTAAGTTATACATAAGACCTATTTCTACCTTCGACCTCCCTGAATACATCCGACCCTTTACATCTTCCTTCGACCAGTTAGAAACCACCTTCGACCATGTACTTTCACCTTCGACCGTCCGACTATGAACAAAACATGTGTTATTTGCAATCCAAAGCATTAGTCGCAATATGTGCATCTACAATAAGATATTTGTAACACCCCAACCGATGGCAGAAACATCGGGATGTCACGTATTGATGATTGTTCAGTAGCTCATGGTAAATAATAAGTTTCAATAAATGATTTAAATAAATTACAAACAATTGCTCTAAGAATTTGTACATCAAAATGGAAAATACAAGCTACGCATCTTCAAGCATTAACTCTAATCTTCGAGCATGTTATAACCTGAAACATGTTAAGTTTGAAAATATTTTGGGTCAACAAAAGTTGGTGAGAATTACATAGGTTTTGATAATCGAATAAAACTTGTACAATTCAAGTGTCATGGCAAGTCTAGTCCATATGTGAAAATATACTAGAAGTAAATCGAGTGCATAATCAACCCTTGTGACTGTTATAATGTGGTACATCCCATACGCTCATGGTTCACTCGAATATGTTATGCGATAACAAACACCCACGCTACCTTTGTAGGAGGCACGTATCCGGGTGGGATTGTCAGTCCAATAGATCTATCATTGTATACTGTCGGCTGATCAATGTTAATGATTATGCTAGAATTGTGCTTACCCTAGTCATGTTCAAGACATAATGCAACATAGAAAAACACATAGACACTTTGATGATTGAATTGCATATAGAATGTTGTAACATGTTTCACCCCAAAAACGGTGATAAATAGAAAAGGGGCTATGTAAAACTCACCTGAAATTCACTGTGTAAGTATTAGCAAGTAGCAATAAGTCCGAACTTGGATTAATTCAACTCTTGTATCCTATTACAAATAAACGATGCCTTAAATTCTAATGCAAATAAGCTTGTTTTTGTTATGGTTGTAAAGATAGTTTATCCAACTACCTAGACTCGCATTGCACGAATGCGCGTCTTAAAGTGTGTAACTTAACGAACCGATAGTAACTTCGTTTGGTTTTTCGGAAATATATGCGTATGTATAGTTATTGGTAAAGACACATTTTGTATAACGAAATAATATTTATGTAACTTGACTCAAATGTTAATTCGTCTCATATCTTGGATAGAATATATATGTACTTATTAATAAATATAAATATTTCTATTTATGACAACGTAAGATTTGAAAGTTAGGGTTTATTTGTAAAAAACAAAATCTTGTCTACACATAGTTATGAACTTGGAATGCCAAATCGTTTATCATATTTTATAAAATTTGGGCAGAGTTTCCTCTGTTTCTGAAAGAAACCAGACAACTCAAGTTGTCTATATTTTCCCAAAGCTCAGTTATACACCACAGACTAAACTTTTAGACGCAACAAATGTTAACTTATTATAATTATAAAAACTGAGGGACTAAACTTGTACAATTCAAGTAATCTTTATTGACACGCACACGTCTTGACCAGGTTTGACTAATATTGACCAGAAGTTCGATCTGTTGACCGACCATTGACCATAACCGAACTTGGCCAGATCTGATCCGTTGTCTCGCGTAAAGAAAAAAATACTAACTCTTGGCGGTTTGACCCGAAAAGAAAACCAAACGAGAAGCAAGACCCAAAACTCAACCTGAGCATCTCGGTCGGAACTCTGTTGTTGTGACCATTGCCTGCCACCGTACCGGAAACGAACCAGAAGATCAAACCGTGCACAACCCCAACCAAACCAATTGCATCACATCTTCGTTCGTAGACCAGTCGGGATAAAAACCGAGATCCAAACCCTACGTCATTGCTGCTCTATATCCACAACCAATCATCACCACCGTCGCAGTCACCACAGCTAATCTGGAACCAAATCTCTATGCTTCACAGTAATG
This sequence comes from Ambrosia trifida, assembly GCA_028751855.1. Lineage (NCBI taxonomy): Eukaryota > Viridiplantae > Streptophyta > Magnoliopsida > Asterales > Asteraceae > Ambrosia > Ambrosia trifida. The sequence goes on along the minus strand of CM054129.1, from coordinate 61,973,782 downwards.
AATCTGATTGGAATCTGCACTCGGAGCATCCTGAGGTGCGTCGGGTCATGGATAAGGTGTCAAACTTATTCCCTGTGTTGGTGCCGCTGCTTGGATAGTCAGGGAAAAAAAAGGAGGGGTTGTGGTTGATGGCGGCGCCGCGTGAGAGTGGGCAGAAAGGGGTGAGGTCTGGTGGTTGCTGGTGGTCTGCGTGGGTGGTGGTGGTCCTTGTGACTGCCGCCACTGCTTATTTAGGGGAAGGAGAGGATAGACAGACGAGGTAGGGGAGGAGGTGAATGATTCGGGTGGTTGTTGGCGGCGGCGGCGGCTGGTAGGGTGGTGGCTGCTCAGAAGGTGATGGTGGTGTATGGAATATGATCAGGAAAACTGAGGAGAAGAGAATAATGGTGTGGGTTCGATGATTGCTTAAAGAATCAGTATATATGGATCAAGTAAAGAAAGAAGAAGAAGCTTAAGGGGTTAGGGTTTTGATGTAAGAATGAAGAAGAAGGGATGAAATGTGTTTAAATAGGTAGGGTTAGCTAGGTGAGTTAGGTGGATGTGAACCGCGTATACAAGCCAGTTATTGGCTCGGTCTTGTTTATGAATTAAACTCGTTTAATCAGTAGGATAATTATTTTATGAAATTTATATAGAAACGATTCAAAATGAGTATTTGGACTATAGATTAATTTTATATAGTCGCGCTAAAGTTTTTTTTTTAGAGTTAACTTGTTTCTCGTTACTTGGCAAGTTTAGTGATTATTATTTTTTTTTTGACATAATATAACTAAATAAATATGGTTATTAACAAGTACGAATGTGTTCGCGGTAACGATATGTTATTGTTAACGAATTAATGAATCGTTTTTATGAATAAAGTATTATTATTATTATATTATTCGAATACGCTGGGCGTTACAGTCTCCCCTACTTTTGAAAACTTTGTCCCGAAGTTATTAAAAACACAGGGTTGGATTAGGTTGGTCTAAAATAGCAAGCAGAATGAGAACCTAGCAAAGCATTAAACTTAAATTTCTGGAATCATAAAAGAAATGCATGAATTGATTTGACTATAGAAAGGCTAAATGAGGTACCAGGTAACTAGAGTTTATAATTTGGTTATCTACTGAAAACCTTGATAGAATTTCACACTACCTTAACGTACCTGTAAATTCATGATTACGTTCCGGACCGCAATCACCAATTTACCTTACGTTAGGGTTTTGTGTCCTTCTATGACTCTAAACACACATGTAAGTAATGCAAAATAATATTGTGATTGAATCTTTGTATCAATGAGTCTAATAAATCTTTGTATCAATTTACATGTATAATGTATCCAATGATGAGTCCAACTGTTGAGCAGGAAAAAGACTTCTACCTGTCAGTGAGTAGGAACCTCTACCGATTGTTGAGCAGGTGCGATAGCCTCTACCAGTCGTTGAGCAGGTTATTAGAACCTCTACCGACTGTTGAGCAGGCATGATGACCTCTACCAATCGTTGAGTAGGTTATTAGGTACTCTACTAACTGTTGAGCAAGTACTTCATCCTCTACCAGTTGCTTGATTAAGTGTAACGATTGTTTTTGGCTTAACACATAAGTTGCAAGTTGTTAATACATACATGTAATCAAGTTTGTAAATGTATCAAGTATCAAGTATAGCATGTGAGTTGTAATAGAGTTGCCCTAGACAAGGTTAATGACTCTAGGTGTGTTTATAACAAATAGTTTACATTCCATGCTTTCAACTATCATGAATAATCAAATGTTCAGGTAGATAATCAAATCCTCACGTATAACTAAAATTCGAGTTTGATGCAACGAACAATCAGGTTTTCAATAGTTTGGTTATCGTAGGGATCAAGTTCATGTTCAAAAAGGTAGAGAATGTGAATTTAGTTCTTGAGAGGATGATGAAGAACTCAAAGTATCATCAAGGTTATGAAAGATAGTGGATGTGAAGATAGTTAATAAAGGGTTTATTTTATAGGTTCTCAAGGTGGCACAAGTGAGGAGATTATGTAGCAGTGTAAATCATGGGGTTTGAATTAAAGGTTAGAATCAAGTGTATGAGAAAACATGATTACGGTATATGCCAAATATTGTAAAAATTTCAACAAGTTGAAAATGAGCAAGTGTCGATGGAGACTTTAGAGACTAAATATTGTTCCTATGGATGGGAAGAGTTTATTTTCAAAATTTGTTTTCGGCAAAAGCAAGGATGGCTAATTAACACTTTTTTTTTTTTTTTTTTTGCAAATAGTACAAACTAACTGGATTTAGATTATAATATTTCGGTGAGTCAATGATTTCAAACACGATGTCGGATTTCGAAAATCAAGATTTTGTTGAGACATTTTGTTTAATAGACTTCGAGTAACCCATAAAAGAAGTGATTCTTAATAGATTAAAACATTTTTATCGAAAATCATTTGTTACGCCAATAAATTGTTCAATACAAATTTGAAGTTTAGCAAATAAGTTTGTGGAAATAAAAGACTCTTTAAAAAAATATATATATTTATTTGTTATAGTTTGTGAAATTCCCAAGTGATGAAAGTTTGACAAAATTCAGTATTCTTTAGCTTTGGTGCTACAGTATCTCCTATACACAGATTATAAGGTTACAGTTTAAACAAGGATTTTAAAATCTCGATTGTGATGAAATTTTATGGTTGATGGTATCTTCAAAATATACATATATAATATATATATACACATAAAAAAATGTAAGGAGGGGGAGTTTAAAATAAAATTTGGCCAGAAACATCAAAGATAATAGACTTATGTATGATTTAAAGGGAAACATATGATTTGGGTTAGATGTTAAAAATAATTAGACTTATGGGTAATATTATAAGTTTGTAAAATGAAATATGATTTTGAGATCCACAAATGATTCATGGAATTTAGACTAACAAGGGGATTATATGAGGAAGAAAATAGATTTGAATTGCGAAAATTTTGAGATTTAAATCTTATAATTTAAATGAGAGGGAGATGATATAAATGGAAATGAATTACAAAGATTGTAAATATTTAACCACGAATAAACGAAAATGTTGGCTTATCAAACTGATCAGATCTAAGTCCAAGGAATTTGCTCTAATAATCTAGAAGTACGTTAGGATTGTAGCAAATAAGTGAAAGAGAGTAGGCAAGACTAAGTTAGGCTAAGAATAAGGATGAGGATAGAGATAGAGATAAAGATAAGGTAGCAAATAGGGTTACAAGTAATAGAAGCAAGTACTGGTTTAAATCCTATGGTTATAGACTAGATTATTTTTTTCTAATAACCTAATTCCCTATAACCATGGCTCTGATACCAATCTGTAACACCCCAACCGATGGCAGAAACATCGGGATGTCACGTATTGATGATTGTTCAGTAGCTCATGGTAAATAATAAGTTTCAATAAATGATTTATATAAATTACATACAATTGCTCTAAGAATTTGTACATCAAAATGGAAAATACAAGCTACGCATCTTCAAGCATTAACTCTAATCTTCGAGCATGTTATAACCTGAAACATGTTAAGTTTGAAAATATTTTGGGTCAACAAAAGTTGGTGAGAATTACATAGGTTTTGATAATCGAATAAAACTTGTACAATTCAAGTGTCATGGCAAGTCTAGTCCATATGTGAAAACGTACTAGAAGTAAATCGAGTGCATAATCAACCCTTGTGACTGTTATAATGTGGTACATCCCATACGCTCATGGTTCACTCGAATATGTTATGCGATAACAAACACCCACGCTACCTTTGTAGGAGGCACGTATCCGGGTGGGATTGTCAGTCCAATAGATCTATCATTGTATACCGTCGGCTGATCAATGCTAATGATTATGCTAGAATTGTGCTTACCCTAGTCATGTTCTAAGACATAATGCAACATAGAAAAACACATAGACACTTTGATGATTGAATTGCGTATAGAATGTTGTAACATGTTTCACTCCAAAAACGGTGATAAATAGAAAAGGGGCTATGTAAAACTCACCTGAAATTCACTGTGTAAGTATTAGCAAGTAGCAACAAGTCCGAACTTGGATTAATTCAACTCTTGTATCCTATTACAAATAAACGATGCCTTAAATTCTAATGCAAATAAGCTTGTTTTTGTTATGGTTGTAAAGATAGTTTATCCAACTACCTAGACTCGCATTGCACGAATGCGCGTCTTAAAGTGTGTAACTTAACGAACCGATAGTAACTTCGTTTGGTTTTTCGGAAATATATGCGTATGTATAGTTATTGGAAAAAAAAAGTTATTGAAGTTATTGGTAAAGACACATTTTGTATAACGAAATAATATTTACGTAGCTTGACTCAAATGTTACTTCGTCTCGTATCTTGGATAGAATATATATGTACTTATTAATAAATATAAATATTTCTATTTATGACGACGTAAGATTTGAAAGTTAGGATTTATTTGTAAAAAACAAAATCTTGTCTACACATAGTTATGAACTTGGAATGCCGAATCGTTTATCATATTTTATAAAATTTGGGCAGAGTTTCCTCTGTTTCTGTAAGAAACCAGACAACTCAAGTTGTCTATATTTTCCCAAAGCTCAGTTATACACCACAGACTAAACTTTTAGACGCAACAAGTGTTAACTTATTATAATTATAAAAACTGAGGGACTAAACATGTTGACAAGTAATCTTTATATATATTATAGATAGTTCCACACTAGATAGTTCGAAAATAACATGTTAAATTGACGAATATCAATACTTGAATAATCGTATTGTTAATATAAATATACACATAAGTTTTTGTACACTTCGGCTATTCAAATGTTCAAACCCACGGAACGCATTACAACTTAACCAAGTCTTTATATGCGACAACAAGTTCAAGTTGCTAAAAAAAATATGGTGACGAGAACTATATGTGTTAATAAGTACTGTGAATATTTAGTCTGATATTTGATAGTCGTTGAAATAATATACACGAGCAAAAGCTAGTTGTAAACTATAGTCCAGATTATAAAAAAAAAATATAGTTTTGCTACAAGTCGGTTCGGTTCGTCTATGCAACATTTTTTTCTCTTTAACTTTACGTAAAATTATAGTTATAGTTTTAGCACTAAGATAAATAAATGAATTGAAGATACGGCGCGCGATATACCTCCCGTTCCATGTTCGCGAATTGACACGCACACGTCTTGACCAGGTTTGACTAATATTGACCAGAAGTTCCATCTGTTGACCGACCATTGACCATAACCGAACTTGGCCAGATCTGATTCGTTGTCTCGCGTAAAGAAAAAAAAATACTAACTCTTGGCAGTTTGACCCGAAAAGAAAACCAAACGAGAAGCAAGACCCAAAACTCAACCTGAGCATCTCGCTCGGAACTCTGTTGTTGTGACCATTGCCTGCCACCGTACCGGAAACGAACCAGAAGAACAAACCGTGCACAACCCCAACCAAACCAACTGCATCACATCTTCGTTCGTAGACCAGTCGGGATAAAAACCGAGATCCAAACCCTACGTCATTGCTGCTCCATATCCACAACCAATCATCACCACCGTCGCAGTCACCATAGCTAATCTGGAACCAAATCTCTATGCTTCACAGTAATGAATCTGATTGGAATCTGCACTCGGAGCATCCTGAGGTGCGTCGGGTCATGGATAAGGTGTCAAACTTGTTCCCTGTGTTGGTGCCGCTGCTTGGATAGTCAGGGAAAAAAGGAGGGGTTGTGGTTGATGGCGGCGCCGCGTGAGAGTGGTCAGAAAGGGGTGAGGTCTGGTGGTTGCTGGTGGTCTGCGTGGGTGGTGGTGGTCCTTGTGACTGCCGCCGCTGCTTATTTAGGGGAAGGAGAGGATAGACAGATGAGGTAGGGGAGGAGGTGAATGATTCGGGTGGTTGTTGGCGGCGGCGGCTAGTAGGGTGGTGGCGAGTGGCGGCTGCTCGGAAGGTGATGGTGGTGTATGGAATATGATCAGGAAAACTGAGGAGAAGAGAATAATGGTGAGGGTTCGATGATTGCTTAAAGAATCAGTATATATGGATCAAGTAAAGAAAGAAGAAGAAGCTTGAGGGGTTAGGGTTTCGATGTAAGAATGAAGAAGAAGGGATGAAATGTGTTTAAATAGGTAGGGTTAGCTAGGTGAGTTAGGTGGATGTGAACCGCGTATACAAGCCAGTTACTGGCTCGGTCTTGTTTATGAATTAAACTCGTTTAATCAGTAGGATAATTATTTTATGAAATTTATATAGAAATGATTCAAAATGAGTATTTGGACTATAGATTAATTTTATATAGTCGCGTTAAAGTTTTTTTTTTAGAGTTAACTTGTTTCTCGTTACTTGGCAAGTTTAGTGATTTTTTTTTTTGACATAATATAACTAAATAAATATGGTTATTAACAAGTACGAATGTGTTCGCGGTAACGATATGTTATTGTTAACGAATTAATGAATCGTTTTTATGAATAAAGTATTATTATTATTATATTATTCGAAAACGCTGGGCGTTACAATATTGAAACTTTATTCTTTAATGCAATACATTTTGATGTAGTGGACATTGAGCATGCATGGAGGTTTCAAACTGTGATCAAATGTCGTTTTGCTTATGATCTTCATGCTGGTTGTGATTACAAAGAGTTGTTGAAAAAGTGCACTATTAATGTTCAAAAGCCGGATGAAAAGATTTTTGCTAGAAAGACAAAGATTGCTAAGATGAAACTGAAGAATGTGTTGATAAACAAGTGAAGATACCTAAGCTACAAACAAGGGGGAGACTGTAGATTCAAATTCATATGTGTCAATAGCTTTTGGGTCAATCGAGTCATAGTTTGTCGTTGGTTGTAAATGTTTGATGATCAAGTCCTTGTAATGTGAGTCGTTTGGGTGAATGAGCATACTTAATGCTCATTCGTGTGATAAGTTAAACGAATGTACATTCGCCTGAACGTTTGGGCGAATGAGGCATGGCTATATATATGTGGGTAGGGAACATAGTTAGTTAGTTATTTCCAGTTGTATCTTTCGTGTTTAAGTGCCAATATATGTTCAGAAACCCTGGGATAACTGTGTTATTTGAGTATGTAGTTATCTACCTTGATTAATGACAAAGTTGAACATTTTGATGGATTTTTTGTGTGTTTTCATCTAGATTTCTATATCATTTTTCTAGACCAGAGGGGATTCCGTTTATATATCTTTGAGATCATTGTGATTTGATAGTATTTGATCCTACACTTAACCCCCAAGACTTGTGAATAATAATCTTAACAAAGGTATAACATAATCCTAAAAGTATGCAATCCGAAGATATCTCTGGTGCACCCGTAGGGAATCCGCCCTTTTCCAAGAAAGCCACTCGCATATATGGTGTGAGACCTGAAATATGTCACTCAGATCTGGTCCACTTCAGAAGCCTTAGCTTGGAATCCGGTTTGGATATCCATAGCCTAAAGGATCCGTCTCACTACTAGTTTCCACCTTGGATCGAGTGTGCGACTACGAGAAGCCATATAAACCCCGTGATAGTTTTTAGATAAGTTAGTTTTTTCATTGATTTAAGGATTGTTAAGCTAACCACTAATTGAACCTGTCACAAAAGATAATCAAACAAGAATTAGTTAAGAAGATAAACATGTAACACCCCAACCGAAGGCAGAAACATCAAGGTGTCACGTAGTGATGATTGTTTAATAGCTCATGGTATTAAATGAATGTTGAGTATTATTAAACGATTTACAATTGTCATACAAATAATGATTACATAAACTTGATTCATAATAACTAGGTCCAAAGCTCCTATGTGTTCCAAGACTTTGTAACGACCGGTAAATTTTCTTCTCGTTTCTTTCTTTTCGTCTCTCTTTCCTTTTTGGCTTCGTGCAATTTTCAGGACGAAAATTCTTTCAACGTGGGGATGATGTGACACCCGGCATGTTCGTCTTAAACATTTTGGTAAAACTTAAGTCTACCTTAGCGAAAAACATTTATAAACAGACTTAACTGGGTCAGTTGAGTTAGCCCAGGTTAGGATTGTCCAGGGTTCAATGATCTGGAGGATCATTGGGAGTTGTTTTGTGAATACACTAGTCTTGAGTCCCATTGTTGGTGATATTACATAGATTGAATTAAGTGTTATACGTAGATTGATACATACATATGATACAATGTGCAAATACGTGCTTCAAAGGTGTAAACATGATTGTATATGCTTAACATATTTTAGGATGGCATGTTCATGTGTTAGGATGTGCTAAAACGCGTTTAAACGACAAAAGTGGAAAACATGAAAAACATAAGTATTGGTTCAACCTGTAGGGGGGTCGAACCAGAGATGGGAAATCAACATAAAGCTCATTCGACCACATAAACTCTCATTCGACTCATGCTTGAGGTCGAATATGGCTTTGGTATAAATACCACACTTTCTCAATTTTTCATCATTTCACAAACCCTAGTCGCCTCTAAACACTCTCTATCGATTTTAATCACTGAGGAAGGAGTTTTTGCTCTCGTTTTTCATAATCTAACCAACAAACATCATCTAATCAAGAATCTAAGGTGTGTTCTTAATCCAAAACCCTTTTTAAAGCATTTTGATTTGTTTTCATCTAACCCCAAATGTCCAGATTTGTTCTAAGGATGTTTTTATGATTAAAAACCTTTCAAACATGTTTCAAAACAAAACCTTATCATTAAACATGAGTTTTCATATCAATAAACATATGTTAATGGTGTGTTATGTGATATTATGTATTGTTTAATGATTTGTTGCTGTACAAATGATAGAAACATGATCTAGGGCTGCTATTGGTGTTGGTTTATGATTCTTTTAGGTTACAATTAGATGGATGATTATATCATGTCTAATTTGGGGATTTTGATAAATCTAGGGATTGTTGCATGTTGTTATTATTGATAAAACTATTGGGGGTTTTCATACACACATTAAGCTGAGCATTTTGTGATGATTATGAAAGGATTTCAAAAAGTTTCCAAATTGGGTAAAGTTTTCATGCATGATGTGACGTTTCCATAATTTTATCACTTTGGGTAAGTGTTAAAATGGACTGATTTTGGAGTAAAATTGGTAGGGTTTTGTAGGGATATGTCATTCATATTTGACTGCAGTGTTTCGTGATGTTTTCGGATAGTTTTGATGCGATTTGATGCGTTTTAGGAAAATTTGCACTGCAGGGGTCGAACATGGCACACCTTCGACCAGCATGGGGTCGAAGGTGGGTGCTCAGGGGTCGAACCTAGCTAACTGGACGTCCAATGTGATTCAGTTAGGTTGAACGAATTTGATTTAGGTCAAATTAACACATGTTAAGGTCGAATGAACACGTGTTAAGGTCAAAGGAACATGTATTAGGTTGTATAAACTTGTATGAGGGTCGAGGGAATTTCATGGCGGTCGAACCAAGGGTCCTTGGGGTCGAAGGAGCCTCCAGAAACATTGATTCGAACCTACCTCTTCGTATGTGCGATTCGTGATGCAAACTAAGTGTTTTATGCTTGAACCTTATGTGTAATCTATGTATGCTTTATTAGTTTATGTAATGAGTCACCAACGGGATGTCAGGTCATTCTAGTGTGTCGGTTGAACAGTCAAACACGTTTTTAAACATACTTGGTCATGATCTGGACAATCGGGGACTAGATAACTTTATGGTTATTAGTCGAAACACTTATGTAAACTCTTTGATAGATCTCCGGTAGTTGGGATTATCAAGGACCTAGCTTTATTCTTTAATCGAAGAACACAACCTAAGGTGAGTTTCACGGCCCCACTTTACTGTTTTTTACTTTTGGGGGAGAAAACATGCGCAAAACTTATATTTCGTAACATATGTCATACTATGATCTGCTTTTGAGTTGCTATACGATCTTTGGACATCCCAGGGGAAACCATGAATGTGCGGGGATGCACAACGGAGAAATGTGGATAGATCTATTAGGCGTGACTTGCCCCACTCGTCGAGTGGAGGTCGGACGGGTGCATGTTGTCTCGAACTTTGCTAAACATGCTGAACATTATTCGGGCTGAACATATGCTAAACTTGATAAACGTGTCCAGTAATGGTTTTTCAATCGTAGTAGTAACAAAACATACGCCTAGCTAGCGTACTTTGGTTTCATTGATATAGTATTGACAGGTTTTGGACTTGGTAACATTTCAGAACATTTGGTAACACTAGGTAATATTTTTATACAAACCTGTGAACTCACCAGCATTATATGTTGATGTCGTTTTGGCATGTTTTTCTCAGGTCGCTAAGGTAGCAACACACGGACTAGGCGCACGAGCCTTCATGGCGTCTACGGCTTAGTTTCATGCTTTTAAATAATCATTTTGGAACACATTGTCACTTGGTTTTGTAACTTGAAAATGCTTCCGCTACAGTTTTCTGATATAAGAATTATGTTTTGAGTTTACGTATTTCATATAGTGTTTTTTATTGTGACCGTTGACTTGGATCCTGGTTTGTCACGCGCCTCGCGGTAAAACTCCGCACATGGAAATTTGAGGGTGTGACAGACTTGTACAACTTCCAATAGCATGTAAAACCTGAAACATGTTAAGTTGGAAAGATGGAGGGTAAACAAAATATAGTTGGTGAGAATACATAGGTTTTTGTAAGTAATAAAATACAATATTTTTTATGGCAATTACAGTTGAGATAAAGCAATGAGTAAAGTGTCACACCCTCAAATTTCCACTGCAGGGTTTATACCACGAGGCGCATGACATACTAGGAGCCCATAGCCATAAGTCATATGAACGAACTTTAAATGCCCAAACCATTTAGTTCATTTTCAAAAATCAAGTTTAGCGTTTACCAAAAATTTTAGTTTAGTTGCGAAAGCGTAAACCAAACATAGACATTTTAAAACCATGCACAAAACAACGCGCCCAAGATATAACCATATGAAAGAAAAAGTAAAAGCATGATATTTAATTTAGGTGTATGCCCAAGACCCAAATGCAGTGAAGTGTGCAGTGCTTTCTAATCGTGGCACCGGAAGCTAACTACCTGCAAAAGCATGTATATCGTGGGTCAACAAACAATGTTGGTGAGTTCACAGTTTAAATAACGAGTGTAAAGTTGTCGAAAACCCAAATGTTTAAGTGTCATCAGTTTAAGCTTATCAGTGGTAGCTAGCCCACTCATTGTAACTAAACAAGTGATTATTGGGAACCTTCAGAAATGTGTTAACATACATTAAACTGCCTTAGTACTAGTGTCTATCAACACTAGTAGGAAAGATGTGGTCAGAAGTTCATGCCCGTGACGCAAGCACCTCAAGCATGAGGTTGTTGCACAACCTAATAGCGCTATCAACTAATACCCCGTTCGCCTCCAGGGATTAACACAATAATATGTAAGGACTTTAAGTGATAGAGTGTGTTTAGTTCACAAAGGACAGTTAAAGTTGTAAACTGATAAAAGCGTGATCAACACAAAGAATCGTAAAGCCCGACCCACACAAGGAGTCAAAACCCAACCCACACAAGGAGTCAAAGCATCTCAAAACCCGAGATGTAAAAGTAGTCCAAACCAGACTAGAAAACGTTTACCAAAGTTGTCTCAAACCCGAGACGAATGCTTTCGATAAAAAGTAGCGAAACTCACCTTAGGTTGCAAAAGCTAATATAAACCGCAGAGACTGAAACGTGGTATACTACTCGCCTATCGACAACCTATCGAACACAAATTTACGAGTGTTTGAGTTCGGTTACAAATATTGATTATCCCAAACCATTGTACTCTACAAAGACCTAGGTGACACCTTATGCAAATAGACTCGACACAAGTAGACCATGTATGACCCGTGCAAATCGTTGGTGATTAATTCATAAAGGAGCATGTCAAAGCTTCTAACACAATAAGTCCCCATTACACACTTTCGCATAATCAACCTATCAAGTTATCTACAACATACACTTAGCACGTAAACGTGTTCCCATATGGGGTTTTACAAACAATAACTCATTAATACCTACAACATATCAACAAATCATTGTTTCTCATGTTTGCGATTTCTGGACAGAATTTAACTTATGAAAACGAATTTTTATAAAATATCAAATCAACTCTTCAGGTCCTAAAAATTTTACTGGAAGTTCCTATAGGTTTCCCATGTATGTTACCATTTTTATTTTATCACAAAAATTGTTGAAGATTTTATGAAAAATAGTTTAGTTCAGCCTCCTCCAGAAAAACGTGTTGTTGACAGCATCTTAGTCAAAATTTCATTAAAAATCGTAGGTTTATCCAAACAAGGTGAATCCAGTGGGAAAAGATCCGTACTTCATATACGCATCTACTGTCCAAACATCGTGACAAACGAACTTGTAAAACTCAAGTTACAGTCTTTTAAAGTCGGCTGATTTTTCACATCCGAAAATCAGCTTATACCTCTAAACGCATAAAATCATGGAAAAATATCAAAACAAATAAAAAACGCATGATCTTCGACTTTTTGAAAACCTAACATCATAAATAAGGTTCTAGTATCAAGTAACAATCAAAACAATCAAGTTACACCCCGTATAACAGCCCTACAAACTATCAAAACGAATCTGCCAGAAACTGAAACTTGCACAACAAGTTATTCATGAACCCTAATCATGCATAAAAATCTATAACATATGCACAAACCATATTATCACAATCAAACCCATGTATTAACATATGAAAACCCTAATTGTGATTACTAACAATAATTACTCATAACAAACATTCAAGAACTCACATCAAAACCCTATGTGCGATTTTATACATGTAGTTTCTAGGATTTTTAAAAACTTTTTAAAACACTACTAATCATCATAAAACACATAGAGATTATACCTTCCAATGAAAGAGTCCTCAAAGCCTAGAGATTACACCCAACTAGCTTGAACAAGTGAAGGAGATTGATGTTTGTTGAAAATTTAGAGAGAGGGGGTGAGGGGGAGTTCACGGCGCAAAGGTTTAGGGTTAGGGTTCCTTATTTTTTTTGATCCATAATTATAAGAGAGCTTGGCTTGTTGCCCAAGTAATTGGGTATTAGGGTCTTTTAGTCTACTAACCGGACCCGTTAATCATGGTTTAGCCCAATACCAGGCCCGATAATATTAACCACCCTAACTTACATAAAAACCATTGTTTTTATCATCTCGTAACATATTAATCATAGAGTGCACGTAATTTGCACGATTTACGTATTAACTTTCAGTTAAGCGGAAATTCACATAAACATGTAATCCACATAAACATGTAACTTCACGTTCATCATAATTCAATTGTACACATTATCATGTATGCCAGAAAAATCACCAACGTTAGGGATACAGGACTCGTGTGTGTGTCAAAACAAGGATTTTCCTAATTATAACATATGTTAATATCATCTAACATATGTTAAGCCTTCTTAACTAACCCTAGTTAAGTATTTAACCACGTATGAACATGTAAGTTAACTAGAGTTCAGTAAAAGTATTAACCTGAAAATGCGGGGTGTCACCTAAAGTAACAGTATGAGCCTGACATGTAACAATGTGTCTTTTGTACAATCAAAACTTGTATTGACCGAGACCTAACTCGCAAGTTAGTAAAAGTGTAATTGTTTTTCATCATTCCTGAATTTATGCGGGGGATGGGTTTGTCAGACCTGTAGCGCTATAATCTAAACATGCGGCTTGATCAATGTTAATGGTTGTACTATGTCTTTTTGTTACAAGTCAAAATGAGTCCATAAGTTTCAACATAATGAAAATGATTAATTGCTATTGTATCCAAAATGTTTAAACATGTTTCACCGCAAAAATGTAAAACAATAAAAAGGGGCTATGTAAACTCACCTTAGCAAAAGTGTTGAATCACTTGAAATAGTCTAAATGGCATAAAAGTTCTCGAGTATTACCCTAAGTTCAAGGAAATATAATAAGTGTTGGGAAAACTTAAAAGTCTAAGTTTTCTAGTCTATAAGCATTCTATGATTTCTAATTTGGGGATTGACGGCCGTTTATTAATTAATTGTAATAGTTGTTAATTAAATAATAAAAAGAGGAATTAATAAAACAAATCAATAAAAAGATTTTTTAATTTTGTAAAATCTTGGTCAAGGCTTGTTGTACTAAAGTAGTATAGTGTGAAAACAATATTTATAAAATAATTTTTATAATTAAAGTTTATGTAATAAATTATAACATATTAATCTAAATATGGTAATAGTATTCCAAAATATTAAATTTCACAATTTATAGAAAATAAAATTATATTTCTGACGTGAATTGATAAAAATAATTTATGTGAATTTTGGTGCAAAAATGATAAAAATTGGACTTATTATGAATTTATTATGGTTAAATTAAGTTTAATTAATTAAAATTAATTAATTATTTTTTTTTCCGAAAATAAAATTTAGTTTTATAAAGGTTATTAGTTTATACGTCTAAAATATTTTTTTTTTGGAATTTTATAAAACTATGTAGTCATATATTTAGAATTTTTATGGTATTTGTATTTAAACTTCTATTGAACTATTTTATATATTAATAATTTATTTTGGGAAAATAAAAAGTTGTAAAATAAATTTATGAGTTTCAAGATTATTACATAATTTTTATAAAAATTTTGGGCTTGATTTAATAATTAAAACGTATTTATAAAGTTTTTTGTAATTAAATGTGTATATAAAAGCTATTGAAAGAAAAGCAAAAAAAAAAACAGGAAAAAAGGTGGTTTGGGCTGGACTCGAACCTGGGACGGGTCTGTGTAACACAAGCATACTAACCAACAGAGTTGCTGCTTTGTTTGTTAATGGAATCAAAATCAGAATCTTAAAAACAGAGTTTACAATCATCCCCAAATTCAAATTAAACCCTATTAAATTATTATGATAATCAATACAATTATGGAGCTTTTACTCCTCATATTAAATCAACCTAAAATACACAAATAATTACCTGAAAGGGTCAAAATTTGAAGACGATAGGTGGTGACTAGGGTCGATGGCATGGTTAGGATTAATACGATGACATAGACAAATTAGAAGCAATAGACTGATGATATTGGCTCAGAAGGTTCCAAAAATGGGTTCTGGGTTGGCATTATTTTATTGATTTTTCTTAAAAGTATCGAATTGGTTATGAGGTAACAAAATCGGTATTGGGTTCAATATTAACACATGGATGAGCTGTAAATTTGGCTAAAAAACGTGTTTTGTAAAAAAGGAAGGTGAGGATTGTGATTCCGGTATGTATGGTAACCTTTGATTTCGGAATAAAAGTAAAAAACACGCCTAATCTAGTGTGGGTTGTTGACGGATCCTAGAGGATCCGATTGAGAGTTTGTGGGCATTGCTGCTGGGTCGGGTCTTAAGTGTTGGGTTTTGATTTTGGCTCAGGGTGAAAAGGTATGGTTACTGGGTTGGGTCATGGTTGTGTTTGTTGTTATTGTTTTATAAAAAGATAAGTTTATAAAAATAAACTTTATAAGTTTTCCTAAATTCTAAAAATCTAAAATGTTTATTATTATTATTATTATTATTATTATTATTATTTACTAAAACAAGAGAAATACGTATATATTTTTATAAAAAGAAAACTAAAAGCTAGGCATATTTGTATAAAATGAATGAGCATATGGATAAAAATATTTAAAATAAGGACTTTAATTTAATAAGAAATTAGGAAAAATTACATGATGTTACAGTTTCCCCTAGTTTTGGAGACTTCGTTCTTAAGTTATTAAAAACATAGGGTTGAGGGTAGTTGGGTAAATGTAAAGGCGACTGTGGTTTCGATTAAGTCATGGCATAAATTTATGGGTAATAGAATAAACTGTTTTGAATGATCTTGGATAAGAAGAATGATATGTATGAGTTTTAGGATCGGATTACATTGGTTTTAGATAACTGCAAAAAAATAAGAGTCTATTAAAATACCAAACCCGAGTTCCAAGAATGCGAAAACGAATACATGGAATGATTAACTAGGAGATGACTAAATCATCTACCAAATAACTAGGGTTTGTTATTGGTCCGCCCCAGTCTCACTTTTGATGTATCATTAGTGTTTATACATAGGGTGTACTGCAGCTAACCCACCACACCTCTGATACTTTGAAAACGTACTGGGTATCTACCAAAACCTTAATAGAATTTCACACTACATTAGTGTACCTGTAAATTTATGATTACGCTCCGGACCGTAATCATCAATTTACCTTACATTAGGGTTTTGTATCTTTCCATGCACGTAAAGCCTAGCGCTAGCCGAGGGGATAAAAGTATAAAAGAACAATCTTGTATGAGCCAATAGGAATTAAGGGAGTGTGGCAAATAAAGAGGTTCATGTCCTACCAATCCGCGTCTTCCAGCTAGGAAATCCTAACATCTCCCTCCACATAGAGGGGACCAAAAGTACACACGACAGTGGCATGTGGTCAATCATTGCATGCCAGTGCTGATAACAGTTGGTGCCCCGTGATTGCACCATGCACAGAGGGGACAACAAGCAATACAACACCTAGGCGGCTCAACAAATCAAACTGCATGGAGCCACGTCACGATAAATCTCCACTAATGGTCAGCTCCAGAAGACACAATAGTGCGATGGAAAAGGACTACCTGCCAATCAGTTGTAGGCGGATGTGTCACCGCCCCGCGGGCGCCACGTGTCGTGTCATAAATGATCTCCAATCACATATGGACACACGGAGTTGTAAAGGTGGTATCTTGTTCCTCCTTATAATTGGTTTATTCCTTACTTTGTCTCATACTAACTGTGGGCTGGAGTAGTGGAGGTACCCCTAACTTGGCCTGGCCTATCTCAGGTTAAGGGCTAGTGATGGCGGCCCATGTGAATCTTACTTAAGGAGGAATTCTTCTCCTTTGATAGTAATTCAGCTAACACATGGAAACACATGCTTAGAGTGTCGACCACCACACTTGTGTCTGTAACTAGAAGTTATTCTTATTAATCACCTCCCCACTCCATTTCTAAGGTGCATTGTGACGATGTCAAGTGTCCTAAATTGTATTCTTTTAGTACGCAGTATAACATAGAAGAAGATAGATAGAAACGAATATGTTATTAAGGTGATTATTTATATTTGAAATTATTATTATTTAGCTGTCATTGTCAATATAGTGTTACCATTTAATTATTTTTTTTATCATCCATCACAAAACTAAACAAAATCATAAAAATTAAAACGTAACAAGCTCAAAAAATATAAGTGATGCTGCTTTATTTATGGATATCAATGAAGTTTAGAGCAAACATACACACATACTTGAAACCAAACTTACGAGATGCTTTATTAATTTTTTGCAACACCAATAATAGCATTAATCTTATACTTCAATGGCGCCAGAAGCAATTGATTCTATGATCAATTTCTGTCCATCCATGTGCTCAGTGAGGCACCAGCATTTTGCAGTCCTACCACATGACACCTCTTTAGCCTCCATATCGTCTGCAGGGATACACTTGCATCTCGCAACCGACTTCTCATTCATCATCTGCTTCGGAAGGCGCAAGCATCTTGCTGTCCTAGCAAACGATGCCTCCATATCGTCTGCAGGGATACACTTGCATCTCGCAGCCGACTTCTCATTCACCATCTGCTCAGGGAGGCACAAGCATCTTGCTGTCCTAGCAAACGACACCTCCATATCATCTGCATGGATACACTTGCATCTCGCAGCCGACTTGTCTTTCACCATCTGCTCAGAGAGGCACCAACATCTTGCCGTCACCGCAGTCAAATGTTCTCCATCCATGTCCATAGTTGCATCGCTAGATCTCGAGCCTACCCTCCAGTACATGGAACCAAACATTTGACTCCATTGTTGTGTGGTTTTTTGAATGCTAACATCCAACTTTCCGCCTTTGGATTGATCGGTATCGGTGTCATCATGGTGCAACACCTGACCTACTAGATCCATGACATCCTTACAATAAGAGCGAGGATATAACTGATGAGTGTGCCACATTAAGTCGATATCATATGTTGGAACACAAGGGTTGTTCAACTTCTTCTCTATGTTTCTACTGACTAGATGCAAAAATCCTTTGTATCTCTGAAGTGCCCCTTCAAGATAGTGATCATCCCTAAAAATAGCTGCAGATACCTGTGTCACAATTAAGCACAAATAAAAAGTTTAAATCAATAATTCCAAACAATGGTAATTACTTGATTTGGCTCTTCTCTAGTGTTTTGATCGAGTATATGTTTTTACTTTTAGGTTTTTAATAAAATTTGCTACACAAAGTCCCTTTTTAAAATAAAATAGAAGGAACTTGAACCAATTCACCTTGTGATAGAATGAACTCTGCCTTTTGACAGCTGAAATTAGATCATAGTTGGTGCTAGGTACATTTGGAAATTTGCTATTGTGATCGCCAAGATCAAATTCATATGATTCATGTGGATACTTTTTCGTCCATATCTCTTCAGTATGTTTTTTGCAAGCTCCTTCGATGGAAGATACTACCACACTACCAGGGTCAAGGATTTTCCCAAAGAGTTCTATGCAGTCTACCATATAGCGAACCTTCAACGCAAAAGTAAATTACGTGTTAGTGGTTTAAGTTTATAACTGCAATTTAGCATTAAATGCGTACCGGATTAAGCCTGTGGCAATGCCAAATCCACTCGCAATCCAGCGGCATAACTAATCTGCTTTCCTGAAGCTGCGGTGAGTCAGTATGTTCAGCAAGTAAAGGAAGCCAATAATACTTGTACCTGCATTAAAATATCCATCAATATATATTATTTTTAAAAAAATGTAAAATAAGCATATAAGGAAATAAAAATATTAAAGAAACATATAAAGTTTTTTTTAATTTCTGGTCCTGAGGCAGCGGTCATTGGTGGTTGGCACCCTGCCCCTCATCCAGACCGGCCCTGACTAGTACTAAATTAAGATGAAAATTAATGAGAAGGCGATTAGTGTACCTAAAAATAGCCTTTTCAAGAACCGGACCATCATAAAGATTTCCCTTCTTGTCAACAACTTCGAGGAACTGCAGATGCTTCTTGGCTGCTGCAGTGAGGTTTGTGGTTATTACAATCTTTTGTGCTTCGACCCACTCTTGAACTTGTTGCTTAGGCATTGCAAATGTTTCAGACTTCCTTACTGTTTGAGGCTGGATTGAAACACCCTTTATATATGATAACAATGTACAAAACATAGATGCATATATGATACAAGAGTTTGTACGTCGTAGCAGCTTCTCATGCTTTAGATGTTTCCATGGATATGATAAGATTCCATGTGTGAAGTCATGTGTTAGGCGTGACAAAAGGTTCATTACAATTACAACCAATATATCATTAATTTTGAAAATAATTATCTATGCATTTATTAAAAGGAATGTTTAATGTTTTATTGGTGTGCTCACAATTCGAGATTTTATAAAATATAGTCGTAGCATTTATAAGTGGTGTATACTAATTACAAGTTCAAAAATATGTGAATAATTATAGCTGCTAATAAAATATTTATACCTATAAATACTTTTTAACGGATAAATATAAGTGATGAATATATTAAGCATTGAGTTTGAAATAATATATATTTATGTTCGTAATGGTGGAACTAGAATGTTTTTTTTCATGGGTTTGGAAATTTTTAACGGTTGCTTGGCTACCACTATATAGCATTGTTTTGTCTTTGGATCGGATTGGGTCTAGTCAATGTATTATGTAACAGGTATGGTTATGAGGTGGAGGTGTGGAGTGACATGTTGCGGTCACGTCAATAGAGGGGGATTTCCCTCCAAGCCCCAAACAACCAGGTGGTGGGACGTTGTGGAGGACATGTCGCCGTCACCTTTTAGCCCATTCCTGTGGAGATCTTCAAGCCCCAGGGCCATGCCGCTTCTATGCCAATCATGGGGTGATGTTGGTAGCGTGGAGGGACCTCACCCCTATACCCCACATAGTATAGTCTAAAGCAATAGTTTCCTTGAATGGTGTGAACAAGGAATATAGGCGGTTTAGACACACACATAAAACCATCGTTGGAAAAACATGGAAATGTATTTTAGGCATCTTATAACCCACTCAAAATTGTCTTCCGACAATCCCACCGCCCAAAAAAACTAAAGATAAAACCTTATTAAAAACGTCAAGAATGATCCTAACCGGAATGCTAAACAAATATATATATATATATATATATATGGGAAGGTTTAATAAAAAAACCTCAAAGATTTGAGAAAACTCAAGAAAACCCTAATCCTCGAGGGTTTTTTTTTTTTTTTTGAAAATTTTAGGGCATCTAATATACATGTTTTTAAGAGTATTGAGCAACAAAAATCAAAAAAGCGCGGAGCGGTTTTCCTTAAACGGCTCGGCGCCTTCAATTTTTGCTCAAAACTCTTACAAACATGCCTAAAATTTTCAAAAAAAAAAAAAACACTATTTATTTATTTTTTTTAAAAAGCTCGGCGCTTTTTTGATTTTTTGGCTCTAAACTCTTAAAAACATATATATTACATGTCCTAAAATTTTTAAATAAAAAAAGCTCTGGAATTATATATATAGGGGTGGGTTCAATGAGGAACCAAAAAAAATTGGGGAACTGGGGAACCAAGGGTATTTTTGTCTAAATGTTAAAAATCTAAAATAACCTACACAAACAAATTACATCTTATTCTACTTTCTCCCCCCAAACACTTTCCCTCTCTAAACACCTTCTCTCTCTAAACATCTTCTCTCACTACACTCTTCTCTGGCATTCTTCTCCAATGGTCTTCTCCGGCAGTCTTCTCCGACGATCTTCTCCGGCGGTCTTCTCCGATGGTCTTCACTGCAATCTGTTCTGTTTTATTATGTTAGAGATCTGCTTAAGGTTTGTTCCAGATATGATTCTAGGGTTTATTCTAGTAAACAACTTCAAGTTGTACCAATGTAATCTGTTACAGATCTGTTTCAGCTCCAGATAGGGGTGTTCATCTGTTCGGTTTACGGTTTATTTGGTTTATTCGATTCGATTTATTCGGTTTTCAAAATTTTGTACCTCAAACCAAAAACCAAACCAAACCAAATTAGAAATATGAAAACCAAACCAAATTCAACCAAATTGAATTCGGTTCGGTTTCGGTTTAAAACCAAACAAACCCAATTCAACCAAACAAACCAAATTGAAACAAAGTTTTTTTTTCTCTAACTTATATACCTATATGTTCCAAAATCCGAAAAGAAAATTTGCAATAAATATAAACCAAAAAATAAAACCACGTAAACAGAAATATTATAAAAATTAGAAATAGTAAAACGAACCATAGTTTACTAGTTTATACTCTGATTATTACCTCTATAAATTGGCGGGCTTTATTTATTTTGGGTTGGGTTTAATATTTTGGGCTTATATATTATATATGAGTTATTAAATATTATTATTTTTATTTAATAGTTAATTATTTTACCGGTTTATTCGGTTATCCAAATAAACCAAATAAACCAAATAAAAAAAAATGTAGAACCAAAAACCAAACCAAACACCGAATAAGTAATTCGGATTGGTTTTTTCGGTTACGGTTACGGTTCGGTTTTCGGTTTTTATTTGGTTTGCGGTTTTTCTGAACACCCCTAGCTCCAGATATGTTCCTGATCTGATACCAGAGTTTGTACCTTCAGTGAGTGAAAACATACTTGCTGCAGAATCTCCTAAACATTTTCAATGATCTAACTTCTCTAATGAAATTTGGTTATTATTAATTCCAGATTTATTTTTGTACCAGGTCTGTTTCTGTTCCAGAATATCTTTTGATTTATGTTGTTTGTTCTTTGGCTTATGATTTTTCATAATATAATAATTATAATGTTTCTGTTATTTTTTATTTAGTTGAATTTCTCAAATTCGTATTAAGTTGATCTATTGTATTGTTGAATAAGTAATTAGGTTTTGACTTGTAAGAACTTGTAAAGTAAGATTGTTAAAATTTGGGGTTTCATGAAATAAAAATTCGATTTAACATGTCAAATTGTTTTGTGCCAACTTTAGTTTTAAACAGAAACATGCTACTTAAAAGCTTTTTCATGTTAAACTGTTTTATCAAAAATATTTAACTAGTTAGAATATGTGATGTTTGGGAAAGTTTACCATAGACTTAAGCATGTGAAATCGAATACTTTCCTAGGAGTCTAAAGTGTGTTAATTGCTACTAGTTTAACTGTTGTTTCATCCATACTTAAATAATTGAATGGGAGTTGGAGTTTATTTTTATGTGAACAAATTAAATGTAGAGAGACTAGTTGGTTGTTAGATATTGTTTTGATTAGCTGGGCTGCTTACTGATTAAGTGTTACTCTACTAGTTAAACTACATTCAGCTTTATTAAAAATTTGAGTTAAGATGTTAAATTATTTTATCAAAAATATTTAACTTGTTAATATGTATAAATTTTTATATAAAATATTTTAATTTTCTGGAAAAAAAGGAATTGTGATTTAAGATGTTAAATTCTTTTAATTATCAGTTTGATAATGTACATGTGTACTGTTAGAAGCTTACCTAAGGGTGTATGTTGAATAGTGTAAAATTTTTTTTCGTTTCGTATAACTTGTTAATTTTATGATGGTATGGGGTTTGGATACAAGTAGGTTAGTAAGCTGCAATACATTTTTAAACTAGTGAATAGTGATAGAGCTTGACAGCTTGTGTGGATCATCTGATACTTAGTTATGTTTATGGTGTTAACCGTTAACTATAGATAAGCTATATTATATAGGATTTTGTGGTTTATAGCTTTTTAAGGTTTAACCTATGACCTCCAAAAGACTAATTATTTATAACTCTTCATAACCGATAAGCATGCCAGTTGTTAAAAGCATACCAGTTATTAAAGGCATATCAAGTTATTCCATATCAATATTTTGGGTCGTAAATAGAGGTAGAGCTAGCTTTTTTTTATGAATAAGAAACACGAAACACAAAGGAAGAAGAAGATATGTGAAAAGAAAGATTTGAGGAAAATGATAGTGACTCGCTTGTCAGTGAAGCAACATACGCATTAAAAATACGTAAGTGTTTTATCTGAGAAAAACATCAAAGCCTTTTGTTAGGATTTTGCTTGTTATGGTAACTGTGATATTTTAGTTTTATTCGTAATGTTTTATAAGAATACTGATGTACCTATTTTTGATATGACTCTAGATCTGGAACAGATTAGTAGTACAAGGTTTCAGACTGTTTTAATAAACCTTGTCCGATATGTAAGGATGGTTTGTTGAACAACAACAACAGATTGTATGTGAAGATGTTGTTTTTAGGATGGAAATAGTTGACAAAAGTGATGATTTTGATGTTACTTGAGATGGGAGCCATGAGATGATTAAAAACAAGGTGGTGGGGGAGAGTTCTTTGAGGGTAATTGAGGAGGAAGTTAAGGATGTGCTAGAAATGATGATGGTATGGTTCTAGATGTTAGTGGAAGTCAGTATCCGCTGGCTCCACCGCTGAACCGTCGTCGACCGGTTTGAATTCCAGGAGATTTGGTAATTCGTCTAGGAGGCCACTGTGTGGCCGATTGTTATGTGAGGGCATCGCTGGTGGAGATAAAGTCTTTGTCGCATTGTGAGGATGATGGATATAATAGTGCTTATAAGCAGAATACGTGCTATGGATCGTCTTATGGTGATGCCGTCAGTTCTAGTCCTTTTATGTCCTAAAATTCGTTGAATCTTAATTAAGATAATATGGTATGCCTTTAATAAAACATTGAATTAGTAAGAAAAAATGTGCACATTTAGTTTATGACTTAGTGTACCCTTTAGTGGCACATAAGTGGTGACAACCGGCAACTTCCGATCAATACTGATGTGATTATTATTATGTGAAATAATTTTTTTTACTTTAAATATTGTTAATTATAAAGTTTCGGAAGTTTACTGATTGTTTTAACAATCGAAACTGCGACCGATTTAATTAACACGATTTAAACGCGTGTTCTGAAAACACGCGTCGGACATCGAAAATACTTATATTTTTGCTCGGATTATTATTATTTTTAATTTCGAACGAAACTGACAAATTTTTTTTATAATTAATTATGGAGCCTAAAATGAAACCGAGACGTAATACGTTTAATACGGGCTCGTATACGCGGTATATTCCCACTTAACACAAACCCTAGCTATAAAAGCCAAGATCCATCCTCTTCCTCTCATTTTTCTCTGCAGCCACACCTCAAACAAACCTCACTCTCTCACTAACCCGCCTCCCTCTCTCTCGCTACTCTATCTCCTCTCGTCTCTCTCTCTCCACCCTGTTACAGCAGCGGCCGACCACCACCCACCTTATGGTGGTGGCGGCGCATGGTTCCAGGTCCGAGATGGGCTGTGGGTATGGCTCACGAGGTGGTTACAGGTGGCGGCGGCCTCTTAGCTGATTAGGGCTGTGATGGTGGTGGTTCAAGGGAGCAGCGGCGGTGGCGTAATGTTTTTGCAGAAACGGGCTGTGTATGTGACAAGTCTGCAGATGATGGTGGCTGTGGTGGTTGGGTCGGGTGGTGGTGTCCGGTTGTGGCCCACGCCCGATTTGGTTCGGATATACTGGTTCTCACGTCTTTCTCGTCTCCAGCTTGGTTTTGGTTCTGGTTGGGTTCGGCTCGAGTCAGGTGGATTGTTAGTGGTTTCGGGTCTTGGTTGATTTCTGGTCGCAGGTTTTTCTCGTGACAGATCTTGGCTCGAGTTTATCTCATGATTATGGCTGTGGTTCGGGTCACTCGGGTCAAGTCAGGTTCGTGTTCGGTTTAGATCTCGGGTCAGATCTTCTTGGTTCAAGTCCCGGGTATCCTTTCATGGGTGAGTCAGTTGGTCTCGGGTCTTGGTTTCATTTTGGGGGTCCGATGGTTTGGGTTACGTTTGGGGCTCCGTTTGAGTTGTACGTTCGGGTCAGATTTGGTACAAGTTCGTGATGGTCCGGGTTTCGTTTTGCATCCTATCAGATTTAGTCAACCCGGGTCAAACGGGTCAGATCTGGTCAAACATACTGGTTTGGTCAAATGCGCAGTCAACGGCTCAGATTCAGCTTCTGTCTACGCGCCATTTGAGATAAAGCGGCGTGTCGGGTCTCACGTATGCGATTCGGTATAATTCAATTGTTATATTTTGAACTTGTATTTATAAAACATTTTATAATTATAAACAAACAAGATGTGTTAACTCGCGATGAACCATATACGAAGATAAACGAAAACTTGTATATTAAACGTGACTTGTGTTTTGTCGTCAGACTAAAATTGTTGGACCATTTGTATACAAGTATATTTATATAAATTTGAATACTTATATAAATATGTATATTTTCAAAAGCTGTCGTAACGTATAAAGTCTCGTTTAAATGGAAGTTGCCGATAAATGGATTGTAGTCTTGTATTTGGAAATTAATTTTTGGGAAAATTGTAGGCGACTTGTGTTGCCTGGTTTGTACGAAAACAGAGGAAACTCTGCCAAAATTTTATAAAACTTATAAGCATAAACGAAGGCGATATTTGTTGTATATTTCATTATAAACAATCTTCAAGTATTTCGACCAATGTAGTTTTCTACAATATCGCAAAAGGTTTTCGACAAATGATTTCTTGCAACATTTAAAGAAAAACGTCAAACAATATTTCCACAACAAATACATATTATTTACTGAGCGTCAATTGTGTCAACCTTCAAAGATTTTGGTAACTAAAACATTTGAATTACAAAAACGCTCAGCCTATTTGAGAAAGAAGTATATAAAAATTTATGTTCGAAACCTTTAAAGACATAGATTTGGAAAAGAAGCGATATTGTTATTAATCGGTTTTAAATAACTATACTTACATTTTTATCAAAGGGCATTTTTCCTAAAATATAATTATATAAGATAGATACATTTATACGAATTACAAAATGAGCTATGACTCAGGATAAGTTATACGTTTCATAATATTGGTCCAACGTGATTTATACACGAATAGTAACAAGTGATTAACTTGAGTATTAAGTTGCATAAAACATATATAAGTCATTATCGGTTCGTCGAGTTAAGACGCTTAAGACTCGGGTTAATACCTACGAGACTAGATAGTTGGATAAACTATCTTTTAGCCGGATAATAAGCTAGGCTTATTTGTGATAGACAGTTAAGCTGTCCTTGTTGGTAATTAGGGAACAAGGAAGTCGGTCAAGGATTCAGGCTTTGTTTGCTAACTTAGCAAGGAAATTAAGGTGAGTTCATGACCCCACTTTTTACTGTTTTATAAATTTTTTCGGGGTGGAAGACATGCTTCTTTTATGAAAACCTGAGGAATTCCAAACGAACAAGTTTTTGAGATATGAAATGGGTGCGTGAGTGTCACAGCCCCACTTTTACTGTTTTACTTTCGGGGGAGAAACATGCTACACACTTACTTACTAAAGGTCATGTTATACTATGGTTACTTTACAATACTATACAGCTTTTATGGAAAGTCCCAGGGGGAAACCATGAATGTGCGGGTCGCACAACGAGGGAAATGTGGATAGATCTATTGGGCCTCACAAACCACACTCGACGGCGGGGCCGGGCGGGTGCATATTGTCTCTTTTTACAGGCTCACTGAGGCATCGGTTATAGCCAAATCGTCTGGGCATGATTCAACTACTTACAAACGTATAGTAATGGGTTCCCAACCGTAGTAGTAAAAACACTTAACGTCTAGCTAACGTTCTTATAACCTAGTAGTAACGGATATGATCTTTTCAAACTTATAACAACTCTTTTATAAAACTTGTGAACTCACCAGCATTATATGTTGACTTTTTAAGGTTTGTTCCTTCACTGAGTAAAGACATACTTGCTATAAAATCTTCTAAACGTATTAATTGATTTAGTACATTTTATTTCTATTTTTGTTAAAAGAAAATTCAATTTAACATGTTAAATAGTTTTGTATTAGCAATATTGTGAACCGGTTTGAGTTTCAAACAAATTTTAAAACATAATATGCTGCTTAAACTGTTTAACATGTTAAATTATTTTATTTCAGCATGAGTCTTAAACAGATTAAAATCATAATTTGCTACTTAAGAGCTTTTACATGTTAAACTATTTTAGCAAATCTGCATAATGGTTTCAAGTACTTAATATTGCTGGTTTTGTCAAAAGAAAATTCAGTTTAACATGAATGTTCAATAGTTTTATTTTTTCAATCCTATGAAACAGCTTGAGTTTCAAACATAAAGGTTTAACATATTAAATTATTTTAACAAAAGTGCATAATGGATTCTAAGTACATCTTATTTTTAGTTCTATCAAAAGAAATTTCTATTTAACATGTTAAATAGTTTTGTTTTAGCACTCTTTGTAAAACAACTTGAGTTTCAAATAGATTTTAAAACATAATATGTTGCTTAAAAGATTTAACATGTTAAATTATTTTATTTCTGCTTGAGTTTTAAACAAATTTAAAAAATAATATGCTACTTAAAAGATTTGACATGTTAAATTATATTTGCAAATATGCATAATGGGTTCAAATACATATAATTGCTAGTTTTGTCAATAATAAAATTCAGTTTGATATGTTAAATAGTTTTATTTTATTAATCTTGTGAAACAACTTGAGTTTCAAACAAATTTTAAACACAATATGCTTCTTAAAAGGTTTAACATATTAAATTATTTAAAAAAAAAGTGCATAATGGATTCAAGTACATTTTATTTCTGGTTCTGTCAAAAGAAAATTTTGTTTAACATGTTAAATAGTTTTGTTTTAGCACTCTTTGTGAAATAGCTTAAGTTTCAAAATCGATTTTAAAACATAATATGTTGCTTAAAAGGTTTAAAAAGTTAAATTATCTTCAAATAGATTTAAAACATAATTTGCCACTTAAATGGTATAACATGGTAAATTATTTTAGCAAATATGCAGAATGAGTTCAAGTACGTATTATTGTTGGTTTTGTCAAAAGAAAATTCAGTTTAACATGCTAAATAGTTTTATTTTTATCAATCTTGTGAAACATGTTGAGTTTCAAATATATTCTAAAACATAATATGTTGCTTAAAAGGTTTAACATGTTAAATTATTTTAAGAAAAGTCCAAAATTCATTTCAAGTCCATTTTATTTTTGGCTTTGTCAAAAGAAAATTCAGTTTAACATGTTAAATTGTTTTATTTTAAAAATCTTGTTAAACAACTTGAGTTTCAAACATATATAAAACACAATATGCTACTTAAAAGGTTTAACATGTTAAAATTATTTTAACAAAACATCTTGAGTTTTAAACAGAATGTAAAATGTTAGTTGTTATTCATCTGCAGGTATGTTCATATTGTTAATATTTTCATTCCTCTGTTAGGACAAAAAGGATTGGTGAAACCACTTTTGCAAACCTTAGTCTAATTCACTTCTGTCAAAATATTCTAAGTATAGAACTGCTGAAGAAGAAGGATCAAACTACTGAAGAAGAGATTCCACAAGTGCTGAAGAAGAAAAGTCATCAGAAGTTCTGAAGTTCAAACCAGACACTTCTACTGAAGAACTACTGAAGACAAACTACTCATCAGTAGTTTGTCATTCATCAGTACTTATGTGAAGATCTTTTCCACCGCCTTTTTGTATCAGTAGTTTATTACTTTAGTATTACTTTTGCTTTATGTACAAGTTCCAATGCTGCAACTTGTTGCAACTTGTTTCTGAACTTGCTTTTTGGCAAGGTTCATGTATTTGTAAAGTCTATAAATAGAAGAGTTCATCCCTCTGTTTTAGATATTGATTTTAATACAGAAATCCTTCAACACATATTATTGTTATTTCCATTTCATATTTATTGAGAATCTGTCTAAGTGTTTCATTCTCATTCAATACTTAGATTCTTAATAAATACTTATCATTTATTAGTTTTTCAATCCAGGGGGAGTTATAACTCCTGTTGATAAGTGTAGCTTTAAACTCATAACATTCCGCTGTGCTATCACTGATCAAGAACTTGCTAAACACCTAAGTGTTCACTAGCAAGTTCATACAAAAGAGCAATACTGATCCAACAATTGGTATCAGAGCACAGGTTTATCTGATCACATATCAATCTAACACATTGAGAATCAGACACAGGCTCTTATTGATATTCAATAAAGGATTTAAGCTCACTTTTATCAACATCCATCACTTTAAGAGATATTTGACAAATCAATACTGTTTAAAATGGATCCTCATAATACTGGTTCTGCCAATAAACCTGCTATGCTAGTAAGAAATGAATATAACATCTGGCATAGGAGAATGGCACATACATTATCACAGACCAACACAGGTTGCTGGAAATCTGTGATATATGGTCCTTATAAACCAGTAAACATTAATCTTGAAACTAAAGAAGAGATTCCAAAAGACCCAAAAGACTATACAGATGATGATTTCCTAAAACTTGAGCTTGATGCTAAAGCTTTCTCTATGTTGGCAATGGCACTCCCAAATGAAATCTACTCTGGCCTATTACATTGTGATAGTGCCAAAGA
This sequence comes from Ambrosia trifida, assembly GCA_028751855.1. Lineage (NCBI taxonomy): Eukaryota > Viridiplantae > Streptophyta > Magnoliopsida > Asterales > Asteraceae > Ambrosia > Ambrosia trifida. The sequence continues at coordinate 61,944,309 of CM054129.1, read as the reverse complement.
GCTTTGGGACTGCCTCAAAGAACAGTTTGGAGGAACTGAAGAGGTGATTGCCAACACCAGAGAAATCCTGGCTCAACAATATGAAACTTTTGCTCACATTAATGGGAAAACTTTAACACAACAATTTGAAAGATTCTCCTCATTAATATCTGAGCTAAAACTAAATGGTCAGACCTACACAACTGTATCTATGCTTCATAGATTTTTAAGGTCTTTACCTGAAAAATGGGAAACATACGCTATAGTCTTAAGATCTTCACCAGACTTTAGCTCCCTCACTCTTACAAAACTTCATGGGAGATTACTTACTTTTGAAAGAGAAATTGATCAAAAGAAAAAGTTACAAAGTTCTGGCAAAACTGCTGATGACTATCTACCAGGTAGTACAACACTATTGGGACAAGACTCACCAACTTGTTCAAATAGTTTTGGATCTTTTGACCATATTGACATAACTGCTGGGATCTCATCTAAAAGATCATTCCCAGGTTATGACAATAATGATTTTGGTCGAACTGCTGATAACATGTTTTTATCATGGATGATTTAAATAGTTTCAGCAGTGATGACCTAGAAGAAATGGATATTTTGCACCAACTGGCCATGTTAAGTTTAAAAACAAATAAATTTTACAAAAGGTCAGGAAGGAAGTTTCCAGGACTCAACAGTTCAACAAAAATTGGTTTTGACAAATCTAAACATAGATGTCACAAGTGTCAAAAGTTGGGACACTTTGCTAGAGAGTGTAGAAGCTCTGGCTTTAACCAATCTCAGTCTGGAAACAATTTTAACCCCAATTATAACAAGAATAATGGAACACAAGGGAGTGCACATTTTGTACAGGCACAAGCTCCACAACACCAATATGTGCCACAAGTACAATATGTACAGATGCCTGCTCAACAGATGCAGAGCCAACAATCAATCCCTCCCTTTCCAGCTGCTCAACAACTTCCACAGCAACAGCAACCCTCTCAACAAAGTTTATTTACTTCAGGGTATGTTGACTGGAGCAGTCTTCCTTTTGACACCACAGAGTGTAATCCGGATGCAAACAACAAGATGTTTGACATCAACTGGGGAGAGCCTGACAATGGCAGAAAGAACTTTGCCTTAATGGCATTTGAGGGATGCACCTCAAAATCTGCCTTGTCACAGCTATCAAAAGAATCTTTGACAAAACTGTGTTCAAATTCTTGCAAAGAATCTTTTGCTCTCATAAGAGAGACAAATGTGACAAGGAAAAGCAAATGACTCTGAGAGAAAATTCACTCAGATGAAGTGTGATTTAGAAAGAAAACCTTCTGCAAAAACAAAAGAAGTTTCTAAATTAACTAACACTGCTATTGAAACCCAAGCACAAATTAAAATCATGATAAATGGCCTAGGAAATGTCAGACAAGAGCTTGCTGACACCAAGGTCACATGTGAAAAATGGGTTGAATCTTGTAAGGGGTACCAATTATTGCTAAACAAACAAAGTGCCTCAAATGTTAGGTTTTGGCATAGGGTACAATCACATTGAAACACCAACAGATTTTTCCCCCAAAACTACTGAAGATGGGAGAAAAATTGTTTCAGGTGAAACTTCTGAAGAGGAAGAATGCACATCTTTCCATGAGAACTTTCAAAAAACTCACAAAGAAAGTTCTTCAGAAGTACTAATTAATTCTGACTTTAAGCCATCAGTAGTTTCAACTACATCAGGAGTTGAGAACCTGAAAACTACTGATGACCTAAAACCAATCAATACAGTCAGAAACTTGTCTTTGAAATAAAAGACAAAAGAGTGTGAAATTTGTGGTCTGTTCCACCACAAGATAGAATTTTGCAGATATAGAAAAGGTTTTCAGTTCAACAAGAAAAATCAACAACTGGTTGTGGGAAAACAAATCAAAAATGATTTTGTAAAAACTTTTTCTCCCAAGAAACAACAACCAGCAAACACCTTTTCACAGAAAAAGACAAAATCTCAACAAAGATCTTTTTCTCAAAATTCTCTTTCAGTAGTTAGACCTGAATCATCAGCAGTTTCACAAACTGCTGAGATTAAAGATCTTATAAACTTGGTACAACTACTGATGACCAAAGTTGATGGTGGTCCTCAAAAGGATACCACCATTGTTCTTAATGAAAAATCCATTGCCAAAAAGACATGGATTTCTCAACTTGGTCAAGAACAAACTGTAAATGTTCTCAAGAGCAAACCCAAAGCCAAACTAGCTTGGGTTCCTAAATCTAACTGATTTGCTATCTTGCGCAGAGAGTTTCCAGAGGCTTAAATAGCATTTGGTATGTAGACAGTGGAGGCTCAATGCACATGACAGGATGCAGATACCTGATAAACAATTTTATCAGTCAAAGAGATGGATCTGTATCCTTTGGGAACAATGCTAAGGGATATGTGCTAGGACATGGCAATGTCTCCTCTGGCAAAATACAGTTTGACAAGGTCAATCTGGTTGAAAACATTGAGTACAACTTGCTGAGTGTGTCACAAATGTGTGATAAAGGATATTCTACCTTTTTCACAAAGACAGCATGCAAGATCATATCACCAGAAGGCCAGAAGTTGATAGATAAGATCATTGAAGATCACACTTTGTTAATAGCCAAAAGATGTGGCAATGTCTATGCAGTGGACATTGAAAAAGACAAAGTACTGAACAACACTGCCTGTTTCTTCTCAAAGGCATCAACTTCAGATTCTGATCTTTGGCACAGGAGACTTGGCCATGTGAACTTTAAAACTATAAATAAAGTCACAAAAATGGGCTTGGTCAGAGGTCTACCCTTAAAAGTATACCAGTGTCAAGAACACTGTGTATCCTGTTTAAAGGGAAAACAGCATATGTCCTCCTATAAGTCTATTGAAGAATAAAAAACAACTGCATGTCTTCAACTACTCCATACGGACTTATTTGGGCCTGTAAAAATCATGAGCCTTGGTAAGAAGAAGTACTGCTTAGTCATCGTTGATGACTACTCAAGATTTACATGGGTATTCTTCTTATTTTCCAAGGATGAGGCTGCTGAAATCATCAAGTTCTTCATTCTACAAGTAGAGAAGCAATACTCTCTACCTGTCAAAACCATTAGAAGTGATAATGGGACAGTGTTCAGGAACAAAACTCTGGATGAATTTTGTTTGTCTAAAGTGATTATTAGACAATTTAGTGTTCCCAGAACTCCTGAACAAAATGGTGTGGTAGAAAGGAAGAACAGAACTTTAATAGAAGGAGCAAGAACAATGTTAGCTGATTCGGGCCTACCATTATACTTTTGGGCAGAAGCAGTTAACACATCATGCTATGTTCAAAATAGAGTTCTTATTGTCAAGAGACATTCAAAGACTGCCTATGAAGTTCTTCATGGCATGAAGCCCCTTATCTCCTTTTTCAGGGCTTTTGGGTGTCAATGTTTCATCTTGAACATTAAGGAGTCTATTTCAAGGTTTGCTGCCAAAGTTAACTCGGGTTACTTTCTTGGTTATTCTTCAACTAGAAAAGCCTACAAGGTTTTTAACTCAAGAACTAGGATAGTAGAAGAAACACTGAATGTCAAGTTCAATGAGTCAAAACACACTCTCATTCCAGCACATCCTGCTAAACTTTTTGACCTTGACAACTTCCATTTTGGACCTGAAAAGACTGTCACTTCATCCACACCTACTTATTATGGTGATCAAAGGTTTGATGATGAGGATCCAGCACCATGGACTCCTCAAACAGTCATTAAGTCAACTTCAAAACCATCAAAAGTTTCACAAACTTGTGATTCAACAAATACTGAAGGACAAACTCAAACATCTGCTTCAGCACCTGCAACTACTGAAGACACTGAAACTGCTGAACAAGATATAATAGACCTCAGTAGTTTGTTTGAAGAACATGAGCCACCAACACCTGTCACTACTAGAAAAATACCCCTATCTTGACGCGCATTGCGCGTCATAAAAGGGTGTTTATGACACACAAAAATGTGTCAAGGAAGAACATGTCATTAAATTTTTATGACATGCAAGCGCGTGTCATCTTTTACTGACACGCGTTAATGACACTCTTTTATGACACGCTTTCATGACACTCTTTAATGACATACATTCTTGACACACCTTTATGACACTCATTTTGCGTGTCATGGTTTTTTTTACCTAATTTTTTTTTTCTACAAAATGACTAATATCCCTGAATTTATATTTATATTTATAATTACAAAATCAATAAATTTGATAATAAAACTGCATATATTATATATACCACAAAAAAACCCATTACAATCATTTGTAGAATCCTACCACAAGTATTAACGGTTACAAAAACTTTGTGTCAATGCATTACGTTAGTCGATCTAGACCTAAACATACGGATTGCTTGAAAATGAAGGTCGCGACATAACTTGACCATTTTTCAAGAATGACATCAATATCAGCATCCGTGTATGCATCTACTCCTCCCCAAACCTGGTACTCGCATCCGCAAATCCTGGAAAAAAAAGTTGGTCTTTACTCTTCGTCAACTCTAGGTCAAATCCTATATGAATAAAATCAACATACAAATTTATATCCAAAGACCGTACATAACAGACTTGAAACGGAACAAGCTACTTAATCTCCTTCTCAAAAGGACACAAATTGATCACCATATTAAACTTAATAAGTTACATTATGTCTTGTTAAAACTGCAAATAGTATCTTATTACCCTTATGTATGTGTTCTTAATTGGGCTCCAAATCCAGCATAATCATTATATATCAGTTTATTAAACCACACATTTTTATCTTGAACTACTTAATCACTAAACTATATATGCAATAGTTTAGAAATGGTTTAAGTTAAAAACGTATATCAAATAATAAAAGCAACACATACACACAATTAAAGACGTATATGGGTTTAGGCCCATGCACAAGCATCAAAATCAAATGAATGATTAATGACATTGAGGCACAATTATATGGTGTGACTAAGACAGTGAGTACCTGCATATTGCTTTTGAGCCAACTGACTAGAATTCAGTCAAGTATTATTACAAGCATCTTCCTCACAAGATGCTTCACATAATTTCAACTCCTAGTTAATGTCAGCATTTGATTTTTCTTGTGGAATAGAGCAGGCTGCAAAATCTTTATCCTAGTTATCCTTGCAAATCCTTCATAATAGGGCAGTTAAAAACTATAGTAACTAAGGTCATTCCCCATCCCTTCATTCATTAATAGTATATCTGCGGAAAAAGAGTTATACCGACAAATACGGCGAAAAAAAGAACAATACATACTTGCATAGAAATGCCCAAACACAGCACCAAAATGTGTGATAATACCTGCACAAAACACCCACGAAAGGCCTATTAAACACACCAAAAAAAAACAAATAAAAACTAAAACCAACAAGTGTTCAACAACAAATCTAAATAACAGCCACCAGTTGGAATTTAATATTTAAACATGACCAAAGTCTAGAGACATGGTTAAGAATGATAAGACGCGGAGCTAAAGACGCGCCGCATTAAGTCAACAAGAATAATGATAAGAATCTTACCATGAGAAGTGGAGTATCAAGATGTAAAATGGAAAGAACTTTATAGATTTTGCAACCTCTACTTACAAACCACAAGACAAGATCAACTCAGTAAGAACAATGATAAGAATCTTACCATGAGAAGTGGAGTATCAAGATGTAAAATGGAAAGAACTTTATAGAGAACTGCAAATAACATTGGATGCAAGTAGCTGCGTATCTCTTTTGTCCACTCCCATGTCAAATGTCCATATCTGCCATTAAAAAAGTTAAACCCCTATATATATATATATATATATATACTATCAAATAATACCTCAACGGCTCAACATATACGAAGTTTAATGAAACAAAAGATATACACAAAGGTAACTCGATGTGCAACTTCAAGGGCTTGCCAATGCTCGTCCGGGTTAAAATATTTTTGCACAAACAAAGAATTTGTCATTCTGAAAAGTAAACAAATTATGAAGATTTTCTTGGATGATGGAAACTGACTGGCTCCATTTTTACTATATTCTTGAAAAGATTTGGGATCTGATACTGCATCTCTATGTGCTGATACAGAAGCATTTGTTCGCTTTCTCATTACTGCATTGATGAAATAACAGTTCTCAGTACTTACTAAGACTTGTTGTAGCCTGCATAATATTTTGTCATAAAAGTTACACCAATGTGCTGATACATAATATTTTGTCATAAAAGGGTTGGATATGTTTGTAAGTAAAATATGATTGCAGAAACCTCTCCGCGACTTTTGATCAATCAACCTAAAGACGTGCCACAATAAGTCGCGGTTGCAGTCCGTGTCTTTAGACTATATCACCGCGACTAAAAGACCAATTTTTGTACTAGTGATTCTTAAAAACCTTATTTTTTTTCTTTTGTATCTTCTATCATATGCATTCAATACACGACAATTGAAGTGAAGTGACGAGCTAGGGTTCGATTGAACTTACTGAAGTGAGGAGCTAGGGTTCGATTGCTGAAGTGAGTAGCTAGCTAGGGTTCGATTGCTTGTTACTGAAGTGGGTCTGACATTGTAAATGATGGCTGATTAGTATCACATTTCAATAAACCATGATAATTGAGGGGAAACTGATAGGGTTTCAGCAATTAGATGTAACAGAAATCATCACAGCATGAAGTCATGATTCCTAATAGATACATGGTGAGATGATAATAATAATAAGCAGAATAAGGAGAAACAATTACCTGATGCGAACGAACAGTGATGATGGCAGAAGACGGAGGACGGGATGGATGGTTTCTGAAGTTGAAGATGATGCAGTCTCTTCTTTGGTTGTAAGTTGGAATTAAGGATGCGATGGATGGTTTCTTAAATTGAAGATCGACGCGATGATAGCAGAAGATATAGGGTTATAGTCTTCAATCTAGGGTTACAGGTTTGATCGATTACAGAAGATGGATAGTCTTAGGGATTTTTTAAAGGATTGATTTGGGGATGAGTAGGGATTTTTTTGATGTGTTTTGTTAATTGGGAATAATAATAGATGAAGAGAGATAGGGCGCCGCATGTGTGTAGTGGGAGGGAAATGAAAAGTGTGAAATTTTGACACTAAAGATGACACCCAATTCTTATACTGTCATGTTTTTTAAACTCTTGATATTAGATTGTTGACACGCAAAAAAGAGTGTCATTTTTTGACAATTTTTTTTAAAAACCGACAATTTTTTAATGACACGCGCTTTTGCGTGTCATGAATTCTCGCGTGTCATTAAATGTGTGTCAAGATAGGTCATTTTTCTAGTAGCGTGTCAGTGGTTTACAACAACTGATCGAACACAAAGACCATCCACTTGATCAAATCATGGGTGATATTGCATCAGGTGTTCTTACAAGAAACCAGCTTTCCAACTTTTGTCTCTTCTCAGCATTTATTTCACAGTTGGAACCAAAGAAGTACCAGGAAGCCCTCAAAGACAACAATTGGGTGCAGGCAATGCAAGATGAATTGCTTCAATTCAACAAGCAACAGGTTTGGAAAATCTGTCCCTTACCACCAAACAAGCAACCAATTGGCACAAGATGGGTTTTCAGGAACAAACAAGATGAAGCTGGTATTATAATAAAGAACAAGGCAAGAGTGGTAGTACAAGGTTACTCTCAAGAAGAAGGAATTGACTATGAGAAACCTTTGCTCCAGTTGCAAGGCTTGAAGCCATCAGGTTATTTCTGGCCTATGCCATTTCCAACAAAATAAAAGTTTATCAAATGGATGTTAAGAGTGCATTTTTGTATGGAAAGATAAAAGAGGAAGTGTATGTTTGTCAGCCACCTGGGTTTGAGGATCCTTCTCATCCCGAGTGGGTGTACAAACTAGACAAAGCTCTTTATGGGCTCAAACAGGCTCCAAGAGCCTGGTATGACACACTTTCAACCTTTTTACTCAAAAATAACTTCACAAGAGGTGCCATTGATAAAACTCTTTTCATAAAACATGTTGGAAATCATGTCTTACTTGTTCAAATATATGTTGATGATATCATTTTTGGTTCAACAAACACAAAATTGTGTGATGACTTTAAGAAACTCATGCAATCAAAATTAGAGATGAGTACAATGGGAGAACTGCAGTACTTTTTGGGACTGCAGATTAAACAACAATCAAATGGAACTTTTATACATCAATCAAAATATGTTGAAGAATTATTAAACAAATTTTCTTTACAAGACTGTAAATCATGTTCCACTCCCATGACACCAACCACACAAGTTGAACTAGATGATCAACGAAAACAGGTTGATCAAACCATGTATAGATGTATGATAGGTTCCCTTTTATATCTAACTGCTTCTAGACCAGATATTATGTTTTCAACATGTGTCTGTGCTAGATATCAATCAGCTCCTAGGGAATCACACCTCATTGCAGTCAAAAGAATCTTCAGATATCTGAAAGGAACTCCAACACTTGGAATTTGGTATCCTGCTTCAAGCAATATCAAGTTATCAGATTTTTCAGATAGTGACTATGCAGGGTGTAAAATGTCAAGAAAATCAACATCTTGTGGTTGTCAATTCTTAGGAAACTGTCTAGTGTCCTGGCAATCAAAGAAACAAACATCTGTTGCAACTTCAACTGCTGAAGCTGAATACATTGCAGCTGCAAGTTGTACATCACAGATACAATGGCTCCAGTATCAACTTCTTGATTATGGAGTCAAAGAGACCAAGACACCATTGCTTGTAGACAGCAAATCTGCCATTAGCATCATTCAAAATCCTGTTCAGTTTTCAAAGACTAAACACATTGAAATCAGGTATCATTTCATAAGAGATTGCTATGAAAAAGGCAAGATTGAAGTGAAACATGTAGCAACAGCTAATCAAATAGCTGACATATTCACTAAACCCCTTGACACATCAACATTTCAGAAGTTAGTATCCATGCTAGGGATGCTAAATTTGTAAGTGTTTCTCTTTACTTTTCTGCACAAATTTTTTATTTTTCACTTACATCTGTTTTCAAAAATTGAAAAACTTCTGAAAAACAAACAAGAGAGAAACTACTGATGAACAAAACATCAGTATGGGGATATTTTCTGAAAAGTGATTAACTTCTGATAAAACAACCTTCAGAAGTTATGAATAAATTATTTATAATATATTTCTCATCAGCTGTTCAAAACTACTGAAGAGAAAGTGGGAACTACTGATGAAAATAATTCTTCATCAGCAGTTTAGTCAAAAAGGGCAAATCAGACTTTTCCCACATCAGAAGTTTGACCTAGGCGGTTTAAAACTTCTGATAAAGAAGCTTTTTGACCTAGGCGGTTTAAAACTTCTAATAAAGAAGTTCTAAGTGGTTAAAACTTCTGATAAATACCTTTATCAACACTTATCCATTCAAAAACAAAAATTCCCTCCTTCTCTCTAAAGAAAGCTCTGAAACCCTGAACCTGCAAAAACACTGTTCGATTCCTACACACACAAACCACATGGCTTTAGTTCTTAAACAGGGACACAATCTCAGAGCCTACTTAGAAAAACAAGAAGGCTGGTCCCAATACGATGAGATCATTGATCTCGTCGTCAAATCCCAATATTTCACTGCTCTCACAATAGACCCACCAATACATCCTGAAACTCTCAATGAGTTCTGGGCTAACGCTGAGACAGTAATGGTGGACGATGAGGTTATATCCCTCAACTCAACAATCAAAGGGAGATAAATGGCCATCACACCGGCGATACTTGCAGACAGACTGGGGTTGAATGATGTAAATGCCCCTGAAAAGTTTGACAACTCTGCAATCCACCTAACCATGACTGAATGTGGTTATCAAGGTACTCTCTCATAAGCTACCATCTTTAAAAAATATTTTGAACCCAAATACAAACTTTTGTTTCATTATATAATTATGTGCTTGAGTCCTAAAACAGGGTCTTATGACCAGATGCCCTCAACCTTTCAACCAATTTTTCATTCCATAGTGAATGAAACAAATTTCAGGGCATCAAAACTTTTCTTTAATGAGTTGGTGTTACATCATAATAACACTAAAAAGAAGTTTTTGTTATATCCAAGGTTCATTATGCAATGCATAATAAAAGAACTGGGTGATGAGGTGCTTGTGGGTAAAACTAAAATTTTAATACCCTTAACCTCACAAGCATACTCAAGGCACAACAAACAGGCTGCCTGGCCAGAAGATGACCAAGGGGAACCAGAACCAGTCCCCATGGAACCCTCATCTTCCAAACCTACACCCCCAAAGGCCAAGAAACCCAAGGTACAAAAACAAAAACCCACCAAACCTAAAAGAAAAGCTGTTCAGGAGGTTGAGATGCCTGAACAACCTATTGTGCAATCTGCATTTCTTAAAGATGTGACTGAAACATCCTCTCAGTCTCATCCATCTCAAATCCCACCAAGAGCACCAATCACAATCCTTTTCAAAAGAAAAAGACTTAAGAAAACCATTCCCATTGATGCTTCTTTTGAAACTGCTGAACCCACTGCCCAAACTACTGAACCAGCACCCCAACTTTCTGAACCAGATTTTGAAATTGCCAAACTTCTCTCTGGGCTAAAAGAGAAAGTCCCATTCACACATGTCAGTCCCCAACAACCACATCAAACAGGGGACATAACCTCAGAATTTGACATGGATGTGGACATTCAAAGCCCTAACAAAAGAGATGAGGATGAACCAGGGTCTCTAAGCCCAAACTTAGAAACTCTTGGTACTTTTGAGGCTGCTACTACTCATTTACCACCCAGTGGTGGACCCGAGGATAGAAGTAACATAGCTAAGACCTCAACTGTGGCAACTACTGATGAAGGCTTAATGCCTGAGGTAGGAAATCCTCTAAACCAAGAAAAAGAGGTACATGAGACAACTGAGTTGGGCTCAGCTCATGATGTAACTGATACAGTCCTCATTGAGGATGTAATCAGGGATTCAGATGATTCCATTGACTTGGATGATGTTTCAAAACACCAAACTACTGAATTGACGGCTACAAGTGAAGGTCCTGCACCTGGTGTATCTATGCTCAAGAAGCTAGTCACACCAGATCAGGTTAAAGCCCACTCAATCCCTGATTCCCCTAGAGTGGCATCTTCTGTACAACAAGAAGATCAACCAAAAACACACCCCTCACTACAAATGCCTACCCAATTCCTTAGGCAATCAAGCATAGACATGAACCAGCTATACAGCCCAAATGGTCCCTTATACCACATGATGAACACCCTCATCAAGAATCACTTCCAAACATACACAGCTAACTTGGAGCTGTCCATGAAGAAACAATTTGGAGTGATACAGACAAAGATGAATGATCTGTCCAACAAGATTGACTACAACAGCAAACAAATTGCTAATCTTACAGGTCAGTTCTCCCAAGCTTCAACTTCAAAAACTGATGAAGCCAAAAAGGGGGAGAAAATTAAGGAGCCTATGGATACACTTGAAGCCAGGAGAAAGGCAAGAGTGGATATCCTAGAAAGAGATCAAAGAGATCAAGCCAGGAAAGAAAAACTGGCCCAACAATTTGGTGTCTCTATTCAAGAAATAGAAGATGCTGAAAAGTCTGATGAATCCCAAGGGCACAATGAAGAAACCTCTGATGGACAAACTTCTGATGAAGAATCAAAAAGTACTGAAGACAATCCTTCAGTAGTTGACAAACCTTCAGTTGTTGTCAACCCATCAGAGGTTAACACTTCCAAAACTAAAACTGCTGAACAAGAGCCTTCCAGATCAACTGCACCTATTCAACCAACTCTTGTTCCTCCTAGGCCTGTTACCACTATGACTGTACTAAACCCTTCTCCAATCTCTCAATCAGCAGAACTTCTTGAGAAGAGTTTAGTGGCAGCCCAAAAGAAAGCCAGAGAAGATCAGATTTGGAAAACACTGGAAGAAAGGGATGACTTAGACTTAAGCCTGGATGAAAAGCTACAGGCTTATGAAGCTGAACTCCAAAGGCAGGCTAGCCTAGACAAGATTGCTGAGGAAGATAAAAGACATCAACTGATGTCTTACATTACAAAGAACAGCAAAATCAAAGCCCACACATTAAAGAAACTCTCCATGGAAGAGCTGACAAGAAGAGCTCAACTTATTGCAGACAAACTTGCAACAAGTAAAGATACAAAAGCCAAGAGAGCTCAGATGATAGAAGAGTTAGTAGCAAATGGTTATGGTTCAAAAGCCTCTGTGTCCAAATGGAAAGAAGAAAGATTAGTGGACACTTATAGAAAATATAAGGCTGCAAGGGCTGCAAATCCAGAGAAGTTTCAAACTGCTGAAGTACCAACTTCAGTAGTTAGAACTTCTGGTGTTCAAAGAAGACCAGCTACTCAGAAGTAGAAATCAAAGGAGAATGTGAAGACTGATTTCAGAATGGTACTACTAGAAGGTAGTACAGTAGTCCATTCTGACTTTGACATAGAAGAAAAACCTCTGATCACACAATTCAGGGATCCTTCCACCTTTGCCTATCAAATTCAGAAAACCATCAAAGATAAACTGCACACTAAGGTAGTTATTGAACATCATTTACCAACCTTTCAACTACCTAATGTGATGCAACAACAACAAGGAAGTGAATCCCACCTTAGAGTCACTGAAGTTGAAAACATCCAACACTCAGGAGAAACCCAGGGCACCACCATGGTTCCCTACACTTTAGACTTTGACAAGTCTAAAGTATCAATCATCAGATGGTCCTTTACTGATAGCAACTCAGTACTTGTGACAAGAAGAGATCAGACAAGCAGAGCCTATAGGTCGATGAATGATCTGAAGAAGCTATCAACTAAAGACCTGCTTACAATCCAACATCTAGAACCACAGAAAGGGTCTCTCACTGATGAACAGCTGAACCAGCTGAAGAATTCCATGTTCAAAGGAATATGGAAAATTGTGAAGGACAGAAAAGAACAATAAGGAATTAGTAAGGTTTTGGCTTCATCAATCCAGGGGGAGATTGTTAGGACAAAAAGGATTGGTGAAACCACTTTTGCAAACCTTAGTCTAATTCACTTCTGTCAAAATATTCTAAGTATAGAACTGCTGAAGAAGAAGGATCAAACTGCTGAAGAAGAGATTCCACAAGTGCTAAAGAAGAAAAGTCATCAGAAGTTCTAAAGTTCAAACCAGACACTTCTATTGAAGAACTACTGAAGACAAACTACTCATCAGTAGTTTGTCATTCATCAGTACTTACGTGAAGATCTTTTCCACCGCCTTTTTGTATCAGTAGTTTATTACTTTAGTATTACTTTTGCTTTATGTACAAGTTCCAATGCTGCAACTTGTTGCAACTTGTTTCTGAACTTGCTTTTTTGGCAAGGTTCATGTATTTGTAAAGTCTATGAATAGAAGGGTTCATCCCTCTGTTTTAGATATTGATTTTAGTACAGAAATCCTTCAACACATATTATTGTTATTTCCATTTCATATTTATTGAGAATCTGTCTAAGTGTTTCATTCTCATTCAATACATAGATTCTCAATAAATACTTATCATTTATTAGTTTTTCAATCCAGGGGGAGTTATAACTCCTGTTGATAAGTGTAGCTTTAAACTCATAACATTCCGCTGTGCTATCACTGATCAAGAACTTGCTAAATACCTAAGTGTTCACTAGCAAGTTCATACAAAAGAGCAATACTGATCCAACACATCTTGAGTTTTAAACAGAATGTAAAATGTTAGTTGTTATTCATCTGCAGGTATGTTCATATTGTTAATATTTTCATATATCATATTATCCTTTTAAACCAGGTAGAAGTGTTATACAAAAATCAAACCATGGACGGAGAAAATGATAATCAGGCAACAACAAATAATCAACTTGAAAGAGAAGGTTATTTAAAAATTATATTTAATACTTGTTGCATTATTATTTTAGGTTTATGAAAATGAATTATAACTTTTTTGATTGAAATTTTTTTGCAGCATCGAATCATAAATCAACGACTGATTCATATTATAGTTTTGCAAGTACTACACCTCAAGTTTCTTTATTTTAGATACCGCAACTGCCAAAAGATCAAAAACCTTTTGTTGGCCAAGAGTTTAGAATAGTAGAAAGTGCAAAAAAATGTATTCTGATTATGCACAAAAATGTTGATTTGACATTAGGCTTTCGACACAAAAGACAAGAGCAAATTACTATGAAACACATTAAAAATGTGATAAACTCTTTAATAGTAAGGCAATTTAACATGTTAAACAATTTTAAATTAACATATTAAATCTTTTAAATGTTAGTTTTACAAGAAGGTAGGACACTCAAACAGAAATAAAATAATTTAACATGTTAAATTCATTTTTCTTGACTCCACAAAATAATTTAACTTGTGTCACCATTATCTGCTTAATACAAGCTTCCGCACCACCAGGAATCATCAAATCAGCCACCCGTTAACAAATATGATTTGTTGCAACAGAAAAACAATAATTAAATGTCACGCAAGCAGTTCCAAATGGAGTAGGCTGGTCCCATAAACCTAACTAGGGCCGTCAACAAACGCGCATTGCGCGTTGTGTCTAGTGGTTTCATTGTTGTTTTGGTATGTATTTGGATAACATAAAAGGTTGTTCAAAATTTGCAGCTCTACTGCTGGCATTTGAGTAACATTTAATAGGTACAAACTGTCTACATATGTACATTGAAGTCTGAGTATCATTTAGTAGGCACAAACTATTTACGTAGGTACATTGCATATGTATTTGGGTAATATAAAAGGTTGTTCAAAATTTGTAGTGCTACAGTTGTCATTTGATGTAGGATGATGTTAGTAATACCATTCTATTTTTTATGCTGCTTCCCCTTGCCTGCGGACTTGCTTTCGGCTGCAGTTTCAAATGGGAATATGTGGATTCATTATATTTATGCAGAGGCTTACATGGCACCATTTTTTTAATACAAATGTGTGGCAACAAAAGTTACCTGATGTTAGCACTAACGGCCTCTTGGGTAGTAGTGGAAGGCGATTTTTTGGTACGGGTGTTGCTGGTTGTGGAGTGCCTGATACTTCTTCATGGGGATCGTGTTGAAGGTAGCATGCTTTCGCAGCTGAGCTCATCTTTGTTATTGTTTTGAATTTGGATTTGAAACTGTGATTCTTTGTTCTCAATTTTTAAAAGCTCGATGTTGGGGTCGTCCATGGCTAGCACCTGGTCACATGTTTTTTTTCAGTAGTTGATTTGCTGCCCTATCAAAGATTGTTGCATTAATGATATCTGGTTTGTCTTTAATGATGGCTGAAAGCTTGTACCTGAAAGGAGGAATGTGTCAATGTAGTGCGTAAATCTATGGCTCATGATGGAGATAACGTACATGTTCTTAGGGTTTTTCAAGTTTTCCATCTTATGTGCAATACCAGCGAGGTCCTCGTGCATACAATAACTGACTGCAGGTTGGGCAAGCTTTATAATACCATTCTTTATACTTTTGCAGCTCACTGATGTGACCATTTATTATGTATGAATTCCCCTGTAACAAATGAGGTAGTTGGTATTGGTTTTATGTCTTGGTTGGGAATTTTTTTAATTTTGTTTAACTGTTTACCTTAACATCTTTATGTTATTGTTGTAGGATGTATGATAGTGCAGTCGTGTTTTCAACTATCAGTGTTGATGATGGAGCGCAGGCATCGCCGATTCTGTACCTGTTTGACAGAAATGTTTTGTAGGTTTTAGTGGTATAAAGTTGATATGCTAATGATGTAAAAGTAGACGCGTACAGGTTTTGAAGCTGTGCTGTTTCAACAGCCTTGGGATTCAAGCATACTTTTGTTGCGTTTATGGATTTCAGTTGTAGTGTACCTATTTTGCATCAGAGTACATTGGTTTCAGTCATATGAAGGTTTTATTTGTATGTATAACACACAACATACCTACAAAAGTATGAACTTTAAGAGCTGTTATGCCAATTATAATAGGCTTTGAGGCTACGTCAATTTGGGATCTGTTGAATCTTGTTGGTGAACTGATGATGTTACTCCAAAGCGCAACCGAGATTGGTTCATTGCTGTGTCAAATACTGGCTATGTTGCTTTCGTTTTTTCATATGTGTATAAAAGGGTCTAAATGTTTATAAATAACATGTATGATATGATGGTAAGCAGCCTATGAAGTTTTAACTTCCTGAACGATGTAAATATGTATTATGATGAGTACCTGTTATCTCTTAGGTACATAATAATGTATGGTTGGTTGTCTTTGGTTGTCCCGTCCTGTAGGCTTTGCAGAATCCCAATATAATCTGTCAAGAAGCACGTGTTGATAGTTATAATATGTATTTGGTAATTAATGTTTCAGGAAATAGACATAGCATACTTAATACCTATAATCCCTCTTTTCTTATTTGATTCTATTTCAAGCCTTGTATGGGTGGCGAAGTCAAAATATTCATCTGGTGTTTTGCCTGTATCAGGTATTAGTGTGAATATAGATGCCTTACCAATACGCAACATTGTTGGGTTAGATAAGTTGGTAGTGAAGTTATCTGCCAAAGCGCAGGCATAACCCTCAACGTTGTAGCAGGAACTTTCTTGTAACTTTGGCTGTACAATCTTTCGCTCTTCACCTTTGACAATTGCCTGTATTCCGCCACCCTAGTAAAACGATAAAGAAAGTTTTAAGAGCGGGAAACAGTATACCAACATCAGTTTAGGCGACATTTGTTTTGGCATTATATTTATTAAGCTAGATGTAGGACATCATATTAAGTAACATCTAGTTGTATCTCTTTTATAAATAAACAATGACCATATTAAAGGAAAAATTATTTTATATTTTTCATGCGGTAACGGGGGATAAAATGAGGCCTGAAAGTGTAAAAAAGGGGAAGGACGACATGCAGCAGAAAGTATACCTCTTTGTCAACAAAGAGATAATGTAGCTCATTATCTCTATACTGTGGAATCCAGGGTCGTATGACACGAACATCAAGTGGTGGCGCTTCTCCTCCTGGCCTAAGTCCAAATATTCCTGTCTCTTCCATTGTGCAACATCTATGTTAAGAAGGAAAATATCAATGTCAGCAAAGCAGAAAATGAGTTATTGTATAATATGTATACTTTACAGTTATGTATTTTTGCAAAGCCGTAAGGCTATACGTTATCATCTAAACTTTCATAGGTTTCTTCCTGAACTCTACTTGCTAATGACATTGAAGCAAGTTTACGTGGCTGAGTGCACACTAGGACTTGTCACCGCCTACTCCCGAATCAGCAAGAAACAGAACCAACACCAACCGGTTAAAAGAAGTACCTTAAATTAATCTATCATGCACACTTGTTTAAACCAAGATTAGCATAAATTGAATCAATCAACCAAACTTCATAATGTAAAGGGACGTGCTACGAATCTGGGTAGGGTTTGAGGACAAAGTGGAGAAAACGACTATGAACACAGTGGCTTCAAAGTGGTCTTATTTATCGGAGTGTGGGGATGTTAAAGTTGACAAGGCAGGGATTACAGATGACATTACTATAATGGGGAAACTGACCCATGAAGGAATTCATCACGTGTCACAAAGTCGTAGTAGTATCTCAATCTGTGAAAATTGAAGATTTAACGTGTAAGATTTTTTGTAGATTACAGATGACATTACTATTCATGCCTATCTTGGATTTGAATGACACAAACTAATAATCAAGATATTATGCAGGGATTTTTTTTAGGTTCCAATTTAATACATTATTCATTTCATAAAAGTTTTAAATTGTTTGACAATTAAAGGTTCGTTTAATAAAACAATTTACATGTTAAATCTTTTTAATAACATGTTACATTTTACAAATCTAAAATAAAATAAATTAACAAGTTACATTTTTTTTAATACTATGTTATGTTTTACAAATCAAGATGAAAAAAAGTAATTTAACATGTTAAATTAATTTTTTTAATCCACAAGATAATTTAACTTCTGTCACCATTTTTTTAAAGGACCGGATGGAAAACTGTGAAAAATAATCATGTTTAAACCCAAACAACAAATGATTTCAATTTAACATGTTAGATCGTTTTGATGTTATGTTTTAACAAATTTGTATGAAACTGGATTGAAGTAAAAAACAAATTTAACATGTTAAATTGATAGATTCCTAGAACTACCCATAAACTGCATAAAGAAAAACCTAGATTAGAATATTTTTCCTCAAATCAAAGAACTATGATCAAACTCACCATAAAATGAAGACACTGAACAATAATCAAATAATAATGATTAAAGTAAACACTAATAAATTTAAGAAACTAAAAAACGTTACCTCACGGATGGTTTTCACGTCGATTAAGCAAATTAAACAAGAATGATGGCAAAATTTTCACCAGAGACAGATCGACAACATAATTAATTGCCACGACTACCAGGTCTGCAACAGTTCTCTCTTACGACCAAGTCTTTAGTAGCTATTTCATGGGTGGGAAGTTACCAAAACGCCATCAACCTTCTCCCATGACAAATCGATGATCATTGTTTCTTCGGGAAAATGCATTAGAGGGAAGAAAAGCTCGCAAGATTATCGGCTTAATATAAGCTTCTGCACCACCCAGAATCAAAGATCAGCCACCCATTCACAGAAATGATTTGCTGCAACCCAATAAAAAAAACGAAATTAAGATGATATGGTTAGTAATGTTTCGGCCAAATTACGATAAAACACGTTGAAAATCTGACAAACTCTTTAATAGCAAGGAAATTTAATATGTTAAACACTTTTAATTAAACATGTTAATTTTTTTAAATGTTTTGTTTTACAACAAGATAGAAAATCAAACAAAAATAAAATAATTTAACATATTAAATTCATTTTTCTTGAGTACACAAGATAATTTAACTTGTGTCGCTATTTTTTTAATGGACTAGATGGAAAACTGTTAGTAATAATCATGTTCAAACCCAAACATCAAATAATTTCAATTTAACATGTTAAATCTTTTTAGTGTTAAGTTTTTTCATATCTGTATGAAACTGGAACTGAAATTAAAAAAAAAATTAACGTGTTAAATTGATTAATTCCTAGAACTATCAATGAATTGCTCAAATCACCTAAAATTTTATCAGCATGTAAAACATCTCCATTATTGTTATTATTGAACAACAACAACACTAATAAAAATAGAAAACAAAAACTCACCGGTTGATCATCAAGCGTGTGAGAAGCATGATAAAAACTGAAGATGTCAAGAGCATTAGGGATTCCACTCTGCCTTTCACCACCACCACAGAAAAAAAAACATAATAATAATAATAATAATAATAATAATAATAATAATAATAATAATAATAATAATAATAATAATAATAATAATAATAATAAAAGTAATTATACTTTCTGGTTCATTGAACGACCTTTGGTTTCAACCTCAAGGTCTTGCTGTATATGAGCCCTAACAATTAATAAAAACAAACAGTATAAAAGGATAGCTAAAGATAATACAAAACTGTACCTACGGACGGAATGAAGAGATGGCAGTGGAATCATCCGACCGGAGTTATGGTGACCTAGGGATTCCACTCTGATCCAAAGGTTTAATCAGGAACAAACGAAACACCGTGGATTGCCACCATGGATGAACATTTGAGCAGTAGAGAGAGAGAGAGCAGAGAGAGAGAGAGAGAGAGAGAGAGAGAGCAACTGGAGAGCAGAGAAGAGGGAGAGCAAAGAAAGAGAAGAGAGCAGAGTGAGATAGAAGAGGGAAAGCAGAGAAAAGGGAGAGAAGAGAGAAAGAAAGACTCACGTGAAAGAGGGGTTATGAACTTTTTTTTAATGTCGATTGTACCCCTGACTTGAAAATTAAGCTTATAGTTATTTAGTTTAATCCTAGCCATTGATTTATATAATCCAAGGGTTTTTAGAGGGGTTCCCTAGTTCCCCACTTTTTTGAGGTTCCCCATTGAACCTCTCACTATATTATATAGGGGTGGGTTAAATGGGGAACCACAAAAAATTGGGGAACTGGGGAACCAAGGGTATTTTTGTCTAAATGTTAAAAATCTACAATAACGTACACAAACAAATTACATCTTATTCTACTTTCTCTCCCCCAAACACTTTCCCTCTCTATGCACCTTCTCTCTCTAAACATCTTCTCTCACTACACTCTTCTCTGGCATTCTTCTCCGGTGGTCTTCTTCGGCAGTCTTCTCCGACGATCTTCTGCGATTGTCTTTCACTACAATCTGTTCTGTTTTATTATGTTAGAGCACTGCTTAAGGTTTGTTCCAGATATGATTCTAGGGTTTATTCTAGTAAACAACATCAAGTTGTACCATTGTAATCTGTTACAGATCTATTTCAGCTCCAGATATGTTCCTGATCTGATACCAGAGTTTGTACCTTCAGTGAGTGAAAACATACTTGCTGCAGAATCTCCTAAACATTTTCAATGATCTAACTTCTCTAATGAAATTTGGTTATTATTAATTCCAGATTTATTTTTGTTCCAGATCTGTATCTGTTCCAGAATATCTTTTGATTTATGTTGTTTGTTCTTTGGCTTATGATTTTTCATAATATAATAATTATAATGTTTCTGTTATTTTTTATTTAGTTGAATTTCTCAGATTCGTATTAAGTTGATCTATTGTATTGTTGAATAAGTAATTAGGTTTTGACTTGTAAGAACTTGTAAAGTAAGATTGTTAAAATTTGGGGTTTCATGAAATAAAAATTCGATTTAACATGTTAAATTGTTTTGTGCCAGCTTTAGTTTTAAACAGAAACATGCTACTTAAAAGCTTTTTCATGTTAAACTGTTTTATCAAAAATATTTAACTAGTTAGAATATGTGACGTTTGGGAAAGTTTACCATAGACTTAAGCATGTGAAATCGAATACTTTCCTAGGAGTCTAAAGTGTGTTAATTGCTAATAGTTTAACTGTTGTTTAATCCATACTTAAATAATTGAATGGGAGTTGGAGTTTATTTTTATGTGAACAAATTAAATGTAGAGAGACTAGTTGGTTGTTGGATATTGTTTTGATTAGCTGGGCTGCTTACTGATTAAGTGTTACTCTACTAGTTAAACTACATTCAGCTTTATTAAAAATTTGATTCAAGATGTTAAATTATTTTATCAAAAATATTTAACTTGTTAATATGTATAAATTTTTATATAAAATATTTTAATTTTCTGGAAAAAAAAGAATATTGATTTAAGATGTTAAATTCTTTTAATTATCAGTTTGATAATGTACATGTGTACTGTTAGAAGCATACCTAAGGGTGTATGTTGAATAGTGTAAAATTTTGTTTCGTTTTGTATAACTTGTTAATTTTATGATGGTATGGGGTTTGGATACAAGTAGGTTAGTAAGCTGCAATACATTTTTAAACTAGTGAATAGTAATAGTGCTTGACAGCTTGTGTGGATCATCTGACACTTAGTTATGTTTATGGTGTTAACCGTTAACTACATATAAGCTGTATTATATAGGACTTTGTGGTTTATAGCTTTTTAAGGTTTAACCTATGATCTCCAAAAGACTAATTATTTATAACTCTTCATAACCGATAAGCATGCCAGTTGTTAAAAGCAAACCAGTTATTAAAGGCATACCAAATTATTCCATTTCAATATTTTGGGTCGTAAATAGAGGTAGATCTAGCTTTTTTTATGAATAAGAAACACGAAACACAAAGGAAGAAGAAGATATGTGAAAAATACGTAAGTGTTTTATCTGAGAAAAACATCAAAGCCTTTTGTTAGGATTTTGTTTGTTACGGTAACTGTGATATTTTATTTTTATTCGTAGTGTTTTATAAGAATACTGATGTACCTATTCTTGATATGACTCTAGATCTGGAACAGATTAGTTGTATAAGGTTTCAGACTGTTTTAATAAACCTCGTCCGATCTGTAAGGATGGTTTGTTGAACAACAACAACAACAACAACAACAGATTGTATGTGAAGATGCTGTTTTTAGGATGGAAATAGTTGACAAAAGTGATGATTTTGATGTTACTTGAGATGGGAGCCATGAGATGATTAAAAACAAGGTGGTGGGGGAGAGTTCTTTGAGGGTAATTGAGGAGGAAGTTAAGGATGTGCTAGAAATGATGATGGTATGGTTCTAGATGTTAGTGGAAGTCAGTATCCGCTGGCTCCACCGCTGAACCGTCGTCGACCGGTTTGAATTCCAGGAGATTTGGTAATTCTTCTAGGAGGCCACTGTGTGGCCGGTTGTTATGCGAGGGCATCGCTGGTGGAGATAAAGTCTTTGTCGCATTGTGAGGATGATGGATATAATAGTGCTTATGAGCAGAATACGTGCTATGGATCGTCTTATGGTGATGCCGTGAGTTCTAGTCCTTTTATGTCCTAAAATCCGTTGAATCTTAATTAAGATAATATGGTATGCCTTTAATAAAACATTGAATTAGTAAGAAAAAATGTGCACATTTAGCGTATGACTTAGTGTACCCTTTAGTGGCACATAAGTTGTGACAACCGGCAACTTCCGATCAATACTGATGTGATTATTATTATGTGAAATAATTTTTTTACTTTAAATATTGTTAATTATAAAGTTTTGGAAGTTTACTGCTCGTTTTAACAATCGAAACTGCGACCGATTTAATTAACGCGATTTAAACGCGTGTTCTGAAAACACGCGTCGGACATCGAAAATACTTATATTTTTGCTCGGATTATTATTATTTTTAATTTCGAACGAAACTGACAATTTTTTTTTATAATTAATTATGGAGCCTAAAATGAAACCGACACGTAATACGTTTAATACGGGTTCGTATACGCGGTATATTCCCACTTAACACAAACCCTAGCTATAAAAGCCAAGATCCATCCTCTTCCTCTCATTTTTCTCTACAGCCACACCTCAAACAAACCTCACTCTCTCACTAACCCTCCTCCCTCTCTCTCGCTACTCTATCTCCTCTCGTCTCTCTCCCTCCACCCTGTTACAACAGCGGCCGACCACCACCCACCTTATGGTGGTGGCAGCGCATGGTTCCAGGTCCGAGATGGGCTGTGGTGATGGCTCACGATGTGGTTACAGGTGGCGGCGGCGGCCTCACAGATGGTTTTCACGGTGATTAAGCAAATTAAACAAGAATGATGGCAAAATTTTCACCAGAGACAGATCGACAACATAATTAATTGCCACGACTACCAGGTCTGCAACAGCTCTCTCTTGCGACCAAGTCTTTAGTAGCTGTCTCATGGGTGGGAAGTTACCAAAACGCCATCAACCTTCTCCCATGACAAATCGACGATCATTGTTTCTTCGGGAAAATGCATTAGAGGGAAGAAAAGATCGCAAGATTATCGGCTTAATATAAGCTTCTGCACCACTCAGAATCACAAGATCAGCCACCCATTCACAGAAATGATTTGCTGCAACCCAATAAAAAAATCGAAATAAAAGATGATATGGTTAGTAATGTTTCGGCCAAATTATGATAAAACACGTTGAAAATCTGACAAACTCTTTAATAGCAAGGAAATTTAACATGTTAAACACTTTTAATTAAACATGTTAAATTTTTTAAATGTTTTGTTATACAACAAGTTAGAAAATCAAACAAAAATAAAAATTTAACATATTAACTTCATTTTTCTTGAGTACACAAGATAATTTAACCTGTGTCGCTATTTTTTTAATGGACTAGATGGAAAACTGTTATTAATAATCATGTTCAAACCCAAACATCAAATAATTTCAGTTTAACATGTTAAATCTTTTTAGTGTTAAGTTTTTTCATATCTGTATGAAACTGGAACTGAAATTAAAAAAAAAAAATTAACGTGTTAAATTGATTAATTTCTAGAACTATCAATGAATTGCTCAAATCTCCTAAAATTTTATTAGCATGTAAAACATCTCCATTATTGTTATTATTGAACAACAACAACACTAATAAAAATAGAAAACAAAAACTCACCGGTTGATCATCAAGCGTGTGAGAAGCACGATAAAAACTGAAGATGTCAAGAACATTAGGGATTCCACTCTGCCTTTCACCACCACCACAGAAAAAAAACATAATAATAATAATAATAATAATAATAATAATAATAATAATAATAATAATAATAATAATAAAAGTAATTATACTTTCTGGTTCATTGAACGACCTTTGGTTTCAACCTCAAGGTCTTGCTGTATATGAGCCCTAACAATTAATAAAAACAAACAGTATAAAAGGATAAGTTAAAGATAATACAAAACTGTACCTACGGACGGAATGAAGAGATGGCAGTGGAATCATCCGACCGGAGTTATGGTGACCTAGGGATTCCACTCTGATCCAAAGGTTTAATCAGGAACAAACGAAACACCGTGGATTGCCACCATGGATGAACATCTGAGCAGTAGAGAGAGAGAGAGAGAGAGAGAGAGAGAGAGAGAGAGAGAGAGAGAGAGCAGAGAAGAGGGAGAGCAAAGAAAGAGAAGAGAGCAGAGTGAGATAGAAGAGGGAAAGCAGAGAAAAGGGAGAGAAGAGAGAAAGAAAGACTCACGTGAAAGAGGGGTTATGAACTTTTTTTTAATGTCGATTGTACCCCTGACTTGAAAATTAAGCTTATAGTTATTTAGTTTAATCCTAGCCATTGATTTATATAATCCAAGGGTTTTTAGAGGGGTTCCCTAGTTCCCCACTTTTTTGAGGTTCCCCATTGAACCTCTCACTATATTATATAGGGGTGGGTTAAATGGGGAACCACAAAAAATTGGGGAACCGGGGAACCAAGGGTATTTTTGTCTAAATGTTAAAAATCTACAATAATGTACACAAACAAATTACATCTTATTCTACTTTCTCTCCCCCAAACACTTTCCCTCTCTATGCACCTTCTCTCTCTAAACATCTTCTCTCACTACACTCTTCTCTGGCATTCTTCTCCGGTGGTCTTCTTCGGCAGTCTTCTCCGACGATCTTCTGCGATTGTCTTTCACTACAATCTGTTCTGTTTTATTATGTTAGAGCACTGCTTAAGGTTTGTTCCAGATATGATTCTAGGGTTTATTCTAGTAAACAACATCAAGTTGTACCATTGTAATCTGTTACAGATCTATTTCAGCTCCAGATATGTTCCTGATCTGATACCAGAGTTTGTACCTTCAGTGAGTGAAAACATACTTGCTGCAGAATCTCCTAAACATTTTCAATGATCTAACTTCTCTAATGAAATTTGGTTATTATTAATTCCAGATTTATTTTTGTTCCAGATCTGTATCTGTTCCAGAATATCTTTTGATTTATGTTGTTTGTTCTTTGGCTTATGATTTTTCATAATATAATAATTATAATGTTTCTGTTATTTTTTATTTAGTTGAATTTCTCAGATTCGTATTAAGTTGATCTATTGTATTGTTGAATAAGTAATTAGGTTTTGACTTGTAAGAACTTGTAAAGTAAGATTGTTAAAATTTGGGGTTTCATGAAATAAAAATTCGATTTAACATGTTAAATTGTTTTGTGCCAGCTTTAGTTTTAAACAGAAACATGCTACTTAAAAGCTTTTTCATGTTAAACTGTTTTATCAAAAATATTTAACTAGTTAGAATATGTGACGTTTGGGAAAGTTTACCATAGACTTAAGCATGTGAAATCGAATACTTTCCTAGGAGTCTAAAGTGTGTTAATTGCTAATAGTTTAACTGTTGTTTAATCCATACTTAAATAATTGAATGGGAGTTGGAGTTTATTTTTATGTGAACAAATTAAATGTAGAGAGACTAGTTGGTTGTTGGATATTGTTTTGATTAGCTGGGCTGCTTACTGATTAAGTGTTACTCTACTAGTTAAACTACATTCAGCTTTATTAAAAATTTGATTCAAGATGTTAAATTATTTTATCAAAAATATTTAACTTGTTAATATGTATAAATTTTTATATAAAATATTTTAATTTTCTAGAAAAAAAAGAATATTGATTTAAGATGTTAAATTCTTTTAATTATCAGTTTGATAATGTACATGTGTACTGTTAGAAGCATACCTAAGGGTGTATGTTGAATAGTGTAAAATTTTGTTTCGTTTTGTATAACTTGTTAATTTTATGATGGTATGGGGTTTGGATACAAGTAGGTTAGTAAGCTGCAATACATTTTTAAACTAGTGAATAGTAATAGTGCTTGACAGCTTGTGTGGATCATCTGACACTTAGTTATGTTTATGGTGTTAACCATTAACTACATATAAGCTGTATTATATAGGACTTTGTGGTTTATAGCTTTTTAAGGTTTAACCTATGATCTCCAAAAGACTAATTATTTATAACTCTTCATAACCGATAAGCATGCCAGTTGTTAAAAGCAAACCAGTTATTAAAGGCATACCAAATTATTCCATTTCAATATTTTGGGTCGTAAATAGAGGTAGATCTAGCTTTTTTTATGAATAAGAAACACGAAACACAAAGGAAGAAGAAGATATGTGAAAAATACGTAAGTGTTTTATCTGAGAAAAACATCAAAGCCTTTTGTTAGGATTTTGTTTGTTACGGTAACTGTGATATTTTATTTTTATTCGTAGTGTTTTATAAGAATACTGATGTACCTATTCTTGATATGACTCTAGATCTGGAACAGATTAGTTGTATAAGGTTTCAGACTGTTTTAATAAACCTCGTCCGATCTGTAAGGATGGTTTGTTGAACAACAACAACAACAACAACAGATTGTATGTGAAGATGCTGTTTTTAGGATGGAAATAGTTGACAAAAGTGATGATTTTGATGTTACTTGAGATGGGAGCCATGAGATGATTAAAAACAAGGTGGTGGGGGAGAGTTCTTTGAGGGTAATTGAGGAGGAAGTTAAGGATGTGCTAGAAATGATGATGGTATGGTTCTAGATGTTAGTGGAAGTCAGTATCCGTGTGACACCCCAGGAAAATCCCACATCGGCCGTGGCCAGGAGAGATCCTTGGTTCATAAGTAATGTCTTACCTCTTAAATCACCAACGCGTTTTGGGGCTTAATGTTAGTGGATGAGAGGAGAACTCCACAGTTAAGCGTGCTCAAGTGGGAGAAATTCCAGGATGGGTGACCTACTGGGAAGTCTCCACCGGGGCAACCCAAAACAAATCCGTGAGCTCTGTATGAGCAAAGCGGACAATATTGGTGGTGAGAGGGGCGGGGTGTTACAGATGGTATCAGAGCCACTCCTGTGTCGTTCGGGATGGTGGGTGCATACCTCATCAGGGACGATGAGACTCTAACAGGGGGTGAATGTGACACCCCAGGAAAATCCCACATCGGCCGTGGCCAGGAGAGATCCTTGGTTCATAAGTAATGTCTTACCTCTTAAATCACCAACGCGTTTTGGGGCTTAATGTTAGTGGATGAGAGGAGAACTCCACAGTTAAGCGTGCTCAAGTGGGAGAAATTCCAGGATGGGTGACCTACTGGGAAGTCTCCACCGGGGCAACCCAAAACAAATCCGTGAGCTCTGTATGAGCAAAGCGGACAATATTGGTGGTGAGAGGGGCGGGGTGTTACAATCCGCTGGCTCCACCGCTGGACCGTCGTCGACCGGTTTGAATTCCAGGAGATTTGGTAATTCTTCTAGGAGGCCACTGTGTGGCCGGTTGTTATGCGAGGGCATCGCTGGTGGAGATAAAGTCTTTGTCGCATTGTGAGGATGATGGATATAATAGTGCTTATGAGCAGAATACGTGCTATGGATCGTCTTATGGTGATGCCGTGAGTTCTAGTCCTTTTATGTCCTAAAATCCGTTGAATCTTAATTAAGATAATATGGTATGCCTTTAATAAAACATTGAATTAGTAAGAAAAAATGTGCACATTTAGCGTATGACTTAGTGTACCCTTTAGTGGCACATAAGTTGTGACAACCGGCAACTTCCGATCAATACTGATGTGATTTTTATTATGTGAAATAATTTTTTTACTTTAAATATTGTTAATTATAAAGTTTTGGAAGTTTACTGCTCGTTTTAACAATCGAAACTGCGACCGATTTAATTAACGCGATTTAAACGCGTGTTCTGAAAACACGCGTCAGACATCGAAAATACTTATATTCTTGCTCGGATTATTATTATTTTTAATTTCGAACGAAACTGACAATTTTTTTTTTATAATTAATTATGGAGCCTAAAATGAAACCGACACGTAATACGTTTAATACGGGTTCGTATACGCGGTATATTCCCACTTAACACAAACCCTAGCTATAAAAGCCAAGATCCATCCTCTTCCTCTCATTTTTCTCTACAGCCACACCTCAAACAAACCTCACTCTCTCACTAACCCTCCTCCCTCTCTCTCGCTACTCTATCTCCTCTCGTCTCTCTCCCTCCACCCTGTTACAACAGCGGCCGACCACCACCCACCTTATGGTGGTGGCAGCGCATGGTTCCAGGTCCGAGATGGGCTGTGGTGATGGCTCACGATGTGGTTACAGGTGGCGGCGGCGGCCTCACAGATGGTTTTCACGGTGATTAAGCAAATTAAACAAGAATGATGGCAAAATTTTCACCAGAGACAGATCGACAACATAATTAATTGCCACGACTACCAGGTCTGCAACAGCTCTCTCTTGCGACCAAGTCTTTAGTAGCTGTCTCATGGGTGGGAAGTTACCAAAACGCCATCAACCTTCTCCCATGACAAATCGACGATCATTGTTTCTTCGGGAAAATGCATTAGAGGGAAGAAAAGATCGCAAGATTATCGGCTTAATATAAGCTTCTGCACCACCCAGAATCAAAGATCAGCCACCCATTCACAGAAATGATTTGCTGCAACCCAATAAAAAAAACGAAATTAAGATGATATGGTTAGTAATGTTTCGGCCAAATTACGATAAAACACGTTGAAAATCTGACAAACTCTTTAATAGCAAGGAAATTTAACATGTTAAACACTTTTAATTAAACATGTTAATTTTTTAAATGTTTTGTTTTACAACAAGATAGAAAATCAAACAAAAATAAAATAATTTAACATATTAAATTCATTTTTCTTGAGTACACAAGATAATTTAACTTGTGTCGCTATTTTTTTAATGGACTAGATGGAAAACTGTTAGTAATAATCATGTTCAAACCCAAACATCAAATAATTTCAATTTAACATGTTAAATCTTTTTAGTGTTAAGTTTTTTCATATCTGTATGAAACTGGAACTGAAATTAAAAAAAAAATTAACGTGTTAAATTGATTAATTCCTAGAACTATCAATGAATTGCTCAAATCTCCTAAAATTTTATCAGCATGTAAAACATCTCCATTATTGTTATTATTGAACAACAACAACACTAATAAAAATAGAAAACAAAAACTCACCGGTTGATCATCAAGCGTGTGAGAAGCACGATAAAAACTGAAGATGTCAAGAGCATTAGGGATTCCACTCTGCCTTTCACCACCACCACTAAAAAAACATAATAATAATAATAATAATAATAATAAAAGTAATTATACTTTCTGGTTCATTGAACGACCTAGGGTTTCAACCTCTAGGTCTTGCTGTATATGAGCCCTAACAATTAATAAAAACAAAAGTATAAAAGGATAAGTTAAAGATAATACAGAACTGTACCTACAGACGGAATGAAGAGATGGCAGTGGAATCATCCGACGGGAGTTATGTTGACCTAGGGATTCCACTCTGATCCAAAGGTTTAATCAGGAACAAACGAAACAGCGTGGATTGCCACCATGGATGAACATTTGAGCAGTAGAGAGAGAGAGAGAGAGAGAGAGCAGAGAGAGAGATAGCAGAGAGAGAGAGAGAAAGCAAGTGGAGAGCAGAGAAGATGGAGAGCAAAGAAAGAGAAGAGAGCAGAGTGAGATAGAAGAGGGAAAGCAGAGAAAAGGGAGAGAAGAGAGAAAGAAAGACTCACGTGAAAGAGGGGTTATGAACTTTTTTTTAATGTCGATTGTACCCCTGACTTGAAAATTAAGCTTATCGTTATTTAGTTTGATCCTAGCCATTGATTTATATTATCCAAGGGTTTTTAGAGGGGTTCCCTAGTTCCCCACTTTTTTGAGGTTCCCTATTGAACCTCTCACTATATATATATAATGCAAAACGCCTATAATCAAAGAAGAACTAAAATCTCCAAAATGTGGGATTGAACAAATATATGCTGAGAACCCAACAACACAAACCAATATTCCAACGAAAACCAAATTAAAATTGAAACCAGAAACAACTACAAAACTATATAAATCCAGCCAAACATCAACAAAGCCAACCAAATTGTTTCATTACGGTACATAGTTTACAAACATTGTTCAAATACAATACTTAACTAATTCCAATTCTTTGTGTTGTCATTAAACACTTCTTTGAAAATTAAAAAACGTTAATTTCGGCTTGTATGGTGTCTGTTATGTTACTCTTAATCTAAAAACACAAATAAAGAAATGAGATAAAGGTCAATATATTATAAAACCTGAAGCCACTACTATCTATACGGAAGTAACCCAAAACATATAAAAGAATTAGAATCACATCATAACAACTTGAAATCCAAATAATACACATAAGTCAAATAATAAAATTGTAACACGATTAACCCGAACAACAAACCAAAGTATTTAAATTAAAAACAACTTACATTGTTTGGAAAATCATATTGCCTTGAAATAACAAATTTGAACGTATTTCTTTCTACCAACAATCCGCACTCCATAGAGTCATCTTGTTGCTTACACTACATTGAATTAGGCTAAAATTCAATTAATAAAAAAATCACTTAATTATAAAAAATACAAGATAAATAATCCATATATTTTAGGATAACATACCATAACTATTTTCCAATTGACATCCAAAAGAAGTTCGAATTGCATTTGTCAGAAGATAATGGTCTACATTTTCTCTTGGCCCTAATTGAAGTTGAATCCAAAACTCAACCTTCACTTTCTGAAGGGGAAATGATAAACAACACCCAGTAACCACCTCAAAAAGAAAATTATAGTCACTATGGAAAATCAACAATAAAAGAGAAAATTAAATTCAACACACTAAAATACAATAATATATAACACCTATAGAGAAATGGAGCAATAAAATAAATTTTGTCTTTATGAAATTTGTAGACCTTGACCTAGTGTTCTTTAACACTTGCCAAAATTTTCTCTTAATCTTTTCTGGCAATGTATTTGGTATTGAAGTAGGCAACTTGAGTATTTTCTTCTTTTGACGTTTTGTGGTGGTACAAATTAACACCGAATCTTAAGAAAAATAATACCAATCATATTTAAAAAAATAATATAATTATCTGAGATAATAATAATGTCACACCCTCAAATTTCCACTGCGGGGTTTATACCGCGAGGCGCATGACATTCCAGGATCCCATAGCCATAAGTCATGTGAACGAACTCTAAATGCCCAAACCATTTGGTTCGTTTTCAAAAATCAAGTTTAGCGTTTACCAAAAGTTTAGTTAAGTTGCGAAAGCGTAAACCAAACATAGACATTTTAAAACCATGCGCAAAACAACGCGCCCTAGATAAAACCATCTGAAAGAAAACATAAAACCATGATATGTAATTTAGGTGTATGCCCAAGACCTAAATGCAGTGAAGTGTGCAGTGCTTTCTAATCGTGGCACCGGAAGCTAACTACCTGCAAAAGCATGTATATCGTGGGTCAACAAACAATGTTGGTGAGTTCACAAAGTAATGTAAATAAAGGGGCAGGTTTCCCAAACCAAGAACAACAGTTAGGTTTTCCAAACCCAAAGTAGTAGTCAAGAACCCAAATGTTCAAGTGTCACCAGTTTAAGCGTGTCAGGGGTATCTAGCCCACTCATTGTAACTAAACATGTTATTATTGGGAACCTTCAGTAATGTGTTAACATACGTTAAACTGCCTTAGTGACTAGTGTCTATCAACACTAGCATAACAGATGTGGTCAGAAGTTCATGCCCGTGCTCCCAGCACCGCAAACATGAGGTTTCTGCATAACCTAATAGCGCTATCAACTAATACCTCGTTCGCCTCCAGCGATTAACCCAATAATATGTATGGACTTTCAGTGATAGCGTGTTTAGTTCACAAAGGACCGTTAAAGTTTTAAACTGATAAAAGCGTGATCCACACAAGGAATCATGTCGGACTCTCCCAAAGAGTCATTCTCGGACCCACATAAGGAGTCATTGTTGGACCCTCCCAAAGAGTCATTGTCTGAGTAGTCCCGAGCCGGAGTAGAAAACGTTTACCAAAGTTATCTCAACCCGAGACGCATGCTTTTGAGAAAAAGTAGTGAAACTCACCTTAGGTTGCAAGCAAATAATCCAAATTCCACCAATAGAAATGTGCTACCGACCCCCTATTACAAATATCGCTAAGTGAGTATATGTGCATAACCAATACACCATATAACCCGTTTGTTCAAGACGTTTAAAAGTTCAAAACCGTGTATGTGACACCTAATGATTCTACATGCACAAGTAAGTCCTACGAACCCGTTGGTGAACATATTAATTATCATCATTTTTATACCTCATATACATCTCATATAAGTGTCCATACAAATTCATGTCAAATACATACCATATAAGACTCCAAATAGTCACATAAACATACCCTACACAATCTGCTTTTTTAGGACAGATTGTGTGCTGTGAAAAATGATTTATTGAATATTCTTTGGGGTTCACTTGATAACCCATATTTTTGCGTTGTCTCAAAACCAAACACAAAAATTATGAAAATTCGTACAACACAGCTATATCCAGAAAGTTTCCACAGCATGTCAGTTTAGTAGAAAAATTCCCAAAAATTGTGTATTCACCCAAACATGGTGAATCCACTTAGAAAAGTCAATTTATTCCAATTTTGACCTACTGTCCAAATTTCATAACCTAACTCTTTGTAAAACCCAAGTTACGATTGTTTAAAGTTGACCCAGTTTACAATTTCGAAAATCTGATATGACTTTTAACCAAATAAAATTTCAAAAACAACTCAAACGATGTCCAAATCAGATGATTTTGCCTATTATGAAAAGCTAAGACCATGTACAATACAACCATGCAAAGAAATTATCAAAACAATCACTTTAACATAACGATGCAGACCCTACAAAACACCCTAACGAATCTATTAGAAAACTGAAACTTGCTGTTGGATCAGTATACTCGTGAAGGTTTACTTGCCAGTGAACACTTATGTGTTTAGCAAGTTCAATCAGATTTGCACAGCGGAATAATTAAGTCAAGTTACACTATCAACAGGAGTTATTACTCCCCGTGGATGTTTGCAAACTAAAGACAAGTTAATGAGAATCTAAGTATTGAATGTGAATGATAATAAATACTCAAACAGATTCTCAGTAAATGAAATGGAAATAACAATAATGAGCTTTGAAGGATTTCAGTTTTAATTAAAATCAATGTCTAAAACAGAGGGATGAAGCCATCTATTTATAGACTTACAAATACATGAACCTCGATCAAAAAGCAAGTCTGCAACAAGTTGCAACAAGTTGCAGTCTTGGAACTTGTACAAAAAGATAAAGTAATAGTAAACAATTAAACTACTGAAACATAAGGGCGGTTGAAAGATTCTATTACAAGTGCTGATGAATGACAAACTACTGATGAGTAGTTTGTCTTCAGTAGTTCTTCAGTGGACTTGTCTGGTTTGACTTCAGAACTTCTGATCTATCTTCTTCAGTACTTGTTGAATCCTTCTTCAGTACTTTTGTCTTCTTTCTTCAGTAGTTCTATACTTAGAATAATTTGTAGAAGTATGAATTAGACTAAGGTTTGCAAAAGTGGTTTCCTCAATCCTTTTTGTGCTAACAATCTCCCCCTGGATT
Organism: Ambrosia trifida; assembly: GCA_028751855.1. Lineage (NCBI taxonomy): Eukaryota > Viridiplantae > Streptophyta > Magnoliopsida > Asterales > Asteraceae > Ambrosia > Ambrosia trifida. The sequence goes on along the minus strand of CM054129.1, from coordinate 61,910,510 downwards.
GATGAAGCCAAAACCTTATCTAATTCCTTATTGCTGTTTTATTCTGTCATTATTTCCTTAAACATGGAATTCTTCAATTGATTCAGGTGTTCATCAGTGAGAAATCCTTGTTGAGGTTCTAGATGTTGAATTGTAAGCAAGTCTTTTTTTTGATACATTTTTCAGTTCATTCATGGATTTGAAGGCCTTTCTTGTAAGATCTCTTCTTGTCACCAATACTGAGTTGGAATCAGTAAAGGACCATCTGATGATCTGCACTTTAGATCTGTCAAAATCTGAAGTATAGGGAACCATGCTGGATCCCTAGGATGCTCCTGAGTGTTGGATGTTCTCTATTTCTGTGACTCTCAGGTGGGATTCACTTCTGTCTTCTGTTTTCACCACATCTGGTAATTTAAAAGTAGGTAAACGATGTTCAGTAATTACCTTTGTGTGCAGTTTGTCAGTTATAGTCTTCTGAATTTGATAAGCAAATGTTGAAGGATCCTAAACTGTGTTATCAAAGGTTTTCTTCAATATCAAAGTCTCCTTGTACAACTGTGTTGCCTTCTAGCAACACCATCTTGAAATCAGTCTTTGTATTGTCCTCTGGCTTTCGTTTGGTAGCTAGTCTTTGTTTGACACCAGAAGTTCTAACTACTGAAGTTGATACTTCAGAAGTTTTGTACTTCTCTGGATTTGCATCCTTGTCAGCCTTGTATCTTTTGTATGTGTCCAGTAGTTAGTCTTCTCTCCACTTTGACACTGAGGCTTTTGAACCATAGTCATTAGCTACCAGTTCTTCAATTATCTCTGCTCTCTTAGCTTTTCTCTCCTTCTCTGTTGCAGTCTTGTCAGCAACAAGTTGAGCTCTTCTTGTTAGCTCATCCATTGAGAGCCCTTTGAGTGAATAGGCTTTTGTTTTGCTGTTCTTTGTTATAAAAGACACCAGTTGTTGTCTTTTGTCTTCTTCAGCAACTCTTTCTGTTTCAGCTTGTCTATTCAACTCTGCTTCATAAGCTTGAAGCTTTTCATTTAAGCTCAAGTCTTCCCTTGCTTCCAGGTTGTTCCAGATCTCTTCTTCCTTAGCCTTTCTTTGGGTTGCAAGTAAGCTCTTCTCTAGTAATTCTTTGGACATTGAAATTGGATAAGGGCTTAGCACAGTCATTTGAGTTGTTGTAGGCCTTGGAATAGGAGTTGGTTGTTGTTCAGTTGGTTTGGAAGGCTCTTCAGTTGTTTGTATGTTGGAAGTGTTAACTGCTGAAGTGTTGATAGAAGTATCAAGTACTGAAGGATTGTCTTCAGTACTTTCAGAGTCTTCAGCAGTTTCTTCTTTATGGCCTTGGGAAGTTTCAGGTTCAACTTCAGTTCTAGAAACATGCCTTTGTTGATCTTCTTTCTGTTTCTTGGCTTTTTCTAGCAGTTGTTGTTGTTGTAGAGCCACTCTTGCCTTTATCCTGGCTTCCAGTGACTCCTTTGGTTCCTTAATCTTCTCCCCCTTTTTGGCTTCATCCACTTCTAGAAGCCTGCCAGGTTGAGAAGTTCTACTAGTGAGTTCAGCAAGCTGTCTTGAGTTGTTGTCAATCTTGTTGGACAGCTCACCAAGTTTCTTGTTAATCACCTCAAAGTGAGTTGTGGTTTTCAACTCCCAAGCAGTTGTGAAAGATTTGAGGTGATTGGCAAAGAGGGTGTTCATCATCTGGTATAGGGGACCATCTGGGCTGCATAGTTGGTTCAGATCTATGCTTGATGACCCAGGGAATTGGGTAGGCATTTTTAGTGAGGGGTGTGTTTTTGGGTGATCTTCAGGATGTACTGAAGATGCCACTTTAGGGGAATCAGGGATCAAGTGGACTTTAACCTGATCTGGTGTGACCAGCTCTTTGAGCATAGAGACACCAGTTGCAGGACCTTCACTAGCAGCCGTCAATTCATGTTTAGTGGAGTGTGAATCATCATCCAAATAAATGGAATCATCTGAATCCCTAATAATATCCTCAATGAGAACAGTATCAGTTATATCATGAGCTGGGCCCAACCCAGTTGTCTCATGTACCTCTTGTTCTTGGTTCAGAGGATTTCCTACCTCAGGCATTAAGCCTTCATCAGTATTTGCCACAAGTGAGGTCTTAGCTATGTTACTTCTGTCCTCAGATCCACCACTGGGTGGTAAATGAGTAGTAGCAGCCTCAAATGTACCTAAGGTCTCTAAGTTTGGGCTTAGAATCCCTAGTTCATTCTCATCTCTTGGGTTAGGGCTATGGATATCCACATTCATGTCAAAGTCTGATGGTATGTCCCCTATTTGATGTGGTTGTTGGGGACTGACATGTTCTAATGGGATAGTCTCTTTTAGCCCAGAGATAAGTTTGGCAATTTCTATGGTTCATGGTTCAGGTTCAGTAGTTTAGGGTAAAGGTTCAGCAGTTTCAAAAGAAGGGTCAGTTGGTATGGTTTTCTTGAATTTCTTTCTTTTAAAGAGAATGGTAATTGGGGCTCTTGTGGGGGTTTGAGATGGATGAAACTGAGAGGATGTTTCAGTCACATCTTTGTGAAGTGCAGATTGCACATTGGCAAGTTCAGGCATCTCAACTTCCTGAACTGCCTTTCTTTTAAGGCTGGTGGGTTTTGGTTTTTGTTGTTTTATTTTCTTGGCCTTTTTGGGTAAGGGTTTGGAAGATGAGGGTTCCATGGGGACTGTTTTTTGTTCCCCTTGGTCATCTTCTGGCCAGGCAGCCGGTTTATTATGCCTAGAGTATGCTTGTGAGGTTAATGGGTTTAAAACAGTTGTTTTACCCACACGCACCTCTTCTCCAAGTTCTTTAATTATGCATTGCATAATGAACCTTGGATACAACAAAAACTTCTTTTTAGAATTTTAGTGATGCAACACCAACTCATTAAAGAAAAATGCTGATACCCTGAATTTTGTTTCATTCACAATGGAATGAAAAATAGGTTGAAAAGTAGAGGGCATCTGATCATAAGATCCAGTTTTTGGACTCAAACACATGATGATCTAATGAAACAAAAGTTTGTACTCAGGTTCAAAAAATTTCTTAAAAATAGTAGCATGTGAGAGAGTACCTTAGTAACCACACTCTGTCATGGTCAAATGAATTTCAGAGTTTGGAAATTGATTTGGGGCATCCACATCATCCAGACCCAGTCTAATCCCCAAAGTTGCTGGTATGATTGCCATTGTTCTCCCTTGGATGGTTGATTTAAGGGAGATCACTTGATCATTCACTGTCACTGTCTCCGCGTTCGCCCAGAACTCATTTAGAGTTTCAGTATGGATTGGAGGATCAATGGTGAGGGCAGTGAAGTATTGGGATTTGATGACTAAATCAATGATTTCGTCGTATTGGGACCTGGCTTCATGTTTCTCAAAGTAGCCTCTTTGATTGTGTCCCTGTTTTAGTGTAAGAGCCATGTGGTTTTGTGTGTGTGTGGATCGAATAGTGTTTTTGCAGGTTAAGGGTTTGAGAGTGTTTTTGAGAGAGAAGGAGGGAATTTTGCTTTTTGAATGGATAAGTGTTGGAAAAGGTGTTTATCAGAAGTTTATAACCGCCTTAGGTCAAACTTCTGAAGTGGAAAATGTCTGATTTACCCTTAATGACAAAACGGCTGATAAAGAACAACTATCATCAGTAGTTCCCATTTTCTCTTCAGTAGTTTGTTAACAACTGATGAGAATGTTTTATAAACACTTTATTCATAACTTCTGAAGATTATTTTTTAGAAGTCAATCATTTTTTCAGAAAATATTCCCATACTGATGTTTTGTTCATCAGTAGTTTCTCTCTTTTTCAGAAGTTTTAAAGACAGATAGATGTAAGTGAAAAATAAAAATATGTGCAGAAAAATAAAAGAAACACTTACAAATTTAGCATCCCAAGCATGGATACTAACTTCTGAAATGTTGATGTGTCAAGGGGTTTAGTGAAGATGTCAGCTATTTGATTAGCTGTTGTCACATGCTTCACTTCAATCTTGCCTTTTTCATAGCAATCCCTTATGAAATGAAACTTGATTTCAATATGTTTAGTCTTTGAGAACTGAACAAGATTTTGAATGATGCTAATGGCAGATTTACTGTCTACAAGCAATGGTGTCTTGGTCTCTTTGATTCCATAATCAAGAAGTTGATATTGGAGCCATTGTATCTGTGATGTATAACTTGCAGCTGCAATTGTGACAACTCGGGTAAATCTCTCTTTTGGTTTCTATCTTTTTGTTTGTTCCTTCGTTAATTCCTTTGTTCTTTTGGTGCTTGTGCAATTTTCGGGACGAAAATTCTTTTAACGTGGGGATGATGTGACACCCGGCAAATTCTGGTTAACAACGTTGTCTAGATGGAAGTCTACCTTAGCGAGTCACGCGTATATTGTACTTAACTGGGTTAGTTAAGTCGGGTTATGGTTCGGGAACTATTGGTTAGTCTAGAAGATCATTGGATGTTGGTCTAGAGGTTCGTTAGATGTCAGTCCTTAACCAAGTGTATAAACGGTGACGATTTGTAGGATCGTCAGGACATACGGAACGTACGAGTCTCGAGTCCCGGGAATTGGTGAACGAGTGTAAATATGTGTATTTACTTGTGTTATGTGTTTACAATCATTATGTGACTTGTCGGTACGTGAATATGCATTAACATATGTTAAAACGGGGTTTAACGCGCAAAACACACGGGATTAACCCCTACAGGCGATTAGGAAGCCTAATCGCCCATAGGGGAGGCGAGTAGGCAACATCAGGGGCGATTGGTGGCTAATCGTGTGAAGGTATAGGCGATTAGGCCTAATCGCGTGAACCTTCATGCGATTAGCATTCCTAATCGCGTATAGGAGCTGCACAATCGCTAGTTACGGGCTGGACGACTAAAAACGCCTATAAATACAATGCTTAACCTCCTAAACTTCCTAATATCAACCCTAGTCGTCCCATAACCGCCCCAAACACATAAACAACCTCTGGAAGGCGATTTTGATCAAAAACACAAGGTTTCAAGGTCTAACCATCATTCTTTCATAATCCTAAGGTTTGATTCTCATCCATAACACTTTGTAAACGTTTTTAATCAATCCCTAAGGGTCCAGACCTGTTGTTAAAAGAAAAAGCTTTCTGAAAATCGTCAATAAGGGTTGTTAATCGGATTATAACTAATATGCATGCATTATGAGTGTGTATGATTAGAAAGCTAGGGTTTTATGATTCATGATGATGATTTGATATGATATTATGATAGATCAGTGTTGATATTGATATTATGATGATAGGACTCTTAGTAATTGATTATTAGGGTTATTGTTATGCATGTTAGTATGATGATTGCATGCTATGTGTATATGTTTGGATTACTTGAATTCATGCAGGACTGATTATACGAGGTTAAACGAAGGATTTTGGTTTAAACATGTTTAGAATAGTTATTGGGATGATATTGGGTAGTTACACACGTTCTGGATCTGATTTGGAGCGTTAAACGCGCGAAAAACCGGAACAGCAAGGTTACAGGCGAGTAGCCTTGCTAATCGCCTGTGTTAGGGGCGAGTAGCCCCACTCGCATGACATTACGGGCGAGTAGCCCCACTCGCATGACATTAGGGGCGAGTAGCCCCACTCGCATGACATTAGGGGCGAGTAGCCCCACTCGCATGACATTAGGGGCGAGTAGCCCCACTCGCGTGACATCAGGGGCGATTAGCCCTGATCGCGTGACATCAGGGGCGATTAGCCTCCCTAATCGCGTGTACTGCTGCTGTAAGTGTATATTAGCATTCCGAGACCTGATTTGACATGTAGTAACATGCTAGGAACCCCGTAACATGTCTAATAACTTGGTAACATATAATTGGATGTATTTCGGTGATACGTGAACTATGTGCTATAACTTGTTGTGCGCTAACGTATGTTAAGTGTACTTGCGTTATTGTATGTTTTGGAGCGTAAACATAACACGGGGAGTCTCGGGTCACCAATGGGATGTCGAGTCTTGTACTTTGGGTCGGTTAAACAGTCACGGTGTTTTCAAACGAACTTGGTTATGGTCTGGACATCTAGGGACTAATTAACCTGCGGGTATTAGTCTAAGTACTTGTAACTGTCGTATGTTAGGTCGCCGCTTACGGGACTAGCATAGCAGCTGGGTTTACTCGGGTTAAGGAGTAACGCAACTTAAGGTGAGTTTACGGCCCCTCTTTTAAACTGGTTTTATACTTTCGGGGGAGAAAACATGTGTTAAAACGATTATTTGGTAACTACAGTCATACTATGGGTTTCTATTGTGTACTACACGATCTTTGGAAGTCCCGGGGGGGAACCATGAATGTGCGGGTTTGCACAACGGGGAAATGTGAATAGCGCTATTGGGAGTGACCAACCCCGCTCGTCGACTTGGAGGGTCGGCGGGTGCATATTGTCTCAAACAGGAACAACAGGAACAACAGGAACTACATCGGGCATACTTTTGGTATTCGCGTTAGTAATGGTTTTCCAATCGTGGTAGTAACAAAACGTACGCCTAGCTAGCATATACTGGTTTTCGATTTATTATAGTATGGACAGGGGGACTTGGTACTTGGATACAAAACCTGTAAACTCACCAGCATTTTGTGCTGACGTAAACTTTTACATGTTTTCTCAGGTCGCTAAGGTAGCACGACTGGACTAGGGCGCACGCGTCTGCACGGCGTCTTAATAGGGTTGCATGGTCTTTTGAACATTGAACTATTGTTTCATTATTGAGATATTGTTTTTAAATAAGTTTCCGCTGTAAACGGGGATTTTAAACTATGTTTTGAAATTGCATTCATGTTCATTTAGACTTGTTTATTGTGATCGTTGGTTTGGATCCTGGTTTGTCATGCGCCTCGCGGTAAAACTCTGCAAGTGTATTTTGAGGGTGTGACAGATTGGTATCAGAGCCAATGGTTATAGTGAACTAGGACTGCATGTAGAGTCTAGTCTATAGCCGAGTCGCACACACTAGACGATCACATGGTACTAAACGTTATAGTGGCTTACGTATGGTCTTGTCGGGGTGTCTCTAAATCGTTGGTCTTTCTACGTTACATCATCCGTTCTATCTTAGGTTGGGTTACTTATTATCTAGGCAGTGTAGTCTATTGGAGTAACTCGTGTGCTCTTGAGATTTGTCCAAGGCTCGGACATCTCCCTTTCGCACTTCAATAGAAACACTTGTCATGAACTACCGTAGTATTACGGTGTATAGCTAAGAGTCTATGTTCGGTGATTGGAACTTTGAACTAGGAGAACACTGGGAGGACCATGTAGAGCGTTTTATCATTTTGGGTGCACACAAAATCATAAAACGAAATGCATGGAAGCCTTAGTGAGCTCTGGGTTTGAGGGGATAGTCCTGGATTGGATCTGGCTTTGATCTTGTGAACATTAGTGGTTATCTTTAACTGCGAAACTAAATTTTCTCGTTCTTTCTGCCAGAATCATGTCTGGAGTGCGTGGAGGACGTGGAGGTGGTCGCAATGGTGGACGTGGTGGTGGTCGCGGTGGTGCTGGTGGTCGTGGTGGAGGAATTAATCTATCACAGGCTGATCTGAACAACTTGCTCCAAGCTGCCTTCCAGTTAGGGCACAACGGTGGTGGTAAGTTGTTTTATCCATTTTCTTTGCCTCATTGGTGAGCCTTGTTTACGTTATTCGTGGTTTCTCATACGTTTCATTTCAGGTGGTCCTGTTGACCCACCCCCACCCATGTGCACCTACAAGATGTTCCGGGACTGTAAGCCCCAGGAATTCTCTGGCACTGAGGGTGCGGTTAGCTTGCTTAGGTGGTTGGAGAAAGTGGAGTCGGTATTTCTGATGTGTAACTGTCTTCCAGAAGATCGGGTGAAGTATTCTGCTGCGTTGTTTCAGGACGTGGCATTGACTTGGTGTAATGGCATCACCCAGAACATGGGTATTGGGGAGGCATATGCTATGCCATGGGAGAACTTTGTGCAGTTGCTGAAGCGGGAGTATTGCCCGAGGGAAGAGGTACAGAAGCTGGAGCATGAGGTGTGGAACCTCAAGATGACTGGGTCGGAAATCGAGAAGTATACTGTGAGGAGGAATGAGTTGGCAGTGCTGTGTCCCGATCTGCACGTGCCAGAGTATCGTAAAATTGAACATTATGTCTCAGGGTTAGTACCGGAAATTGCAGGGTTAGTGGCTGCTGGAAATCATCCTACTTATGCGGAGGTAGTTCGATCGGCCCATAGGATGACCAACTTAAAAGTGAATGAGGGGATTTTGCCTGCGAAGGGTTCAACTGTTAAGGCCCCAGAGAACAACAAGCGCAAGTGGGAAAACGACGGGAAAGGATCTGGGTCTGCACAGCAGGGTAAAAGGTTTGATAGTGGGGGTTCATCTTCTTCGGGTAACAAGCAGGGTGGTTATGCGGGAAAACTGCCCAAATGCAACAAGTGTGGACGCCATCACCAAGGGAACTGCGATAGTAACCGTTGTCACCGCTGCCAGCGAACAGGGCATTATGCTAAGGATTGTCGGGCTACACTTCCATCGACTCAGGCTCCGACTAACAGCTCAGCTCCGACTACTCAGGGGACTACAGGGAAACAAGGATGCTACAACTGTGGTGACACTGGGCATTACAAGAAGGATTGCCCAAAACTGAAGCAGGGTGGGAACAACGGGAATGGTAACAACGGGGGCGGCGGCAGAAATGCACGTGCCTTCGTCATTAGAGCCGCGGAGGCTAGACAGGACCCTGACACAGTCACCGGTACGTTTCTTCTCAATAATCGTTCTGTTAGCGTGTTATTTGATTCTAGTGCCGACAAGAGTTTTGTATCCATGGATGTTAGTCGACTGCTAGATGTAGTACCTGTACCATTAAAGACCAAGTATATTATTGAGTTAGCTGACGGTAAAACGATTGAAGCTACTAGTGTTCTTCGGGAGTGTCAATTAGAATTGTCGGGTATATCGTTTCCCATCGACCTTATGCCGGTACCATTGGGTAGTTTCGACGTTGTGGTAGGAATGGATTGGTTATCTTTGTATCGCGCGGAGATTGTCTGTTACGATAAGGTTATTCGGATTCCTCTCCCTGATGGAGAATTTCTTTCTGTGTACGGTATCAAGTGTGGTGTTCCGCTAAACATCATCTCTAGCATGAAAGCCCTTAAGTGTCTTCGAAAGGGTTATCCAGCTGTCTTGGCGCTTTTATCTGTTTCCTCTGTTGATGAGAAGAAGATCGATGACATTCCGGTGGTACGCGAGTTTCCTGATGTTTTTCCCGATGATTTATCTGGTCTTCCTCCTCATCGTCAAGTCGAGTTTGGTATTGATCTTGTACCAGGGGCTGCTCCTATTGCTCGGGCCCCCTATCGTCTTGCACCTCCCGAGATGCAGGAATTGTCCAGTCAGTTACATGAACTCTTGGACAAGGGTTTCATTCGGCCAAGTTCTTCCCCTTGGGGAGCCCCGATTTTATTTGTTAAGAAGAAGGATGGGAGTTTCCGATTGTGCGTAGACTACAGAGAACTGAACAAATTGACCATCAAGAACCGTTATCCTCTTCCACGTATTGATGATCTATTCGACCAGCTTCAGGGTTCTAGTTATTATTCCAAGATCGATTTGAGGTCCGGTTATCACCAGCTGCGCGTCAGGGAGGCTGACGTTGCAAAGACTGCTTTTCACACACGTTATGGCCATTTCGAATTCTTGGTCATGCCTTTCGGTCTTACGAACGCACCGGCGGTTTTCATGGACTTGATGAACCGCGTCTGTAAACCATATCTGGACAAATTCGTTATTGTATTTATTGATGACATTCTGATCTACTCCAAGAACGAGACCGAACACGGGGAACATCTGCGGTTAGTTTTGGAACTCTTGCGACGGGAACAACTTTATGCCAAGTTCTCAAAGTGTGACTTTTGGTTACGCGAAGTTCAATTCCTAGGACATGTGGTTAATGAACTAGGGATTCATGTCGATCCGGCCAAAATCGAAGCGATCAAGGACTGGGGAGCACCAAAGACGCCAACTGAGGTGCGGCAATTCCTAGGCCTTGCGGGCTATTATCGTCGTTTCATTCAGGGGTTCTCGATGATTGCTCAACCCCTCACCGCTCTCACGCAGAAGGATAGGAAGTTCGACTGGGGTGAACCACAAGAGTCAGCGTTTGAAGAACTGAAGTCCAAACTGTGTTCTGCTCCTATTTTGTCTTTACCTGAGGGTCCTGATGATTTTGTTGTTTACTGTGATGCTTCCATTCATGGACTCGGTTGCGTGTTGATGCAACGCGAGAAAGTGATTGCGTATGCTTCTCGTCAACTCAAAGTGCACGAGAAGAACTACACAACTCATGACTTGGAGTTGGGTGCCGTGGTATTCGCGTTGAAAATTTGGAGACATTACTTGTACGGTACCAAATGCACCATCTACACCGATCACAAGAGTCTCCAACACATTTTCGACCAACAACATCTGAACATACGGCAGCGTCGTTGGATCGAACTTTTGAACGACTATGATTGTGCTATTAAGTATCATCCTGGCAAGGCGAATGTTGTAGCAGACGCCTTGAGCAGGAAGGAATCTACTAAACCTCGTCGTGTTCGGGCGTTGCAGCTCACTATTCATTCATCGTTACCTGATCAACTCCGTTCTGCCTAATTGGAAGCTTTGAAGGAGGAAAACCTTAAAGCTGAAACTATGCACGGTGCCGACAAGCACCTAGAGCGAAGGTCTGACGGTCTGCACTATTTCGCAGAACGTATATGGGTTCCTTTGTTCGGGGGACTACGGGAGCTTGTCCTTGATGAGGCTCATAAGTCCCGGTATTCTATTCATCCTGGTTCGGATAAGATGTACCAAGATCTAAAGGTGCTTTACTGGTGGCCAAACATGAGGTCGGACATAGCCTCATACGTGAGCAAATGCTTGACCTGTGCTAAGGTCAAGGTGGAATACCAGAAACCGTCGGGTCTCCTGCAACAACCTGAAATTCCGGAATGGAAATGGGAACGGATTACTATGGATTTTGTCACACAACTTCCTAAATCACCGAGCGGGAACGACAAGATATGGGTGATTGTCGATCGGTTGACGAAATCAGCTCATTTTCTTGCCATTAAGGAGACCGACACCATGGATCGTTTGGCTCGTCTTTACTTGAAAGAAGTTGTTTCTAAGCACGGGGTACCAGTTTCTATTATCTCGGATCGTGACTCCCATTTTACTTCTCACTTTTGGAAGTCTTTGCACAAGGCTTTGGGTACCCAACTAGACATGAGTACGGCTTACCATCCACAGACTGACGGTCAGAGTGAGCGTACGATTCAAACTTTAGAAGACATGCTGCGGGCGTGTGTGATCGATTTTGGCAAGGGTTGGGAAGCTCATCTACCGTTAGTAGAATTCTCGTACAATAACAGTTATCACACGAGCATCAAGGCTGCTCCGTTCGAAGCACTGTACGGACGGAAATGCCGTTCTCCTCTTTGTTGGGCTGAGGTGGGTGAGAGTCAACTCACTGGGCCTGAACTAGTGTACGAAACTTCGGAAAAGATCGTACAGATTCGTAATCGGTTGGCGGCGGCACGGGACCGGCAAAAGAGTTATGCTGATCAGCGTCGCAAACCACTGGAATTCCAGGTCAATGACAAGGTACTTCTAAAAGTCTCACCGTGGAAGGGCGTCATACGCTTTGGGAAGCGTGGCAAACTCAACCCGCGATATGTCGGCCCATTCACGATCCTGGAACGGATTGGGCCGGTGGCATATCGACTTGATCTACCGACGGAGCTCGGTAACGTACATAACGTCTTTCACGTGTCAAACTTGAAGAAATGTCTGGCTGACGAGTCTCTCATCGTTCCACTAGAAGAGATCAAGGTTGATGATCGTCTTCGGATTGTGGAAGAACCTGTGGAGATCCTTGACTACAAGATTCGTAGCCTGCGTCACAGCAAGATTCGTATCGTTAAGGTTCGGTGGAACTCGGACCGGGGACCGGAATATACATGGGAACGGGAGGATCAGATGAAGTCTAAGTATCCTCATCTTTTTCCTAAGGAAGCGTTCGAGTCGAGACATGTCTCTTCGCCAGCTGAATGAATCTCGGGTCGAGACTCCTTTTAACGTGGGGATGATGTGACAACTCGGGTAAATCTCTCTTTTGGTTTCTATCTTTTTGTTTGTTCCTTCGTTAATTCCTTTGTTCTTTTGGTGCTTGTGCAATTTTCGGGACGAAAATTCTTTTAACGTGGGGATGATGTGACACCCGGCAAATTCTGGTTAACAACGTTGTCTAGATGGAAGTCTACCTTAGCGAGTCACGCGTATATTGTACTTAACTGGGTTAGTTAAGTCGGGTTATGGTTCGGGAACTATTGGTTAGTCTAGAAGATCATTGGATGTTGGTCTAGAGGTTCGTTAGATGTCAGTCCTTAACCAAGTGTATAAACGGTGACGATTTGTAGGATCGTCAGGACATACGGAACGTACGAGTCTCGAGTCCCGGGAATTGGTGAACGAGTGTAAATATGTGTATTTACTTGTGTTATGTGTTTACAATCATTATGTGACTTGTCGGTACGTGAATATGCATTAACATATGTTAAAACGGGGTTTAACGCGCAAAACACACGGGATTAACCCCTACAGGCGATTAGGAAGCCTAATCGCCCATAGGGGAGGCGAGTAGGCAACATCAGGGGCGATTGGTGGCTAATCGTGTGAAGGTATAGGCGATTAGGCCTAATCGCGGGAACCTTCATGCGATTAGCATTCCTAATCGCGTATAGGAGCTGCACAATCGTTAGTTACGGGCTGGACGACTAAAAACGCCTATAAATACAATGCTTAACCTCCTAAACTTCCTAATATCAACCCTAGTCGTCCCATAACCGCCCCAAACACATAAACAACCTCTGGAAGGCGATTTTGATCAAAAACACAAGGTTTCAAGGTCTAACCATCATTCTTTCATAATCCTAAGGTTTGATTCTCATCCATAACACTTTGTAAACGTTTTTAATCAATCCCTAAGGGTCCAGACCTGTTGTTAAACGAAAAAGCTTTCTGAAAATCGTCAATAAGGGTTGTTAATCGGATTATAACTAATATGCATGCATTATGAGTGTGTATGATTAGAAAGCTAGGGTTTTATGATTCATGATGATGATTTGATATGATATTATGATAGATCAGTGTTGATATTGATATTATGATGATAGGACTCTTAGTAATTGATTATTAGGGTTATTGTTATGCATGTTAGTATGATGATTGCATGCTATGTGTATATGTTTGGATTACTTGAATTCATGCAGGACTGATTATACGAGGTTAAACGAAGGATTTTGGTTTAAACATGTTTAGAATAGTTATTGGGATGATATTGGGTAGTTACACACGTTCTGGATCTGATTTGGAGCGTTAAACGCGCGAAAAACCGGAACAGCAAGGTTACAGGCGAGTAGCCTTGCTAATCGCCTGTGTTAGGGGCGAGTAGCCCCACTCGCGTGACATTAGGGGCGAGTAGCCCCACTCGCGTGACATTAGGGGCGAGTAGCCCCACTCGCGTGACATCAGGGGCGATTAGCCCTGATCGCGTGACATCAGGGGCGATTAGCCTCCCTAATCGCGTGTACTGCTGCTGTAAGTGTATATTAGCATTCCGAGACCTGATTTGACATGTAGTAACATGGTAGGAACCCCGTAACATGTCTAATAACTTGGTAACATATAATTGGATGTATTTCGGTGATACGTGAACTATGTGCTATAACTTGTTGTGCGCTAACGTATGTTAAGTGTACTTGCGTTATTGTATGTTTTGGAGCGTAAACATAACACGGGGAGTCTCGGGTAACCAATGGGATGTCGAGTCTTGTACTTTGGGTCGGTTAAACAGTCACGGTGTTTTCAAACGAACTTGGTTATGGTCTGGACATCTAGGGACTAATTAACCTGCGGGTATTAGTCTAAGTACTTGTAACTGTCGTATGTTAGGTCGCCGCTTACGGGACTAGCATAGCAGCTGGGTTTACTCGGGTTAAGGAGTAACGCAACTTAAGGTGAGTTTACGGCCCCTCTTTTAAACTGGTTTTATACTTTCGGGGGAGAAAACATGTGTTAAAACGATTATTTGGTAACTACTGTCATACTATGGGTTTCTATTGTGTACTACACGATCTTTGGAAGTCCCGGGGGGAACCATGAATGTGCGGGTTTGCATAACGGGGAAATGTGAATAGCGCTATTGGGAGTGACCAACCCCGCTCGTCGACTTGGAGGGTCGGCGGGTGCATATTGTCTCAAACAGGAACAACAGGAACAACAGGAACTACATCGGGCATACTTTTGGTATTCGCGTTAGTAATGGTTTTCCAATCGTGGTAGTAACAAAACGTACGCCTAGCTAGCATATACTGGTTTTCGATTTATTATAGTATGGACAGGGGGACTTGGTACTTGGATACAAAACCTGTAAACTCACCAGCATTTTGTGCTGACGTAAACTTTTACATGTTTTCTCAGGTCGCTAAGGTAGCACGACTGGACTAGGGCGCACGCGTCTGCACGGCGTCTTAATAGGGTTGCATGGTCTTTTGAACATTGAACTATTGTTTCATTATTGAGATATTGTTATTAAATAAGCTTCCGCTGTAAACGGGGATTTTAAACTATGTTTTGAAATTGCATTCATGTTCATTTAGACTTGTTTATTGTGATCGTTGGTTTGGATCCTGGTTTGTCATGCGCCTCGCGGTAAAACTCCGCAAGTGGATTTTGAGGGTGTGACAGCAATGTATTCAGCTTCAGTAGTTGAAGTTGCAACAGATGTTTGCTTCTTTGATTGCCAAGACACTAGACAGTTTCCCAAGAATTGACAACCACCAGATGTTGATTTTCTTGACATTTCGCACCCTGCATAGTCACTATCTGAAAAAGCTAATAACTTGGTATTGCTAGAAGCAGGATACCAAATTCCAAGTGTAGGAGTTCCTTTCAGATATCTGAAGATTCTTTTGACTGCAATTAGGTGTGATTCCCTAGGAGCTAATTGATATCTAGCACAGACACATGTTGAAAACATAATATCTGGTCTAGAAGCAGTTAGATATAAAAGGGAACCTATCATACATCTATACATGGTTTGATCAACCTGTTTTCCTTGATCATCTGGTTCAACTTGTGTGGTAGGTGTCATGGTAGTGGAACATGATTTACAGTCTTGTAAAGAAAATTTGTTCAATAATTCCTTAACATATTTAGATTGATGTATAAAAGTTCCATTTGTTTGTTGTTTAATCTGCAGTCCTAAAAAGTACTGCATTTATCCCATTGTACTCATCTCAAATTTTGATTGCATGAGTTTCTTAAATTCATCACACAGTTTTGTGTTTGTTGAACCAAATATGATATCATCAACATAAATTTGAACTAGTAAGACATGATTTCCAACATTTTTAATGAAAAGAGTTTTATCAATGGAGCCTCTTGTAAAGTTATTTTTAAGCAAAAAGTTAGAAAGTGTTTCATATCAGGCTCTTGGAGCCTGTTTTAGCCCATAAAGAGCTTTGTCAAGCTTGTACACCCACTTAGGATGAGAAGGATCCTCAAACCCAGGTGGCTGACAAACATATACCTCTTCTTTGATCTTTCCATACAAAAATGCACTTTTAACATCCATTTGAAAAACTTTTATTTTGTTGGAAATGGAATAGACCAGAAATAACCTGATGGCTTCAAGTCTTGCAACTGCAACAAAGGTTTCATCATAATCAATTCCTTCTTCTTAAGAGTAACCTTGTACCATCAGTCTTGCCTTGTTCTTTATAAGCATACCAACCTCATCTTGTTTGTTCCTGAAAACCCATCTTGTGCCAATTGGTAGCTTGTTTGGTGGTAAGGGACAAATTTCCCAAACCTGTTGCTTCTTGAATTGGAGCAACTCATCTTGCATAGCTTGCACCCAATTGTTTTTTTAGGGCTTCTTGGTACTTCTTAGGTTCCAACTGAGAAATGAATGCTGAGAAGAAGCAAAAGTTGGAAAGCTGGTTTCTTTGAGAACACCTGATGCAATATCACCAATGATTTGTTCCAATGGATGATCTTTGTGTTCAATCAGTTGTTGTAAACCACTGACAGGTGTAGGTGGCTCTTGTACTTCATCAAACTAACCACTGAGGTTTATAATGTCTGGTTTAGCTGTTTGAAGATCTTCAGTAGTTGTAGGAGCTGAATCAGATGTTTGAGTTTGTACATCAGTAGTTGTTGAATCAGAAGTTTGTGAAACTTCTGAAGGTTTGAAAGTTGATTTAATGACTGTGTTAGGAGTCCATGGTGCTGGATTCTCATCATCAAACCTCTGATCACCATAATAAGTAGGTTTAGATGAAGTGAAAGTCTTTTCAGGTCCGAAATGGAAGTTGTCAAGGTCAAAGAGTTCAGCAGGATGTGCTGGAATAAGAGTGTGTTTTGACTCATTGAACTTGACATTCAGTGTTTCTTCTACTATCTTGGTTCTTGAGTTAAAAACCTTGTAGGCTTTTCTAGTGGAAGAATAACCAAGAAAATAACCTGAATCAACTTTAGCAGCAAACTTTGAAATAGAGTCTTTAATGTTTAGAATGAAACATTGACATCCAAAAGCCCTGAAAAAGGAGAAAAGGGGCTTCAAGCCATGAAGAACTTCATAGGCAGTTTTGGAGTGTCTCTTGTTGACAAGGACTCTATTCTGGACATAACATGCAGTGTTGACTACTTCAGCCCAGATATATAATGGTAGGCCTGAATCAGCTAACATAGTTCTTGCTGCTTCAATTAATGTTCTGTTCTTCCTTTCTACCACACCATTTTGTTCAGGAGTTCTTGGAACACTGAATTGTATAATAATCCCTTTAGACAAACAGAATTTATCTAGAGTTTTGTTCCTGAACTCTGTCCCATTATCACTTCTAATGGCTTTGACAGATAGAAAATATTGTTTCTTTACTTGTAGAATGAAGAACTTGATGATTTCAGCTGCCTCATCCTTGGAAAATAAGAAGAATACCCATGTGAATCTTGAATAGTCATCAATTATGACCAAGCAGTACTTCTTCTTACCAAGGCTCATGATTTTTACTGGCCCAAATAAGTCCATATGGAGTAGTTGAAGACATGCAGTTGTTTTTTATTCTTCAATAGACTTATAAGAGGACTTATGCTGCTTTCCCTTTAAACAGGATACACAGTGTTCTTGACACTGGTATACTTTCAAGGGTATACCTCTGACCAAGCCCATTTTTGTGACTTTATTTATGGTTTTAAAGTTCAAATGGCCAAGTCTCCTGTGCCAGAGATCAGTCTCTGAAGTTGATGCCCTTGAGAAGAAACAGGCAGTGTTGTTCAGTACTTTTTCCTTTTCAATGTCCACTGCATAGACATTGCCACATCTTTTGGCTATCAAAAAAGTATGGTCTTCAATGATATTCTCTATCAAATTCTGGCCTTTTGGTGATATGATCTTGCATGTTGTCTTTGTAAAAAAGGAAGAATATCCTTTATCACACATTTGTGACACACTCAGCAAGTTGTACTCAAGGTTTTCAACCAAATTGACCTTGTCAAACTGTATTTTGCTAGAAGAGACATTGCCATGTCCTAGCACATATCCCTTGGCATTGTTCCCAAAGGATACAGATCCATCTCTTTGACTGATAAAATTGTTTATCAGGTATCTGCATCAATGTGCATTTAGCCTCCACTGTCAACATACCAAATGCTATTTAAGCCTCTAGAGACCCTCTGCACAAAGTAGCAAATTAGTTAGATTTGGGAACCCAAGCCAGTTTGGCTTTGGGTTTACTCTTGAGAACATTAACAGTTTGTTCTTGACCAAGTTGAGGAATCCATGTCTTTTTGGCAATGGATTTTTCATTAAGAGCAATGGTGGTATCCTTTTGAGGACCACCATCAACCTTGGTCATCAGTAGTTGTACCATATACATGAGATCTTTAATCTCAGCAGTTTGTGAAACTGCTGATGATGTAGGTCTAATTACTGAAAGAGAATTTTGAGAAAAAGACTGTTGTTAAGATTTCATCTTTTTCTGAGAAAAGGTGTTGACTGGTTGTTGTTTCTTGGGAGAAAAAGTTTCTTCAAAATCATTTTTGAGTTGTTTTCCCACAACCAGTTGTGAAATTTTCTTGTTATACTGAATTTCTTTTTTGTATCTACAAAATTCTGTCTTGTGGTTAAACAAACCACAGATTTCACATTCTTTTGCCTTTTCTTTTTCATTTAAAGGCAAATTTCTGACTGTTTTGATTTGCTTTAAGTCATCAGTAGTTTTCAGGTTCTCAACTCCTGATGTAGATGAAACTACTGATGGCTTAAAGTCAGATTTTATCAGTACTTCTGAAGAACTTTCTTTAAAAGTTTTTAGAAAGTTTTCATGAAAAGATGTGCATTATTTCTCTTCAGAAGTTTCATCTGAGACAATTTTTTCCCATCTTCAGTAGTTTTGGGGGAAAAATCAGTTGGTGTTTCAGTGTGATTGTACCCTATGCCAAACCTAACATTGATGCACTTTGTTTGTTAAGCAGCAGTTGGTACCCTTTACAAGATTCCACCCATTTTTCACAATCAACCTTAGTGTCAGCAAGCTCCTTTCTGACATTTCCTAGGTCTTCTATCATGATTTAAGTTGTGCTTGGGTTTCAATAGCATTCTTAGTTAATTTAGAATTTTCTTTTGCTTTTGCTGCAAGTTTTCTTTCTAAATCACATTTCATCTGAGTAAATTTTCTCTCAGAGTCATTTGCTTTGCCTTGTAAATGCACATTGGTCTCTCTTATGTGAGCAAAAGATTCTTTACATGAAGTTGAACAAAGTTTTGTTAAAGATTCTTTTGATACCTGAGACAGGGCAGATTTTAAGGTGCAACCCTCAAATGCCATCAAGGCAAAATTCTTTCTGCCATTGTCAGGTTCTCCCCAGTTGATGTCAAACATTTTGTTGTCTGCATCAGGATTGCACTCTATGGTGTCAAAAGGAAGACTGCTCCAGTCAACATACCCTGAAGTGAACAGACTTTGTTGTGAGGGTTGCTGAGTCTGTGGAGTTTGTTGAGCAGCTGGAATGGAAGGGATTGATTGTTGGCTCTGCATCTGTTGAGCAGGCATCTGTACATATTGTACTTGTGGCACATATTGGATTTGTAGAGCTTGTGCTTGTATAAAATGTGCACTTCCCTGTGTTCCATTATTCCTATTATAACTAGGGTTAAACTGATTTCCAGACTGAGATTTGTTATAGCTAGAGCTTCTACACTCTCTAGCAAAGTGCCCCAACTTCTGACACTTATGACATCTAAGCTTAGATTTGTCAAAACCAATTTTTGTAGAACTGTTTAGTCTTGGAAATTTCCTTCATGACCTTTTATAAAATTTGTTTGTTTTTATACTTAACATGGCCAGTTGGTGTAAGATGTCCATTTCTTCTAAGTCATCACTGCTGAAATTTTTTAAATCATTCATGATAAAACACATGTTATCAGCAGTTTGACTATATTCATCATTGTCATAACCTAGGAATGATCTTTCTGATGAGATCCCAGTAGTTATGTCAATGTGGTCAAAAGATCCAAAACTATTTGAACAAGTAGGTGAGTCTTGTCCCAATAGTGCTGTATTACCTGGTAAATAGTCATCAACAGTTTTACCAGAACTTTGCAATTTCTTCTTTTGATCGATTTCTCTTTCAAAAGTTAGCAATCTCCCATGTAATTTTGTAAGAGTGAGGGAGCTAAAGTCAGGTGAAGATCTGAGGACTATATAATATGTTTCCCATTTTTCAGGTAAAGACCTTAAAAATCTATGAAGCATAGATAAAGTTGTATAGGTCTGACCATTTAATTTTAGCTTAGATATTAATGAGGAGAATCTTTCAAATTGTTGAGTTAAAGTTTCCCGATTTATGTGAGCAAAAGTTTCATATTGTTGAGCCAGGATTTCTCTAGTGTTGGCAATCACCTCTTCAGTTCCTCCAAACTGTTCTTTTAGACAGTCCCAAAGCTCTTTGGCACTATCACAATGTAATAGTCCAGAGTAGATTTCATTTGGTAGTGCCATTGCCAACATAGAGAAAACTTTAGCATCAAGCTCAAGTTTTAGGAAATAATCATCAGTGTAGTCTTTTGGGTCTTTCGGTATTTCAACTTTAGTTTCATGATTAATGTTTACTGGTTTGTGAGGACCATATATCACAGATTTCCAGCAACCGGTGTTGGTCTGAGATAAAGTATGTGCCATTCTCCTTTGCCAGATATTGTATTCATTTCTGACTAGCATAGCAGGTTTATTGGCAGAACCAGTATTATGTGGATCCATTTTAAAGAGTATTGATTTGTCAAATATCTCTTAAAGTGATGGATGTTGAAAAAAGTGAACTTTTAATCCTTTATTGAATATCAATAAGAGCATGTGTTTGATTCTCAATGTGTTAGATTGATATGTGATCAGATAAACCAATGCTCTGATACCAATTGTTGGATCAGTATGCTCTTGAAGGTTTGCTTGCTAGTGAACACTTATGTGTTTAGCAAGTTCAATCAGAATTGCACAGCGGAATAAGTAAGTAAAGTTACACTATCAACAGGAGTTATTACTCCCCCTGGATGTTTGCAAACTAAAGACAAGTTAATGAGAATCTAAGTATTGAATGTGAATGATAATAAATACTCAAACAGATTCTCAGTAAATGAAATGGAAATAACAATAATGAGCTTTGAAGGATTTCAGTTTTAATTAAAATCAATGTCTAAAACAGAGGGATGAACCCATCTATTTATAGACTTACAAATACATGAACCTCGATCAAAAAGCAAGTCTACAACAAGTTGCAGTCTTGGAACTTGTACAAAAAGATAAAGTAATAATCAACAATTAAACTACAGAAACATAAGGGCGGTGGAAAGATTCTATTACAAGTGCTGATGAATGACAAACTACTGATGAGTAGTTTGTCTTCAGTAGTTCTTCAGTGGACTTGTCTGGTTTGACTTCAGAACTTCTGATCTATCTTCTTCAGTACTTGTTGAATCCTTCTTCAGTACTTTTGTCTTCTTTCTTTAGTAGTTCTATACTTAGAATAATTTGCAGAAGTATGAATTAGACTAAGGTTTGCAAAAGTGGTTTCCTCAATCCTTTTTGTCCTAACACTTGCACCCCAAGTTATTCATAAACCCTAATCATGCATAAAAATCTATAACTCATGCATAACCCATATTTTCATAATCAAACTCATATATTTTCATACAAACAACCTAATTATGATTACCAACAATAATTATTATCATTAATCATAATAAACATTCAAGAACTCAGAATAACACATGTATGTGATTTATATATATTTATATATATATATATGTGTGTGTGTGTGTTCTATGATTTTTAAAACTTTTCAAGCACTACTAATCATCAGAAAACACATAAATATTATACCTTTCAATGCAAGAGTCCTCAAAGCCTAGAGATTACACCCAAACTAGCTTGAAAAGGTGAAGAAGATTGATGTTTGTTGAAAATTGAGAGAGAGGTGGTGGGGGTTATTCACGGAGCAAAGAGGGTTGGGGTTAGGGTTTTATATATATATATATATATATATATATATATATATATATATAGATCTATAATTATAAGGGAATTTGGCTTGTTGCCCAAGTAATTGGGTATTACGGCCTTTTAGTCTACTAACCGGACCCGTTAATCATGTTTTAGCCCAATACCGGACCCGATAATATTAACCACCCTAACTTACATAAAAACCATTTTTTTTATCATCTCATAACATATTAATCATAGAGTGCACGTAATTTTCATGGTTTATGTATTAACTTTCAGTTAAGCAGTAATTCACAGAAACATGTAATCCACATAAACATGTAACTTCACGTTCATTATAATTCAATTGTATACATTATTATGTATGCCAGACAAATCACCAACGTTCGGGATACAGGACTCGTGTGTGTGTCAAAACAAGGATTTTCCTAATTATAACATATCTTAATATCATCTAACATATGTTAGGCCTTCTTAACTAACCTTAGTTAAGTATTTAACTACGTATGAACATGCAAGTTAACTAGAGTTCAGTAAAAGTATTAACCTGAAAATGCGGGGTGTCACAAATAATAATTATAATAATGTACATGTGACACCAACGTGTAAAGCTAGCATCAAATAAGGTGTTCCATAAAGCTGCAACATCCTCTCATATTTGACATACTCAATTGAGAGATTCAACTCTGTACCTGGGTCCATCTCGGGAGGACAATTAATCTGAAGCTACCATAGTGTTTTCTTAACCGTCCCACCAGTGATTTCCTCAACAGAACCTGATGTTCTATAAACTACATTATTTATCATGTTTGAGTTATTTATTACCATCCTATCCGGTTCTTTTATTCTGTCAACATCATGTTATGTGGAAATGTCATGTACACCAAATAAAAACTACAATAATTAAAAAAACAAATTATTAGCACAATGAACTACCTTATTAAAGAAAGTAGCCACGGAAGGAAATAACCAATGGTATTATCTAAATCCTCAAGTAGATCGTAGCACTAAAGTGGAGGAAGAGAAGTTTTATTTTTAATCAGGATAGGTTTTAAATATTTAGATTTTCACGAAGCCAAAGCCATTGGTCCAACATGTATAATCTTATTCAAAGTAGGATGAAGATACAATCTACCGCTATTTTTCATCTTAAAGAAGGGCGTGAGTATAACAATTGACAGAAAGTCGGCTCATGCAAAATGATAATTTTTTAAACTAAATAATATATATAAAACATTCTGTAGTTTAACATCTTACATTGATAATTAACTCGATGGATACTGAAATGAGATCCACCATATGCATTAATCGCCGCGAAAAATAGTTGGGCTCAAGTCTAACCCTCTATAACGTCTTGTTTGACTGGTAAGCACGTTATTCTGGCTTTGTTGGTTAACATGTTGAAACAAGACTCCCTGAACTTTTGTATGTCATTAAATCAAGTTCTAATAAAATTAATTAATTAATATGTATACAAGTATTAACTTTATAGACACAAGTATGTATATAGGGGAATGATAAAATGAAAACTCTCTTAAGTTAAGAAAACCTTGGAAACCCATGTAAAAAACTTTTTTTTTTTTTGTTTTGGAAGTAATACACAATGTAACATACATGTTTTTAAGCATTATGGGCCAAAAAAATAAAAAATAAAAAGCGCCGGCAGGATATGTTTGAAAAAATAAACAAAGTTGTGTAGTTTACATATGTTTTCAACTTTTAATTGTTGTAACCAAGATGTTACATATGTAACAGTGCAACTTTGTTTATTTTTTTAAAAAATATCCCATCGGTAGTGTTTTTTTTTTTTGTTCAAAAAGCTTAAAAACATGTATGTTATATCCTATATTTAAAAAAAAATGTTTTTAGATGGTTTTTACATGTGTTTTTAAGGTTTCTTAACTCAAGGGGGTTTTCATTTTGTAACATCCCAAAAATCCTTCGTTTTAATAGAAGACTAAACAATCATCTGCATTTCCACCGGATGGTTCGGTTAACGGATTTTCGACACGTAAGATGATATTTATTGTGTCGATAATCGAGATTGGCGCATATATCTTGTTTTAAAAATACTGGAAGGATTAGGGTCATTGTAGTCCGATAGAGGCCGTTGTAGTGTCCATTGTAGTCCGATAGAGGTGTTGAAGATAGCTTCGGTAGCAACGTGGCCAAACCGTAACCAGGTTCCGGCCAAGAGCCATTCAACAACAAAAGATCACCTCTTTTGATTCCTGACCACCACCACAACCTACGTCTACACCATCGTACAACACTACCACAACCGATGCCTCTCCTACTCGTCGCTACTGAAGCTATCTTCAGCACCTCTACCGGACTACAATTGCCACCACCCGTACCAAAATCAGAGGTTACCATACATACCGGAATCACAATCCTCACCTTCCTTTTTTACAAAAACGCGTTTTTAGCCAAATTTACAGCTCATCCATGTGTTTATATTGAACCCAATACCGATTTTGTTACCTCATAACCAATTCGATACTTTTAAGAAAAATCAATAAAATAATGCCAACCCAGAACCCATTTTTGGAACCTTCTAAGCCAATATCATCAGTCTATTGCATCCAATTTGTCTATGTCATCGTATGAATCCTAACCATGCTGTCGACCCTAGTCACCACCTCTCATCTTCAAAGTTTGACCCTTTCAGGTAATTATTTGTCTATTTTAGGTTGATTTAATATGAGGAGTAAAAGCTCCATAATTGTATTGATTATCATAATCTCTTAATGGGTCAATTGGTAGGATTGGGATTCTAGGGTTTAATTCGAATCTGGGTGTGACAACCTGCACCCTTCACTTTTCATAAATGTGCATAATTGGTCACTCAACTATTTCAAAATTTTCATTTTAACCCTCCTATTTTAATAGGACCAAAAGTCATAATTTAATAAAACTTATAATTTTTATAAGTAAAAGTATTGCACGTTTTATACTCACATCTACACCCGAGCACGTATGTTTCAGACCTTGATACTCAAAACCCTTAATTTTCGGTCCTAAAACAACTTAGAAACCGAAGGAAACAAGTCCGGAACTTAAAACTGATTAAATTATAAAATTTGATTTTTTTTAGTTCTCGTAGTCCTAGTCAAAGTCTTAGTCAAACAGTCAAAATCCTAGTCAAAGTCCTGGTCAAAGTCCTAGTCAAAGTCTTAGTCAAACAGTCAAAGTCTTAGTCAAATAGTCAATTCATCATAAAACCTTACTTTATGGTGTTGACCAATTTTAATGGCTAATTGAATCCAAAACTAGTATAAAAACCCACCTATGACCCATTATACTTGGCACCTCTAAATCGATTGTTTCAATCCGATTAAACTTTCCCTCATACCTTTCTTCTATAGTCTATTACTTCTACAATTGAAGCTTTGATTATAAGCTCTTGTAATTGGCGAATTGGAAGCTTGATATTCTTTCTTTTTCGTTTTTTTATTTCTTCAATTTGGACTAGCTACGTTGTTGAGTCTTTGGGATTCGCCTCGCATACATTCACAACACTTAGAGGATAATTCACCTTAGCCAATGTGAGTTTATATAGCCCCTTTTTCTGTTTTACATTTTGGGGTGAAACATGTTTAAACATTTTATACACTATCATTTACTCATTCTTACATTGTTGAAACTTGTGATTCAATTACACTATCATTTACTCATTCCATCATTTGACTGTAACAAAAAGACACAGTACAATCATTAACATTGATCAAGCCGCCTGTTTAGATTATAGCGCTATAGGTCTGACAAACCCATCCCCCCGCATAAATTCAGGGATGATCGATAACAGTTACACTTTTACTAACTTGCTAGTTAGGTCTCAGTCGACACAAGGTTTGATTGTACAAAAGACGCATTGTTACATGTCGGACTCATATTCTATCATTACTCATTATTATACTTCAACAATGATTGCTATACAACATATTGTTTTCAAATATATGCAAAACCTATGTATTCTCACCAACTATTTATAGTTGACCCCCCCATCTTTCCAACTTAACATGTTTCAGGTTTTGTTTGCTATTGGAAGTTGTACAAGTCTTGGAACACGTAGGAACTTTGGATCTAGTTTATACTAATCAACTTTTGTAATCATTACTTGTAAGACAAATTATAAATTGTTTAATATTATTCAACTTTCATTTAGTACCATGAGCTATTGAACAATCATCACTACGTGACATCCCGATGTTTCCGCCATCGGTTGGGGTGTTACAGATTGGTATCAGAGCCATGGTTATAGGGAATTAGGTTATTAGAAAAAAATAATAATCTAGTCTATAACCATAGGATTTTAACCAGTACTTGCTCCTTTTACTTGCAACCCTACTTGTTTCTATTATCTATCTCCCTCCTACTTCTTATCTCTACTTTAGTCCCTACAAGACGATTATTCTGCATCACTGGATTCACCCTTAGACTAATAGGACAAATTCTCAAGTCCTAACCTGAACTACCTTGAAGATCCCGTCGAAGTTCTAGATTTTAATAACGAACACGTGCAATCTGGAAGGGTGAACACCTGTATTCTGAGTTTTCTGTCTAGGAATGGCATTGCGCATAAATCCCAATTAGACGAGGGGCCCGGATGCCTACCTGGGAATTCTCGGGATGAGTGTTCACTTATAGGCTAAAGCATGTCTTCACTATGTTATTAGAATTTAGAAGCTTTGATATGACAATGTTTTTGTTTATTCGTTCTAATTAACGAATAAATGATTACACTCACTTCCCTTAAAACTAAGCTCTAAAATCCCAAAATTTTACAGCCTAAGTCAATCCCATTTCCTAATCATATATGGATTTCACAATCACATTTCATCTTACCATCTTAGCCACATGTTTGATTATTTTCAACACCCTCCCCAAATCATATTATTTCATTTTTCAACATGTTACATATTTCTAAACTGTAACCTCATAACCTGGGTAGACCCTAGCCCAACACTAAAGATTTCTTAATATTGTCAAAATTTCCATCACCTATAAACCATGGAAAATACATATTTTTGTTATAAGATATCCTCAAACTTAATTTCTAAATCCAAATGTTTATTCGTTAGCATAACAAAGGATTTTTGATATAATGTCACCTTGATCTATAAAACCTAACGTCGTGTTTAAAATCTTTGACTAAACTAAAATATTTTGATCTAAAGCCACTTAGTTTGTACTATTTAGCAACTTTTGTTTTATATAAGAAACCAGTTTTAAAAAGAAAAATGATAAGATCTTTCCATCCTCATGAACAAAATTTAATCTCCATTGCCACCTAATTATTTTCAACTTGTTCGAACTTTCACAATTTTTGGTATTTATCACAATCATGTTTTCTCATACGCTAGATTCTAACCTTTGATCCAAACCCCACGATTTACACTGCTACATAATCTCCTTACTATAAAATAAACCCTTTATTAACTATTTTCACGTTCACTATCTTTCATAACCTTGATGATGCTTTGAGTTCTTCATCATCCTCTCAAGAACTAAATTCATATTCTTCACCTTCTGGAACATGAACTTAATCCCTATGATAACCAAACTATTGAAAACTTGATTGTCCGTTGCATCAAACTTGATTCTTAGTTATACATGAGGATTTGATTATCTACTTGAACATTTGATTATTCATGATACTTGAAAGCATGGAATATAAAATATTTGCTATAAACACACCTAGAGTCATTAACCTTGTCTAGGGCAACTCTATGCTATACATGATAGTTGATGCATTTACAAACTTGCTTACATGTATGTAATATCAATTTGCAATTTATGTGTGTAATAATTGGTACACTTAATCAAACAACTAATAGAGGATGAAGTACTTGCTCAACAGTTAGTAGAGTACCAAATAACCTACTAAACAGTCGGTAGAGGCCCTACAACCTGCTCAACGACTGGTAGAGGCTATCGCACCTGCTCAACAATCGGTAGAGGTTCTTACTCACTGACTGGTAGAGGTCTTTTCCTGCTCAACAGTTGGACTTATTTTTGGATACATTGTATACGATTCAACCACAAGGTTAATTGTATTATTTTACATGTGTGTTTAGAGTCATGGAAGGACACAAAACCCTAATGTAAGGTAAGTTGGTGATTGCGGTCCGGAACGTAATCATGAATTTACAGGTACGTTAAGGTAGTGTGAAATTCTAATAAGGTTTTGGTAGTTCATTTGGTTTTCATATAGTCAATCAACTTATGCATTTCTTTTAGGATTCCTAAAACTTAAAGTTTAGCGTTTTACTAGATTCTCCTTGCTAATTCATGTCGTGCCTTAACCCAAACCACAGCTGCCCTAATTTCTACCTAAACACCCTCAACCTTGTGTTTTTAATAATTTCGGGACGAAATTTTCTAAAGTAGGGGAGACTATGACAACCTGCACCCTTCACTTTTCATAAATGTGCATAATTGGTCACTCAACTATTTCAAAATTTTCATTTTTAACCCTCCTATTTTAATAGGACCAAAAGTCATAATTTAATAAAATTATAATTTTTATAAGTAAAAGTATTGCACGTTTTATACTCACATCTACACCCGAGCACGTATGTTTCAGACCTTGATACTCAAAACCCTTAATTTTCGGTCCTAAAACAACTTAGAAACCGAAGGAAGCAAGTCCGGAACTTAAAACTGATTAAATTAGAAAATTTGATTTTTTTTAGTTCTCGTAGTCCTAGTCAAAGTCTTAGTAAAACAATCAAAGCCCTAGTCAAAGTCCTAGTCAAAGTCTTAGTCAAACAGTCAAAGTCTTAGTCAAATAGTCAATTCATCATAAAACCTTACTTTATGGTGTTGACCAATTTTAATGGCTAATTGAATCCAAAACTAGTATAAAAACCCACCTATGACCCATTATACTTGGCACCTCTAAATCGATTGTTTCAATCCAATTAAACTTTCCCTCATACCTTTCTTCTATAGTCTATTACTTCTACAATTGAAGCTTTGATTATAAGCTCTTGTAATTGGCGAATTGGAAGCTTGATATTCTTTCTTTTTCGCTTTTTATTTCTTCAATTTGGACTAGCTACGTTGTTGAGTCTTTGGGATTCGCCTCGCATACATTCACAACACTTAGAGGATAATTCACCTTAGCCAATGTGAGTTTATATAGCCCCTTTTTCTGTTTTACATTTTGGGGTGAAACATGTTTAAACATTTTATACACTATCATTTACTCATTCTTACATTGTTGAAACTTGTGATTCAATTACACTATCATTTACTCATTCCATCATTTGACTGTAACAAAAAGACACAGTACAATCATTAACATTGATCAAGCCGCCTGTTTAGATTATAGCGCTATAGGTCTGACACCCCCCCCCCCCCCCGCATAAATTCAGGGATGATCGATAACAGTTACACTTTTACTAACTTGCGAGTTAGGTCTCAGTCGACACAAGGTTTGATTGTACAAAAGACGCATTGTTACATGTCGGACTCATATTCTATCATTACTCATTATTATACTTCAACAATGATTGCTATACAACATATTGTTTTCAAATATATGCAAAACCTATGTATTCTCACCAACTATTTATAGTTGACCCCCCCATATTTTCAACTTAACATGTTTCAGGTTTTGTTTGCTATTGGAAGTTGTACAAGTCTTGGAACACGTAGGAGCTTTGGATCTAGTTTATACTAATCAACTTTTGTAATCATTACTTGTAAGACAAATTGTAAATTGTTTAATATTATTCAACTTTCATTTAGTACCATGAGCTATTGAACAATCATCACTACGTGACATTCCGATGTTTCCGCCATCGGTTGGGGTGTTACACTGGGGACGATTGTAAACTCTGTTTTAAGATTCTGATTTTGATTCCATTAACAAACAAAGCAACAACTCTGTTGGTTAGTATGCTTGTGTTATACATACCCGTCCCAAGTTCTAGTCCAGCCCAAACCACCTTCTTTCCTATTTTTTTTTTTTTTGGCTTTTCTTTTAAAAGCTTTTATATACACATTTAATTACATAAACCTTTAAAAATACGTTTTAATTATTAAACCAAGCGCAAAATTTTTATAAAAATTATGTAATAATCTTAAAACTCATAAATTTATTTTAAAACTTTTTATTTTCCGAAAATAAATTATTAATATATAAAATAGTTCAATAGAAGTTTTAATACAAATAACATAAAAATTCTAAATATATGACTACGTAGTTTTATAAAATTCCAAAAAAAAATATTTTAGACTTATAAACTAATAACCTTTATAAAACTAAATTTTATTTTTGGAAAAAAAATAATTAATTAATTTTAATTAATTAAACTTAATTTAACCATTATAAATTCATAATAAGTCCAATTTTTATCATTTTTGCACCAAAATTCACATAAATTATTTTTATCAATTCAGGTCAGAATATAATTTTATTTTCTATAAATTGTGAAATTTAGTATTTTGGAATATTATTACCATATTTAGATTAATATGTTATAATTTATTACATAAACTTTAATTATACAAATTATTTTATAAAAAATATTTTCATACTATACTACTTTAGTACAACAAGCCTAGACCAAGATTTTACAAAATTGACCAAGATTTTACAAAATTAAAAAATCTATTTATTGATTTGTTTAATTAATTCCTCTTTTTATTATTTAATTAACAACTATTACAATTAATTAATAAACGGCCGTCAATCCCCAAATTAGAAATCATAGAATGCTTATAGACTAGAAAACTTAGACTTTTAAGTTTTCCCAACACTTATTATATTTCCTTGAACTTAGGGTAATACTCGAGAACTTTTATGCCATTTAGACTATTTCAAGTGATTCAACACTTTTGCTAAGGTGAGTTTACATAGCCCCTTTTTATTGTTTTACATTTTTGCGGTGAAACATGTTTAAACATTTTGGATACAATAGCAATTACTCATTTTTATTATGTTGAAACTTATGGACTCATTTTGACTTGTAATAAAAAGACATAGTACAACCATTAACATTGATCAAGCCGCCTGTTTAGATTATAGCGCTACAGGTCTGACAAACCCATCCCCCGCATAAAATCAGGGATGATCGAAAACAATTACACTTTTACTAACTTGCGAGTTAGGTCTCAGTCGATACAAGGTTTGATTGTACAAAAGACACATTGTTGCATGCCAGGCTCATACTGTTACTTTATGTGACACCCCACATTTTCAGGTTAATACTTTTACTGAACTCTAGTTAACTTGCATGTTCATACGTAGTTAAATACTTAACTAGGGTTAGTTAAGAAGGCCTAACATATGTTAGATGATATTAACATATGTTATAATTAGGAAAATCCTTGTTTTGATACACACACGAGTCCTGTATCCCGAACGTTGGTGATTTGTCTGGCATACATAATAATGTATACAATTGAATTATGATGAACGTGAAGTTACATGTTTATGTGGATTACATGTTTATGTGAATTACCGCTTAATTGAAAGTTAATACATAAACCATGCAAATTACGTGCACTCTATGATTAATATGTTATGAGATGATAAAAACAATGGTTTTTATGTAATTAGTTAGGGTGGTTAATATTATCGGGTCCAGTATTGGGCTAAAACATGATTAACGGGTCCAGTTAGTAGACTAAAAGGCCCTAATACCCAATTACTTGGGCAACAAGCCAAATTCCCTTATAATTATAGATCAATATATATATATATATATAGCCCTAACCCCAACCCTCTTTGCGCCGTGAATAACCCCCCACACCCTCTCTCTCAATTTTCAACAAACATCAATCTTCTTCACCTTTTCAAGCTAGTTTGGGTGTAATCTCTAGGCTTTGAGGACTCTTTCATTGAAAGGTATAATCTTTATGTGTTTTATGATGATTAGTAGTGCTTGAAAAGTTTTAAAAATCATAGAACATACACACACACATATATATATATATATATATATATATATAAATCGCATACATGTGTTATTGTGAGTTCTTGAATATATGATTAATGATAATAATTATTGTTGGTAATCATAATTAGGGTTTTTGTATGATAATATATGAGTTTGATTATGATAATATGGGTTATACATGTGTTATAGATTTTTATGCATGATTAGGGTTTATGAATAACTTGGGGTGCAAGTTTCAGTTTTCTGATAGATTCGTTAGGGTGTTTTGTAGGGTCTGTATCATGATGTTAAAGTGATTTTTTTGATGATTTATTTGAATGGTTGTATTGTACATGGTCTTAGCTTTTCATAATAGGCAAAATCATCTGATTTGGACATCGTTTGAGTGGTTTTTGAAATTTTATTTGATTAAAGGTCATATCATATTTTCGAAATTGTAAACTGGGTCAACTTTAAACGATCGTAACTTGGGTTTTACAAAGAGTTAGGTTATAAAATTTGGACAGTAGGTCAACATTGGAATAAATTGACTTTTCCAAGTGGATTCACCCCATTTGGGTGAATACACAATTTTTCCTAAGATTAATAACACTAAGTTAAGGATATCACTCCCAACTTAGTGGTTAAGTTTCTTTTTGAAGGAAATACTCTTTGAGGTGTGGGTGTCACTCCTATCTCAAAGATATATTCCTAATATTAATAACATATAGAGGAGTGAAACTAATCACCAAGGTATGGATACCACTCCTAACTTGATGATATCGTTTCGTTTGTGAAATACGGGTGTCTTCTTCGCCAAGCAAAATATCGAAAGAATAACGAGAAATAATCATAATGAAAATATCTTGAAAGAAAATAATAGGAAATAAGAGAAATATAAATGAGAGGACTCGTGAAAGTAAGCTTAGTTATAGACTAGGCTAAAAGGCATTCTAATAACCTAATTCCCTATAACCATGGCTCTGATACCAATCTGTAACACCCCAACCGATGGCGGAAACTTCGAGGTGTCACGTAGTGACGATTGCTCATTAGCTCATGGTACTAAAGTGTAAATATTATTACATTAAATTGAATAGTTTGTTACATTGAAAGAAATACAACGATTAAAAACGAACAGTCTAAACTGAAATACAATAAATCTCAATCTAAGTCTAAGTTCCAAAAGCTTAAAAGTGATCTCATAAAAACCTGAAACATGTACAAAAATAATTTTGTCAATACAAAGTTTAATGGTGAGCATACCCTGTTTGAGTAAATATAGTAGGAAAAGAGTTTCGCAATTCACGTGTTATACTGTCTACAATTTAGTGTTCAAGTTATGTACAAATGTCACCCAAAATCAAACCTTTAGAGTAGAAATGATATCCAAGAATCATGGGATATCTAGTATATAGGTATAGTAGTCGCCCAATAGTATGATTATATATAGTATGCGACAAAGCAAGTAGTTTACACATAACAATAATCAAGTACTATTTATTGCTATGCTAGGCCCACACCGGGTAAATGATTAAGGTCATAAGTACACACTATCAGCGAATCAACAAGTAAAACACATACAAGAATTGCGATTGCAAATATAGAATAAACCATGATTAAGTGAGTGAAGTAATAAGCGTACACGAGTCACCCCAAAAGTGTAAAACATGAAAAAAGGGGAAAGATATACTCACAGTTTGCGAAAGCGATCCAACTTAAGCGGTCGTGAGCTAAGTAATGGGAATTCCGAGGAATTCAACGTATAATGTATAAGAGTACTAATAAGGAAATGTCTAAAAGTCTAAGGTAACTAGGCATTAGGGTGTGCTAAGTCGATTTGTGGAATTAGAGTTTTTATGATAAGTCGAATTACTATAAAAGTTGTATATTAAAAATAATATACTAAAGTTTGTAATTAGGATTTAGGTAATATAATTATTACTAATTAAATATTTAGGTCAACACATGCTTAAATAATTAATACAAAATAATTTAGTTAATTACTTTAACTAATTATTGTAAATAAATACAATAATCATTAATATTGAAATAAATAATTATGAGTTACACAATGATCCCACAAATTGTAATTAAGATTTTCAAACATAGAATTATTTCTATTTTATAGGAAAAGTATCTATAAAATGGATATTTAATAGTATAAATAAATAAATGATTAATTATGTCTAATTAAACATAAATAAGACTAATAATTCAAGACATGATCCAAAAATGTTATTTTTATAGAAAATGGATACTTTCTGATGTAAAGTAATAAAGATAATTTTCTCATAATTTTTATAAACTTATTCATATTTAAAATTGATTTAATGAGATTAAATCATGTTTAAATGATTAAAAATAGAAAATCAATAAAAATAAGTGTTTTCTAAACCAATAATTTTTATGTCAGTTCATAATGTTGAGAAATAATTTCTCAAAAAGTTTGAGATTAAAATCATTAATAATGATTTTTTTATCAATTAAATATGATTAAAATCATTTAATTTAATAAAAATATAAAAATAAAACATCTTCCAGAAAATAAAAATGTGGTAATTTTCTTTAGGGTGTCAAGAAGCTACACCTAAATTTTCATAATTTTTGGATCAAAATGAATTTATTATGAATATTCTAAGTTTCTATGAATTATAAATGATTATTAACCTTTTTAAATAAATAAATTAATTAATTAATTAAAAAAAACAAGTGATAAAAGAATGGTGGTCATGGGTTTCGAACCCTTGACCTTTTGCTGAGAATACCAAGCACCAACCACTAGATCAGATCAAGACTTTGTGTTTATTATCAAAACAAAAATGCATTTAATGATTATCGAAAACATCTCATTCTTCAACAAATTAACCAAGACAATAACCCTTACCCTAGATTCTACAATCCATCCAATTCGACAGATTTGATAATCAAAACGATGGGGCTTTTAATCTATGAGCAAAAATGAGTACAAATCATATGAAAACAAGAACTCACAATATGTTTTGAAGGTCGAACACGAAGAGACAAAACCCAACTGAAGGTCGCAAATTGGAGACTAAACTGAACGAAATTAGAAGGTTTTTAGAGTATTTTAAGATGTTAGTTGCTGCAGATTCAGTTTGGTATCAAGTAATTATAGGGTTTACGTTTAAAAAGTCATGATTTGATAAACTTTAATAAGGTCGACGGTTTCACCCATCAAACCAAATTAAAGGTTGATTAAAACTGATTAATTGCGTACAATAAGGCATGGAACGGTTACACAAAGGTGGAGAAATGATTTAGGAATGATTAAATGAATTAAGGTGTTGTAGAAATCGAGTTTTTGTGTTTGGCCGAAATATATTCCGACGGCCGGAAAATCTGGCCGGAAAACCGGTTGTGCAGGGAAGAGGGAAACCAATTTTGAACTTTCAGAGGTTGGCAAAGTTAGTCCCTCTACCTTAACTTGGTTAGATATATTAGGTTTTTGGTTAAGTTTTTCTTATAGAAAGTTAACTAAGTTAACTTAACTTAACTTAAAAGCTTTAGACTTCATAAAACTTGGAATTTGTTTTATAAAATTCATTCCGAATAATGTTTCAAGATATGCGTTTGATTAAAACTTATACCCGATCCACAATAACTATAAGTGATAAAATTTTACTTCGCTCAAAATTTAATTTGAAAATAACGACAACTTACGGGGACTATATTAGAAATATTTGAAGGACTATTATTGTCAATTAGATGAAAGACGAGTGTGACGGATGTCACAGTCTTCCCTACTTTAGAAAAGTTTGTCTCGAAATTTCTTTCAAGTGGAGGCTATTATGAAACAAAAGGCATTGTTAGAGTCAAGTAGGTTAACAATATATATATATATATATATATATATATATATATATATATATATTGTAACATTTCGCATTAAATAAATGTACGTTACGGATTAAAACGACAAGTCTTATCATTATTATTATTATTTTTGGTGATATTTTGAACCACAATACAATGATAATTATTCATACATATATATATATATATATATATATATATATATATATAGAGGTTCATAATAATAATAATTATAATAAATAATAGCTTAGAAAAATAAAACTGATTTTATGATTGGTCTTAACCCAATCCTTCTGCAGCCCACTAGATAAGCCCACATAACCCCAGGCCCAAACAAAACCCGGCCCAACAGCCTTGGATCCAGCCCACTAGCCCTTCCCACCTCTCACTGTTTTAAAAAAAAGGGATTGCTTCTGACGGGATTCGAACCCGAGTCAAACCAACACACAACACACCCTCACAACCATCTGGTCTAGCCTTCATATCTGATTCAAACCAGATGCATTATAATTATATCCCTAGCTTTTAAACCCTCACAGTTGACTTGAAAAGTCAACTGTGATACATGACTTGCCTAAAACAATCACATTAACTCGTGATTAACCTACGAGTTGCATCACTTCGTGATTACCGGCCTGTATTGACTCGGCTACATGATTATTGATAATCAATTGATACCATATTTAGCTAGAACGCGTCCTACATTCAAGTCGTGGTCAAAACCTTCCAATTATACAATCTAGACATTAATACTATAAATTGATCGTTCCTGGGCAATCACAACTCGCCATTACATCTTTCCCAACCTTCAATTCTTCACAAAATCCTCTGTTCTTGATAATACGAATCGCGTTTTGACTTTTTGGGTTGACTGTTCAATTATACTCGAAACATCATTGTAAGCTAAATGTTTTTGATGGGTTTTATTGATAGGCACCCACACAACAGAAACCGTATGATTAATCGGGTTAATGTTGTGTGGATTGCCCGATTGCAGAATCTAGGGCACGTAATTGATATTGGGGAAGAACACTGATTGTATTTATTTTAATTAAACAAGAACCAAACACAACCACTGGTCTGGACCAAGTGGTTGTGTCTGGTGCCACCCACCTAAGCCACGCGGGTTCGAGTCCCGGCTGTGGCAACGATTTTTCACTTTTTTTTTGTTGTTTGTTTTGTAAGCTTAATATAAATATATAGTTATTAGCATTTTAAAATTTGTTTTAAAATACTAAAACTCTTTTAAAAATTCTACAAAAATTATTTTGTATCAACCTGATGAAAATGTTTAACCCACAATTTTTAGTTTTCAAAAATTCATTTATTTAATATATTTAATAATTAAATCAATTTTATTCTATTATATTTATAAAATTCCATTAAAATATCAAAACAATTTTATAAATTTCCACAAAAATTATTCTGAGTTGATATAATGATAAACTTTTCTGAAATGATTTTTAATTCTGAAAAATCATTTATTTAATACTTTTAATCAATTTTTGTTAGTTTTAATCATAATTAAATCATAATAAATCCAATTTTTAATATTTTTGCACCAAAATTTTATACAAATTATTTCTGAATATTTAGAACAGAAATATAAGTTTTAAACTAATAATTCTTTAATCTTAATATTTTTAAATATTAAAGTTAAATTTTGACAATTTGTTATAAATAGAATTAATATTCTATTTTAAGGAAAATAATTTTGTAAAAATTCTTTTTATACTTTAAACACATTATTGTGACCATCTTAAATTTAAATTTTATAAAAAGATTTTTGCTTATTTGTTTACTAATATTCTCTCAATTTTCAAACATTTTTAATAATAATCAAACAAGCATTTATCCCCAATACGAGGCCCTAGAACATATACATTTGTAGACTAGATAGACTTAGACATATTTATTACCTTATTATAGGGTGATACTTGACACATTTGGGCAACACACAATTCTATTTTTCAAGAGATAACATTTTGCTAAGGTGAGTTTTACATAGCCCCTTTTCTATTTATCACCATTTTTGGGGTGAAACATGTTACAACATTATTTATGGTAAGCACAATTCTAGCATAAACATTCATCAGCCAACGGTATACATTGATAGATCTATTGGACTGACAATCCCACCCGGATACGTGCCTCCTACAAAGGTAGCGTGGTTGTTTGTTACTACAATATAAACGAGTGAACCATGAGCATATGGGATGTACCACAATACAACAGTCACAATGGTTGATTATGCACTCGATTTACTTCTAGTATGTTTTCACATATGGACTAGATTGCCATGACACATGAATTGCACAATAATTTTATTCGATTATCAAAACCTATGTAATTCTCACCAACTTTTGTTGACCCAAAATATTTTCAACTTAACATGTTTCAGGTCTACTTGCTTGTAGATTTGAGTTAATGCTTGAAGATGTGTGCATAGTTTTATTCAATTTGATGTACAAAATCTTGTAAAATAACTGTATGTAATTTATCTAAATCATATAATGAAATTTATTTTTTTACCATGAGCTACTGAACAATCATCAATACGTGACATCCCGATGTTTCCGCCATCGGCCGGGTGTTACAGATTGGTATCAGAGCCATGGTTATAGGGAATTAGGTTATTAGAAAAATAATCTAGTCTATAACCATAAGATTTAACCAGTACTTGCTTCTTTTACTTGCTATTCTCTATCTCCCTCCTACTTCATATCTCTACTTTCATCCCTATAAGAAGGTTGCTCTCCATCACTGAATCCACTCTTAGACTAATAAGACAAAATCCTCAGGTTTAACCTGAATCACCTTGAGATCTCGTCGAAGTTCTAGATTTTAATGACGAACACGTGCAATCTGGAAGGGTGAACGCCTGTATTCTGAGTCTTCTGTCTAGGCTGGCATTGCGCATATATCCCAATCAGACGCGGGACCCGGATGCCTACCTGGGAATTCTTGGGATGAGTGTTCACTTATAGGCTAAAGCATGTCTTCATATGTTATTAGAATCTAGAATCTTTGATAAGTCAACGTTTTCGTTTATTCGTTTTAATGAATAAATGATTACATTCCTTGTATAACCTCATTCATTTCATTGTGTCTCTTACAGATCATGCCTCCACGTCGTAGTGCTCGTCTTAACAGTGGTGAAAATCATGATGAAGGGAGTAGCAATCACAACCATAACCATGACACTAACCACAACAACAATAACAACAACAATGGTATCGATGCCCAACTGGCTGCAATCATTTCTCAACAAATGGCACAGCAAATCGCAACTCTGGTTCCCAACTTACTAGCTCAAGTCATCCAGTTGAACGGGAACGGTAACGGCAACGGCAACGGGAATGGGAATGGTCTTCCATCCTGTACCCTTAAGCACTTTAATTCTTGCAATCCCCCAAAGTTCAGTGGAGAAGAAGGAGCTACAGGACTCCTACAATGGTTTGAGGGTATTGAGAATACCTTCATCAACAGTGAGTGCCCCGACAACCTTAAGGTCCGTTATGCCATGAGTGTTCTTCACAAACGAGCACTCACCTGGTGGAATGAGGAAAAGCACACCCGTGGGGCTGAAGCTGCATTGGCCTTAACTTGGGATCAAGCTAAAGAAATTATGAAGACAGAGTTCTGCCCTCGTAATGAAATCAAGAAGCTGGAAGATGAGTTTCATGATCTTGCTCAAGACAGTGGAGAAAACCTTGCTTACAACACTCGTTTTCACGAACTTAGTCTACTGCTACCACACAAGGTCACCCCTTTGCCTATTGCAATCGAAAAATACATTGGTGGCTTACCGATGCAGATCCAAGACACGGTGTGGGGAAGGAACCCTGCTACTTTGGAGGAAGCAAAGCGTTTGGCTGCCACCCTAATAGATAACCATGTGAAGGCAGGAACCCTGACTCGTAAAGGGGAAAAGAAAAAGGATACTCCCCAACCTGCCGTAGATATCACAACTGAGGCCTCAACCAACGAAAAGTGCAAGGTCAGGAATTTTGCAATAGACACCACTGCCCCACCCAACAAGAAACAATACCACGGGAAGCTACCTAAGTGTGACACCTGCCAGTATCACCATCCAACTCAAGTACCCTGCCGACAGTGCACCAATTGTCAAAGGTATGGGCATCTTGCAGATGCTTGTCGAATCCCTGCTACAAACGCTCTTGATGCTCCAAATAACCCCGCTTGAAACCCTCCAGCTACTTAACAGCAAACTCTACCATTTGAATGATGTCTATTTTCTCTTTAATTCTATGTATTGACACTTTTTGATTCAAGTAATAAATTCAAGTATTATCATAACATCTGGGTGCATGCTTGTTTGAATGTGAATTAATTGCTATATCTATAATCATACTTGCTTACTTGTACAACAATTAGTTGACTACCAAACAATCTACTCAACGATTGGTAGAGGTCATCATGTCTTTTCAACAGTCGGGAGAGGCCCTACAACCTGCTCAACAACTGGTGGAGACTATCGAACCTGCTCAACAATCGGTAGAGTCATAAAAGGACGCAAAACCCTAATGTAAGGTAAATTGGTAATTACGGTCTGGAACGTAATCATGAATTTACAGGTACATTAAGGTAGTGAGGAATTTTATCAAGGTTTTCGGTAGTCGACCAATTGTAAACCTGGTGTCTTTCTTTAACTTCGGGACGAAGTTCCTAAAAGTAGGGGAGACTGTAACATTTCGCATTAAATAAATGTACGTTACGGATTAAAATGACAAGTCTTATTATTATTATTTTTGGTGATATTTTAAACCCCAATACAATGATAATTATTCATACATATATATATAGAGGTTCATAATAATAATTATAATAAATAATAGCTTAGAAAAATAAAACTGATTTTATGATTGGTCTTAACCCAATCCTTCTGCAGCCCACTAGATAAGCCCACATAACCCCAGGCCCAAACAAAACCCGGCCCAACAGCCTTGGATCCGGCCCACTAGCCCTTCCCACCTCTCACTGTTTTAAAAAAAAGGGATTGCTTCTGACGGGATTCGAACCCGAGTCAAACCAACACACAACACACCCTCACAACCATCTGGTCTAGCCTTCATATCTGATTCAAACCAGATGCATTATAATTATATCCCTAGCTTTTAAACCCTCACAGTTGACTTGAAAAGTCAACTGTGATACACGACTTGCCTAAAACAATCACATTAACTCGTGATTAACCTACGAGTTGCATCACTTCGTGATTACCGGCCTGTATTGACTCGGCTACATGATTATTGATAATCAATTGATACCATATTTAGCTAGAACGCGTCCTACATTCAAGTCGTGGTCAAAACCTTCCAATTATACAATCTAGACCTTAATACTATAAATTGATCGTTCCTGGGCAATCACAACTCGCCATTACATCTTTCCCAACCTTCAATTCTTCACAAAATCCTCTGTTCTTGATAATACGAATCGCGTTTTGACTTTTTGGGTTGACTGTTCAATTATACTCGAAACATCATTGTAAGTTAAATGTTTTTGATGGGTTTTATTGATCGGCACCCACACAACAGAAACCCTATGATTAATCGGGTTGATGTTGTGTGGATTGCTCGATTGCAGAATCTAGGGCTCGTAATTGATATTGGGGAGGAACACTGATTGTATTTATTTTAATTAAACAAGAACCAAACACAACCACTGGTTTGGACCAAGTGGTTGTGTCTGGTGCCACCCACCTAAGCCACGCAGGTTCGAGTCCCGGCTGTGGCAACGATTTTTCACTTTTTTTTGTTGTTTGTTTTGTAAGCTTAATATAAATATATAGTTATTAGCATTTTAAAATTTGTTTTAAAATACTAAAACTCTTTTAAAAATTCTACAAAAATTATTTTGTATCAACCTGATGAAAAGGTTTAACCCACAATTTTTAGTTTTCAAAAATTCATTTATTTAATATATTTAATAATTAAATCAATTTTATTCTATTATATTTATAAAATTCCATTAAAATACCAAAACAATTTTATAAATTTCCACAAAAATTATTCTGAGTTTATATAATGATAAAATTTTCTGAAATGATTTTTAATTCTGAAAAATCATTTATTTAATATCTTTAATCAATTTTTGTTAGTTTTAATCATAATTAAATCATAATAAATCCAATTTTTAATATTTTTGCATCAAAATTTTATACAAATTATTTCTGAATATTTAGAACAGAAATATAAATTTTAAACTAATAATTCTTTAATCTTAATATTTTTAAATATTAAAGTTAAATTTTGACAATTTGTTATAAATAGAATTAATATTCTATTTTAAGGAAAATAATTTTGTAAAAATTCTTTTTATACTTTAAACACATTATTGTGACCATCTTAAATTTAAATTTTATAAAAAGATTTTTGCTTATTTGTTTACTAATATTCTCTCAATTTTCAAACATTTTTAATAATAATCAAACAAGCATTTATCCCCAATACGAGGCCCTAGAACATATACATTTGTAGACTAGATAGACTTAGACATATTTATTACCTTATTATAGGGTGATACTTGACACATTTGGGCAACACACAATTCTATTTTTCAAGAGATAACATTTTGCTAAGGTGAGTTTTACATAGCCCCTTTTCTATTTATCACCATTTTTGGGGTGAAACATGTTACAACATTATTTATGGTAAGCACAATTCTAGCATAAACATTCATCAGCCAACGGTATACATTGATAGATCTATTGGACTGACAATCCCACCCGGATACGTGCCTCCTACAAAGGTAGCGTGGGTGTTTGTTACTGCAATATAAACGAGTGAACCATGAGCGTATGGGATGTACCACAATACAACAGTCACAATGGTTGATTATGCACTCGATTTACTTCTAGTATGTTTTCACATATGGACTAGATTGCCATGACACATGAATTGCACAACAATTTTATTCGATTATCAAAACCTATGTAATTCTCACCAACTTTTGTTGACCCAAAATATTTTCAACTTAACATGTTTCAGGTTCTACTTGCTTGAAGATTTGAGTTAATGCTTGAAGATGTGTGCATAGTTTTATTCAATTTGATGTACAAAATCTTGTAAAATAACTGTATGTAATTTATCTAAATCATATAATGAAATTTATTTTTTTACCATGAGCTACTGAACAATCATCAATACGTGACATCCCGATGTTTCTGCCATCGGTTGGGGTGTTACATATATCAGTTATGATTTGACCGCAATTTAAAATAGTTATCTAATACCCAAGGTAAAAGTTTCAAAATCTTTGACAGTTGACCCAAAGTTAGAAAGTTGAGAGTTTAAATGAGAAAAGTTTTAGGTATGTGTAACTGGTGAGGGTAGAGGCACTGATGAAAAAAGTTTCTGACCGAATGTTACTAGAGTATGCAACAAGAATCCAAATAATCAAGAGTGTAAAAAGTATGCAAGTTTTGGTATTTCTAAGTGGGTTGTCAAGAGAAAGACTCCAGGAAGACGAATTGAAGCTCACGTAAGAATGTTCTTATCGAAAATGCTATGTATTAGTCAACGATCTAATGAATAGGTAATTATAAAGTAATGGGTAGGTTCTTGGTCAGACTCCTAGTCCGTTCCCGCGTTATCGTTTATGCTTATATATAGGGTGTACCGCAGCTGACCCACCACACTCCCGATGCTTTGGACTCGTACTGATTGTCTACCAATAGCCTAAATAGAATTACACACCACCCTCATGTACCTGTAAACCCATGATTGCGTTCCGGACCGTAATCATCGATTTACCTTACACTAGGGTGTTATGCTTTTCCATAACCCTATCCTAAGTCATACTAGAAACAAATGCGTGCAATCAAGATATGCTAAGTAATTGATACTGCAATTAAACAATGACATGGTTAGAGGTCCTTCCCTTTCGGGTTTACCCTTTAATCGTAATGAGAGTAACAGGTAAGTAATAGACATGGTTAGAGGTTCTCCCCTTTCGGCTTCACCCTTAACTGGTAACTTCTGTTCACATCGTTGGGCTCTAAACACCTATATTGATAAACTCTGAGATTTACACCGTTCCCCTCGGATTGAAGAAATACTGTAATCAGAGTCGTACGTGGGCACTGGCTTAGAAACAGATCCTTGAGATGTGGATTTCACTCCTAACTCAAAGATGTATTTCAAAATTGAAAACGATTGTGGAGTGAAACCAATCACTAAGTTAAGGATATCACTCCCAGCTTAGTGGTTAAGTTACTTTTTGAAGGAAATACTCTTTGAGGTGTGGGTGTCACTCCTATCTCAAAGATATATTCCTAAGATTAATAACATATAGAGGAGTGAAACTAATCACCAAGGTAAGGATACCACTCCTAA
This sequence comes from Ambrosia trifida, assembly GCA_028751855.1. NCBI lineage: Eukaryota > Viridiplantae > Streptophyta > Magnoliopsida > Asterales > Asteraceae > Ambrosia > Ambrosia trifida. The sequence goes on along the minus strand of CM054129.1, from coordinate 61,866,825 downwards.
CTTGATGATATCGTTTCATTTGTGAAATACGAGTGTCTTCTTCGCCAAGCAAAATATCGAAAGAATAACGAGAAATAATCATAACGAAAATATCTTGAATGAAAATAATAGTGAAGGGATAGGGAGCCTAATCTGAAAGGCGTCCCTATCCCCGAACAACAGCAACCCCACGCCGGATAATGGCGCGGGAACACACCTGCGCGAAGACAAGCAATCAGCATGTCTCGCGCGCCAAAGCATACGATAAACAACATACAACACCTGATACACGCGTCCTACCACGCGCGGAATCTTCCCTTGGCACCTCTCATATGAAGTACAAGGAACGGCTGAAGGAAGATTCATAAAGATCCATGTCAGAGTACATACCAGCTAGAGAAGGACATGTGGCAGATAGTACAAAAGGTGAGCGGCTACACTGTGCATGCTGTCGTGAATAGTGACCAGCAGGCATTACCTCGCCAACTGTCAGAAGTCACATCAGCCAGCAGGATAGCCTGAGCACTGTAGCAAGTACGATGTTACTGTGTACCACCAGAAACCCGCCACGTGTCAGGCTACTACAACGACCACACTATAGCATGACGACATCAACAGTAACAGGTCCTTTCCCGCCATTATCAGAAGAACTATGGGCTTGGGCCTCAGCTGGGCCCAAACTGGTGGCGTCGTCCGTGGGCCGCCCCATGCAGCCCACCGTGATCTCTATAAATAAGATCACATGTAATTCTTGTAGATTCATTCAGAAATAACCACAACTACTACACTCATTGTAATCTTCTTATCATCAATAATATTCCGGTGTACTTACAGTGGACGTAGGTCACTAACGACCGAACCACTTAACTCTCGTGTTCTCACACACTTCATATACACTCACTTACATTAACTCTCATACGGGTCGCCATTACGGTTTGGGTAAAGGATTACTCTGACAGTAACATAGGTATTAACCCCCTGGTGATTAGTCCTAATCTCCGGGATACTTATTGTTTCTTCAAATAGGAAATAAGAGAAATATAAACGAGGGGACTCGTGAAAGTAAGATTAGTTATAGACTAGGCTAAAAGGCATTCTAATAACCTAATTCCCTATAACCATGGCTCTGACACCAATCTGTAACACCCCAACCGATGGCGGAAACATCGAGGTGTCACGTAGTGACGATTGCTCATTAGCTCATGGTACTAAAGTGTAAATATTAATACATTAAATAGAATAGTTTGTTACATTGAAAGAAATACAATGATTAAAAACGAACAGCCTAATCTAAAATACAATAAATCTCAATCTAAGTTTAAGTTCCAAAAGCTTAAAAGTGATCTCATAAAAACTTGAAACATGTACAAAAATAATTTTGTCAATACAAAATGTATTGGTGAGCATACCCTGTTTGAGTAAATATAGTAGGAAAAGAGTTTCGCAATCCACGTGTTATACTGTCGACAACTTAGTGTTCAAGTTATGTACAAATGTCACCCATAATCAAACCTTTAGAGTAGAAATGATATCCAAGTATCATGGGATATCTAGTATATATGTATAGTAGTCGCCCAATAGTATGATTATATATAGTATGCGAAAAAGCAAGTAGTTTACACATAACAATAATCAAGTACTATTTATTGCTATGCTAGGCCCACACCGGGTTAATGATTAAGGTCATAAGTACACACTATCAGCGAATCAACAAGTAAAACACATACAAGAATTGCGATTGTGAATATAGAATAAACCATGATTAAGTGAGTGAAGTAATAAGCGTACATGAGTCACCCCAAAAGTGTAAAACATGAAAAAGGGGAAAGATATACTCACAGTTTGCGAAAGCGATCCAACTTAAGCGGTCGTGAGCTAAGTAATGGAAATTCCGAGGAATTCAACCTATAATGTATAAGAGTACTAATAAGTAAATGTCTAAAAGTCTAAGGTAACTAGGGTTCTAAGACATTAGGTTGTGCTAACTCGATTTGGGGAATTAGAGTTTTTATGATATGTCGAATTACTATAAAAGTTGTATATTAAAATTAATACATTAAAGTTTGTAATTAGAATTTAGGTAATATAATTATTATTACCAATTAAATATTTAGGTCAACATATGTTTAAATAATTAATACAAAATTATTAAGTTAATTACTTTAACTAATTATTGTAAATAAATACAATAATCATAAATATTGAAATAAATAATTATGAGTTACACAATGATCCCACAAATTGTAATTAAGATTTTCAAACATAGAATTATTTCTATTTTATAGGAAAAGTATCTATAAAATGGATATTTAATAGTATAAATAAATAAATGATTAATTATGTCTAATTAAACATAAATAAGACTAATAATTCAAGACATGATCCAAAAATGCCATTTTTATTGAAAATGGATACTTTCTGATGTAAAGTAATAAAGATGATTTTCTCATAATTTTTATAAACTTATTCATATTTAAAACTGATTTAATGAGATTAAATCATGTTTAAATGATTAAAAATAAAAATTCAATATAAATAAGTGTTTTGTGAACCAATAATTTTTATGTCAGTTCATAATGTTGAGAAATAATTTCTCAAAAATTTTGAGATTAAAATCATTAAAAATGAATTTTTTATCAATTAAATTTGATTAAAAGCTTTTAATTTAATAAAAATATAAAAATAAAACATTTTCCAGAAAATAAAAATGTGGTAATTTTCGTTAGGGTGTCAAGAAGCTACACCTAAATTTTCATAATTTTTGGAACAAAAATGAATTTATTATGAATATTCTAAGTTTCTATGAATTATAAATGATTATTGACCTTTTTAAATAAATAAATAAATAAATTAAAAAAAAAGTGATAAATGAATGGTGGTCATGGGTTTCCAACCACTAGATCAGATCAAGACTTTGTGTTTATTATCAAAACAAAAATGCATTTAAAGATTATCTAAAACATCTCCTTCTTCCCCAAATTAACCAAGACAATAACCCTAACCCTAGATTATGCAATCCATCCAATTCGATAGATTTGATAATCAAAAGGATGGGGCTTTTAATCTATGAGCAAAAATGGTACAAATCATATGAAAACAAGAACTCGCAATATGTTTTGAAGGTCGAACACGAAGAGACAAAACCCAACTGAAGGACACAAATTGGAGACTAAACTGAACGAAATTAGAAGGTTTTTAGAGTATTTTAAGATGCTAGCTACCGCAGATTCAGTTTGGTATCAAGTAATTATAGGGTTTATGTTTAAAAAGTCATCATTTGATAAACTTTAATAAGGTCGACGGTTTCACCCATCAAACCGAATTAAAGGTTGATTAAAACTGATTAATTGCGTACAATAAGGCATGGAACTGTTACACAAAGGTGGAGAAATGATTTAGGAATGTTTAAATGAATTAAGGTATTGTAGAAATCGAGTTTTTGTGTTTGGCTATTCCGGCGGTCGGAAAATGTGGCCGGAAAACCGGTTATGCAGGGAAGAGGGAAACCAATTTTGAACTTTCAGAGGTTGGAAAAGTTAGTCCCTCTACCTTAACTTGGTTAGATATATTAGGTTTTTGGTTATGTTTTTCTTATAGAAAGTTAACTAAGTTAACTTAACTTAACTTAACTTAAAAGCTTTAGACTTCATAAAACTTGGAAATTTTTTTTATAAAATTCATTCCGAATAATGTTTCAAAGATATGCGTTTGATTAAAACTTATACCCGATCCACAATAACTATAAGTGATAAAATTTTACTTCGCTCAAAATTTAATTTGAAAATAACGAAAACTTACAGGCTCTATATTAGAAATATTTGAAGGACTATTATTGTCAATTAGATGAAAGACGAGGGTGACGGATGTCACAGTCTCCCCTACTTTAGAAAATTTCGTCTTGAAATTTCTTTCAAGTGGAGGCTACTATGAAACAAAAGGCGTTGTAAGAGTCAAGTAGGTTAACAATATATATATATATATATATATATATATATATATATATATATATATATATATCAGTTATGATTTGACCGCAATTTAAAATAGTTATCTAATACTCAAGGTAAAAGTTTCAAAATCTTTGACAGTTGACCCAAAGTTAGAAAGTTGAGAGTTTAAATGAGAAAAGTTTTAGGTATGTGTAACTGGTGAGGGCAGAGGCACTGATGAAAAAAGTTTCTGACCGACGTTACTAGAGTATGCAACAAGAATACAAATAATCAAGAGTGTAAAAAGTATGCAAGGTTTGGTCTTTCTAAGTGGGTGGTCAACAGAAAGACTCCAGGAAGACGAATTGAAGTTCACGTAAGAATGTTCTTATCGAAAATGCTATCTATTAGTCAACGATCTAATGAATAGGTAATTATAAAGTAATGGGTAGGTTCTTGGTCAGACTCCTAGTCCGTTCCCGCGTTATCGTTTATGCTTATATATTGGGTGTACCGCAGCTGACCCACCACACTCCCGATGCTTTGGACTCGTACTGATTGTTTACCAATAGCCTAAATAGAATTACACACCACCCTCATGTACCTGTAAACCCATGATTGCGTTCCGGACCGTAATCAACGATTTACCTTACACTAGGGTGTTATGCTTTTCCATAACCCTATCCTAAGTCATACTAGAAACAAATGTGTGCAATCATGATATGCTAAGTAATTGATACTGCAATGAATCAATGACATGGTTAGAGGTCCTTCCCTTTCGGGTTTACCTTTTAACCGTAATGAGAGTAACAGGTAAGTAATAGACATGGTTAAAGGTTCTTCCCTTTCGGCTTCACCCTTAACTGGTAACTTCTGTTCACATCCTTGGGCTCTAAACACCTATATTAATAAACTCCGAGATTTACACCGTTCCCCTCGGATTGAAGAAATACTATAATCCGAGTCGTACGTGGGCACTGGCTTAGATCTAATACGAGTTATCAACTAGTATGTTCGTTGGCCATGATGATGAACAAAATAATGTAAAGTATAACAGGGTTTTGCTCACAATAAAAAAAATATATATATGCATACCAAATAGCGTTCATGTAAGTATATAAGTATAGCATAAAATTTCGATTGAAAGAATAGTATAACGTAAATCGAGTAAATCGCATAAAATTAAATTATACGAGTTGAATTAATGCAAATAGGCAATGTGAAAATAATCACAAATAACGTGTTAGAAATAACTATGAATACAAATGGTGCATGAATAAAATAATGAAATTTACGGCAAATGAGTGTGCACGGAACAGGTGTATAGCCTACTGACATAAGGGTTTAAATTTAGTTAGTTTTACATATTATATGATAAAAGTCAATTAGTAACATTCTGATAAGGTTACATCCGATATTTTGTTAGACCAAAAGTTTTGCGACTGAAAGAGTGCGAGTGTAATAAGATAAATTTTCGTTTATCAAAAATGTGGTTTGCTCAAACTTTGTAATATAGTTGAAAGGATAGTAGTAATGCATGAGGATAACTTTTTAGAAATCGAAGTGTGTTTTAGATTCAAAACAGGTTCATTTGAAAAATCTTCGTAAATACCCATTTTCATGTGTTTACGAGATGTCAAGTTTGAAAAGTGTTACAAGGCTTGTTATTAGTTGCAAATTTCTCCCGAAAACATATATTGGATACGTCATATGAAAACAAAAGGTTTACATTTGACCTTTAAAATATGCAATACAAGTTTGTAAAACGCAAAATGAAACCATTCCATGAAGTATGTGTAAATCTAATGTGTTTTAGAAGACCAAAATTTAAAATGACGTGAATGATAAAATTAACGTATGTAATACGAATAGATTTACCAATATTAAAGAAAATTCATAATTTATCATTTGAGTCTCCAAATGATAAACAAAACATAAATATCAATATCATAAAACATTGAGATTGTTTCCATAGGAAACTTTGACTAACTAAAGTAATTGAAATGTTATTAATGACTTGTGGGGGCGTACTTTAGCCTATAAGTGAATGCTCATCCCGAGAGTTCCCAGGTCGGCATACGGGTCCCTCGTCTGATTAGGATTTATGCGAAATGCCAGGCCTAGACAGAAAACTCAGGATACAGGCGCTCACCCTTCCAGATTGCACGTGCCCCATCACTAGTAAACTCCAAAACTTTAGCGGGATTAAAAACGAGATGTAGAAACAGATCCTTGAGATGTGGATTTCACTCCTAATTCAAAGATGTATTTCAAAATTGACAATGATTGTGGAGTGAAACCAATCACTAAGTTAAGGATATCACTCCAGCTTAGTGGTTAAGTTTCTTTTTGAAGGAAATACTCTTTGAGGCGTGGGTGTCACTCCTATCTCAAAGATATATTCCTAAGAATAATAACATATAGAGGAGTGAAACTAATCACCAAGGTATGGATACCACTCCAAACATGATGATATCGTTTCGTTTGTGAAATACGAGTGTCTTCTTCACCAAGCAAAATTTCGAAAGAATAACGAGTAATAATCATAAAGAAAATATCTTGAAAGAAAATAATAGGAAATAAGAGAAATATAAACGAGAGGACTCGTGAAAGTAAGCTTAGTTATAGACTAGGCTAAAAGGCATTCTAATAACCTAATTCCCTATAACCATGGCTCTGATACCAATCTGTAACACCCCAACCGATGGCGGAAACATTGAGGTGTCACGTTGTGACGATTGCTCATTAGCTCATGGTAATAAAGTGTAAATATTAATACATTAAATTGAATAGTTTGTAACATTGAATGAAATACAACGATTAAAAACGAACAGTCTAAACTGAAATACAATAAATCTCAATCTAAGTCTAAGTTCCAAAAGCTTAAAAGTGATCTCATAAAAACCTGAAACATGTACAAAATTAATTTTGTCAATACAAAATGTATTGGTGAGCATACCCTGTTTGAGTAAATATAGTAGGAAAAGAGTTTCGCAATCCACGTGTTATACTGTCTACAACTTAGTGTTCAAGTTATGTACAAATGTCACCCATAATCAAACCTTTAGAGTAGAAATGATATCCAAGAATCATGGGATATCTAGTATATATGTATAGTAGTCGCCCAATAGTATGATTATATATAGTATGCGAAAAAGCAAGTAGTTTACACATAACAATAATCAAGTACTATTTATTGCTATGCTAGGCCCACACCGGGTTAATGATTAAGGTCATAAGTACACAGTATCAGCGAATCAACAAGTAAAACACATACAAGAATTGCGATTGTGAATATAGAATAAACCATGATTAAGTGAGTTAAGTAATAAGCGTACATGAGTCACCCCAAAAGTGTAAAACATGAAAAAGGGGAAAGATATACTCACATTGTGCGAAAGCGATCCAACTTAAGCGGTCGTGAGCTATGTAATGGAATTTCGAGGAATTCAACCGATAATGTATAAGAGTACTAATAAGGAAATGTCTAAAAGTCTATGGCAACTAGGGTTCTAAGGCATTAGGGTGTGCTAACTCGATTTGGGGAATGAGAGTTTTTATGATAAGTCGAATTACTATAAAAGTTGTATATTAAAAATAATATACTAAAGTTTGTAATTAGAATTTAGGTAATATAAATATTACCAATTAAATATTTAGGTCAACATATGTTTAAATAATTAATACAAAATAATTTAGCTAATTACTTTAACTAATTATTATAAATAAATACAATAATTATAAATATTGAAATAAATAATTATGAGTTACACAATGATCCCACAAGTTTTAATTAAGATTTTCAAACATAGAATTATTTCTATTTTATAGGAAAAGTATCTATAAAATGGATATTTAATAGTATAAATAAATAAATGATTAATTATGTCTAATTAGACATAAATAAGACTAATAATTCAAGACATGATCCAAAAATGCTATTTTTATAGAAAATGGATACTTTCTGATGTAAAGTAATAAAGATAATTCTCTCATAATTTTTATAAACCTATTCATATTTAAAACTGATTTAATGAGATTAAATCATGTTTAAATGATTAAAAATTGAAAATTAATAAAAATAAGTGTTTTCTGAACCAATAATTTTTATGTCAGTTCATAATGTTTAGAAATAATTTCTCAATAAGTTTGAGATTAAAATCATTAAAAATGAATTTTTTAATAAATAAATATGATTAAAACCATTTAATTTAATAAACTTATAAAAATAAAACATTTTCTAGAAAATAAAAATGTGGTAATTTTCGTTAGGGTGTCAAGAAGCTACACATAAATTTTCATAATTTTTGGATCAAAAATGAATTAATTATGAATATTCTAAGTTTCTATAAATTATAAATGATTATTAACCTTTTTAAATAAACAAATATATTAAAAAAACAAGTGATAAATGAAAGGTGGTCATGGGTTTCGAACCCTTGACCTTTTGCTGAGAATACCAAGCACCAACCACTAGATCAGATCAAGACTTTGTGTTTATTATCAAAACAAAAATGCATTTAAAGATTATCTAAAACATCTCCTTCTTCCCCAAATTAACCAAGACAATAACCCTAACCCTAACCCTAGATTCTACAATCCTTCCAATTCGACAGATTCGATAATCAAAACGATGGGGCTTTTAATCTATGAGCAAAAATGAGTACAAATCATATGAAAACAAGAACTCACAATATGTTTTGAAGGTCGAACACGAAGAGACAAAACCCAACTGAAGGTCGCAAATTGGAGACTAAACTGAACGAAATTAGAAGGTTTTTAGAGTATTTTAAGATGCTAGCTGCCGCAGATTTAGTTTGGTATCAAGTAATTATAGGGTTTACGTTTAAAAAGTCATGATTTGATAAACTTTAATAAGGTCGACGGTTTCACCCATCAAACCGAATTAAAGGTTGATTAAAACTGATTAATTGCATACAATAAGGCATGGAACGGTTACACAAAAGTGGAGAAATGATTTAGGAATGTTTAAATGAATTAAGGTATTGTAGAAATCAAGTTTTTGTGTTTGGCCGGAATATATTCCGGCGGTCGGAAAATGTGGCCGGAAAACCGGTTGTGCAGGGAAGAGGGAAACCAATTTTGAACTTTCAGAGGTTGGCAAAGTTATTCCCTCTACCTTAACTTGGTTAGATATATTAGGTTTTTGGTTAAGTTTTTCTTATAGAAAGTTAACTAAGTTAAGTTAATTTAACTTAAAAGCTTTAGACTTCATAAAACTTGGAATTTTTTTTATAAAATTCATTCCGAATAATTTTTCAAGATATGCATTTGATTAAAACTTACACCCGATCCATAATAACTATAAGTGATAAAATTTTACTTCCCTCAAAATTTAATTCGAAAATAACGAAAACTTACAGGGACTATCTTAGAAATATTTGAAGGACTATTATTGTCAATTAGATGAAAGACGAGGGTGACGGCTGTCACAGTTCGGGACTACTCAGACAATGACTCTTTGGGAGGGTCCAACAATGATTACTTGTGTGGGTCCGAAAATGACTCTTTGGGAGAGTCCGACATGATTCCTTGTGTGGATCACGCTTATATCAGTTTAAAACTTTAACGGTCCTTTGTGAACTAAACACTCTATCACTGAAAGTCCTTACATATTATTGGGTTAATCCCTGGAGGCGAACGGGGTATTAGTTGATAGCGTTATTAGGTTATGCAGCAACCTCATGTTTGCGGTGCTGGGAGCACGGGCATGAACTTCTGACCACATCTGTTATGCTAGTGTTGATAGACACTAGTCACTAAGGCAGTTTAACGTATGATAACAAATTACTGAAGGTTCCAAATAATCACATGTTTAGTTACAATGAGTGAGCTAGCTACCCCTGACACGCTTAAACTGATGACACTTGAACATTTGGGTTCTTGACTACTACTTTGGGTTTGGGAAACCTAACTGTTGTTCTTGGTTTGGGAAACCTACCCCTTTACTTACCTTACTTTGTGAACTCACCAACATTGTTTGTTGACCCACGATATACATGCTTTTGCAGGTAGTTAGCTTCCGGTGCCACGATAAGAAAGCACTGCACACTTCACTGCATTTGGGTCTTGGGCATACACCTAAATTACATATCGTGCTTTTGTGTTTTCTTTCATATGGTTTTATCTTGGGCGCGTTGTTTTGCGCATGGTTTTAAAATGTCTAGGTTTGGTTTACGCTTCCGCAACTTAACTTAACTTTTGGTAAATGCTAAACTTGATTTTTGAAAACGAACTAAATGGTTTGGGCATTTAGAGTTCGTTCATATGACTTATGGCTATGGGATCCTGGAATGTCATGCGCCTCGCGGTATAAACCGCATAGTGGAAATTTGAGGGTGTGACATTATTATTATCTCAGATAATTATATTATTTTTTAAATATGGTTGGTATTATTTTTCTTAAGATTCGGTGTTAATTTGTAACACCACAAAACGTCAAAAGAAGAAAATACTCAAGTTGCCTACTTCAATACCAAATACATTACTAGAAAAGAGTAAGAGAAAATTTTGGCAAGTGTTAAAGAACACTAAGTCAAGGTCTACAAATTTCATAAAGACAAAATTTATTTTATTGCTCCATTTCTCTATAGGTGTTATATATTATTGTATTTTAGTGTGTTGAATTTAATTTTCCCTTTTATTGTTGATTTTCCATTATGACTATAATTTTCTTTTTGAGGTGGTTGTTGGGTGTTGTTTATCATTTCCCCTTCAGAACGTGAAGGTTGAATTTTGGATTCAACTTCAATTAGGGCCAAGAGAAAATATAGACCATTATCTTCTGACAAATGCAATTGGAACTTCTTTTGGATGTCGATTGGAAAATAGTTATGGTATGTTATCCTAAAATATATGGATTATTTATCTTGTATTTTTTATAATTAAGTTATTTTTTTATTAATTGAATTTTGGCCTATTTCAATGTAGTGTAAGCAACAAGATGACTCTATGGAGTGCGGATTGTTGGTAGAAAGAAATACATTCAAATTTGTTATTTCAAGGCAATATGATTTTCCAAACAATGTAAGTTGTTTTTAATTTACATACTTTGGTTTGTTTTTCGGGTTAATCGTGTTACAATTTTATTATTTGACTTAGGTGTTTTATTTGGATTTCAAGTTGTTATGATGTGATTCTAATTCTTTTATATGTTTCAGGTTACTTCCGTATAGATAGTAGTGGCTTCAGGTTTTATAACATATTGACATTTATCTCATTTCTTTATTTGTGTTTTTAGATTAAGAGTAACATAACAGACACCATACAAGCCGAAATTAACGTTTTTTAATTTTCAAATAAGTGTTTAATGACAACACAAAGAATTGGAATTAGCTAAGTATTGTATTTGAACAATGTTTGTAAACTATGTACCGTAATGAAACAAGTTTGTTATAATTGTTTGGCTTTGTTGATGTTTGGCTGGATTTATATAGTTTTGTAGTTGTTTCTGGTTTCAATTTTAATTTGGTTTTCGTTGGAATATTGGTTTGTTTTGTTGGGTTCTCAGCATATATTTGTTCAATCCCACATTTTGGAGATTTTAGTTCTTCTTTGATAATAGGCATTTTGCATAATATATATATATATATATATATATATATATATATATATATATATATATATATATATATATATATAATTCCAGAGCTTTTTTTATTTAAAAATTTTAGGACATGTAATATATATGTTTTTAAGAGTTTAGAGCCCAAAAATCAAAAAAGTGCCGAGCTTTTTAAAAAAATAAATAATTAGTTTTTTTTTTTTTTTTTGAAAATTTTAGGCATGTTTGTAAGAGTTTTGAGCCAAAAATTGAAGGCGCCGAGCCGTTTAAGAAAAAATGTTGCGCGCTTTTTTGATTTTTTTTACTCAATACTCTTAAAAACATGTATTTTAGATGCCCTAAAATTTTCAAAAAAAAAAAATAAAAAATAAACCCTCGAGGATTAGGGTTTTCTTGAGTTTTCTCAAATCTTTGAGGTTTTTATTAAACCTTCCCATATTTATATATTTGTTTAGCATTCCGGTTAGGATCATTCTTGACATTTCTAATAAGGTTTTATCTTTAGTTTTTTTGGCAGTGGGATTGTGGGAAGACAATTTTGAGTGGGTTATAAGATGCCTAAAATACATTTCCATGTTTTTCCAACGATGGTTTTATGCGTGTGTCTAAACCGCCTATATTCCTTGTTCACACCATTCAAGGAAACTATTGCTTTAGACTATACTATGTGGGGTATAGGGGTGAGGTCCCTCCACGCTACCAACATCACCCCATGATTGGCATAGAAGCGGCATGGCCCTGGGGCTTGAAGATCTCCACAGGAATGTGCCAAAAGGTGATGGCGACATGTCCTCCACAACGTCCCACCACCTGGTTGTTTGGGGCTTGGAGGGAAATCCCCCTTCTACTGACGTGACCGCAACATGTCACTCCACACCTCCACCTCATAACCACACCTGTTACATAATACATTGACTAGACCCAATCCGATCCAAAGACAAAACAATGCTATAGCCAAACAACCGTTAAAAATTTCCGAACCCATGAAAACAAAACATTCTAGTTCCACCATTACGAACATAAATATATATTATTTCAAACTCAATGCTTAATATATTCATCACTTATATTTATCCGTTAAAAAGTATTTATAGGCATAAATATTTGTTTTTAGCAGCTATAAGTATTCACATATTTTTGAACTTGTAATTAGTATCCACCACGTATAAATGCTACGACTATATTTTATAAAATCTCGAATTGTGAGCACACCAATAAAACATTAAACATTCCTTTTAAAAAATGCATAGATAATTATTTTCAAAATTAATGATATATTAGTTGTAATTGTAATGAACCTTTTGTCACGCCTAACACATGACTTCACACATGGAATCTTATCATATCCATGGAAGCATCTAAAGCATGAGAAGCTATGCTACGACGTACAAACTCTTGTATCATATATGCATCTATGTTTTGTACATTGTTATCATATATAAAGAGTGTTTCAATCCAGCCTCAAACAGTAAGGAAGTCTGAAACATTTGCAATGGCTAAGCAACAAGTTCAAGAGTGGTTCGAAGCACAAAAGATTGCAATAACCACAAACCTCACTGCAGCAGCCAAGAAGCATCTGCAGTTCCTCGAAGTTGTTGACAAGAAGGGAAATCTTTATGATGGTCCGGTTCTTGAAAAGGCTATTTTTAGGTACACTAATCGCCTTCTCATTAATTTTCATCTTAATTTAGTACTAGTCAGGGCCGGTCTGGAGGAGGGGCAGGGTGCCAACCACCGATGACCGCTGCCTCAGGACCAGAAATTAAAAAAACTTTATATGTTTCTTTAATATTTTTTTTACCTTATATGCTTATTTTACATTTTTTTTAAAAAAATAATATGTTGATGGATATTTTAATGCAGGTACAAGTATTATTGGCTTCCTTTACTTGCTGAACATACTGACTCACCGCAGCTTCCAGAAAGCAGATTAGTTGTGCCGCTGGATTGCGAGTGGATTTGGCATTGCCACAGGCTTAATCCGGTACGCATTTAATGCTAAATTGCAGTTATAAACTTAAACCACTAACACGTAATTTACTTTTGCGTTGAAGGTTCGCTATATGGTAGACTGCATAGAACTCTTTGGGAAAATCCTTGACTCTGGTAGTGTGGTAGTATCTTCCATCGAAGGAGCTTGCAAAAAACATACTGAAGAGATATGGACGAAAAAGTATCCACATGAATCATATGAATTTGATCTTGGTGATCACAATAGCAAATTTCCAAATGTACCTAGCACCAACTATGATCTAATTTCAGCTGTCAAAAGGCAGAGTTCATTCTATCACAAGGTGAATTGGTTCAAGTTCCATCTATTTTATTTTAGAAAGGGACTTTGTGTAGCAAATTTTATTAAAAACCTAAAAGTAAAAACATATACTCGATCAAAACACTAGAGAAGAGCCAAATCAAGCGATTACCATTGTTTGGAATTATTGATTTAAACTTTTTATTTGTGCTTAAATGCGAAATAGGTATCCGCAGCTATTATTAGGGATGATCACTATCTTGAAGGGGCACTTCAGAGATACAAAGGGTTTTTGCATCTAGTCAGTAGAAACATAGAGAAGAAGTTGAACAACCCTTGTGTTCCAACATATGATATCGACTTAATGTGGCACACTCATCAGTTATATCCTCGCTCTTATTGTAAGGATGTCATGGCTCTAGTAGGTCAGGTGTTGCACCATGATGACACCGATACCGATCAATCCAAAGGCGGAAAGTTGGATGTTAGCATTCAAAAAACCACACAACAATGGAGTCAAATGTTTGGTTCCATGTACTGGAGGGTAGGCTCGAGATCTAGCGATGAAACTATGGACATGGATGGAGAACATTCGACTGCGGTGACGGCAAGATGTTGGTGCCTCTCTGAGCAGATGGTGAAAGACAAGTCGGCTGCGAGATGCAAGTGTATCCATGCAGACGATATGGATGCGTCGTTTGCTAGGACAACAAGATGCTTGTGCCTCCCTGAGCAGATGGTGAATGAGAAGTCGGCTGCGAGATGCAAGTGTATCCCTGCAGACGATATGGAGGCGTCGTTTGATAGGACAGCAAGATGCTTGTGCCTTCCTGAGCAGATTGTGAATGAGAAGTCGGTTGCGAGATGCAAGTGTATCCCTGCAGACGATATGGAGGCTAAAGAGGTGTCGTGTGCTAGGACTGCAAAATGCTGGTGCCTCACTGAGCACATGGATGGACAGAAATTGATCATAGAATCAATTGCTTCTGGCGCCATTGAAGTATAAGATTAATGCTATTATTGGTGTTGCAAAAAAATTAATAAAGCATCTCGTAAGTTTGGTTGCATGTATGTATGTATGTTTGCTCTAAACTTCATTGATATCCATAAATAAAGCAGCATCACTTATATCTTTCAAGCTTGTTACGTTTTAATTTTTATGATTTTGTTTAGTTTTGTGATGGATGATAAATAAATAATTAAATGGTAACACTATATTGAAAATGACAGCAAAATAATGATAATTTAAAAAATAAATAATCACCTTAATAACATATTCGTTTCTATCTATCTTCTTCTATGTTATACTGCATACTAAAAGAATACAATTTAGGACACTTGACATCGTCACAATGCACCTTAGAAATGGAGTGGGAAGGTGATTAATAAGAATAACTTCTTGTTACAGACACAAGTGTGGCGGTCGACACTCTAAGCATGTGTTTCCATGTGTTAGCTGAATTCCTATCAAAGGAGAAGAATTCCTCCTTAAGTAAGATTCACATGGGCCACCATCACTAGCCCTTAACCTGAGATAGGCCAGGCCAAGTTAGGGGTACCTCCACTACTCCAGCCCACAATTAGTATGAGACAAAGTAAGGAATAAACCAATTATAAGGAGGAACAGGATACCACCTTTACAACTCCGCGTGTCCATATGTGATTGGAGATCATTTATGACACGACAAGTGGCGCCCGTGGGGTGGTGACACATCCGCTTACAACTGATTGGCAGGTAGTCCTTTTCCATCGCATTATTGTGTTTTCTGGAGCTGACCATTAGTGGAGATTTATCGTGACGTGGCTCCATGCAGTTTGATTTGTTGAGCCTCCTAGGTGTTGTATTGCTTGTTGTCCCCTCTGTGCATGGTGCGATCACGGGGCACCAACTGTTGTCAGCACTGGCATGCTATGATTGACCACATGCCACTGTCGTGTGTACTTTTGGTCCCCTCTATGTGGAGGGAGATGTTAGGATTTCCTAGCTAGAAGACGCGGATTAGTTGGACATGAACCTCTTTATTTGCCACACTCCCTTAATTCCTATTGGCTCATACAAGATTGTTCTTTTATACTTTTATCCCCTCGGCTAGTGCTAGGCTTTGCGTGCATGGAACCTTAGGGTTGTGGATGCACTTGCCCAGGTTATGCGGATGTGCGCGTCACCCGTGTGTGCACTTTTGCGCAGCCAAATTTCTTCTTTACTAGTTATCTTTGGATATCTTTGGTTATGATCTTGTCCTAATTTGCACATGGATTTGAGCCCATATACCTTCAAGTTCCTCAAGTGTAGTGCCCCACTTATGGGTGCATTGGTCTTATTTGTAGTTTGTTGTTTGGTCACAACATCACCTGCAGGTGTGGGTGGCATGGGTGCTCTGCTAGGTTGACGCAGTCTCGTGTGACGTCATTTGTTGTATTATGTCGAAACTTCTTATGACATTAATCCATTAATATCGTTTTGAGGTGAGTTACGCCTAATGTCATTCTCTAATGTATATAAGTGAATCTTAGCGCTTAACGCTTTGAGCTTTCATCTCTTAAACAACCAAGAATTCAGAGTAGTCTTTATTCAAATTGATTCCCATGAATCGATCGGCTACGGACATTTAGATTACTCATATTCAAGGATACCTTAAACGTACAAATATTCGAACATTGGAACATTGCTTATATGGCATTTAACCATTAAGCCCGAATAAACTCATAATGTAGCTTACGGCTCGAAAGCAACAAATACTAAATTTGGATTCAAGTCAGATCTCATCAACATGTTCCTTATGTCCAACTATAGTCATAGGTAGGACTTGATCTATTGATCTTTGTTAAATATGATATTTCCTTCCAAAAATATCTCATATTTTATGGAAATATTTGAGCAAGGCTTTAGCAATCTTGTGACATTTGCTCTTGTTCCGATTAACAATTTTAGTGTTGTCACATTTGTATGTGAGTATTAGGATCGATAACAAACAAAGATTGATCAAACAAGTTAGTTTCAGGTGCGGAAACCCTAAAACTATCACAAAGTAATAATCAAACAGATTCAAACACACAGATCATCATTTTCAATCAATTTCATTAATAAAACACTTGTTTACACGTAGAATAATGATTACAATCAAGGTTTAAACGTAAAACAAGTTTAAAAAAATCTAGAGAGAGTTTTCAGAAAGAGGAGGGAATAATAATCATCAAAGATACATTCAAAAATGAACTTAACCTATTTATAGGCCTGCACATTCGCCCAAATCGTTCATGCGAATGTGCAGGTTCGCCCACATCAACTAGTCGAACCAAGTTCTTCAATAATCTATTCTTCATTCGTCCAGATCCACTTCCTTCGCACCTTTAAATCCTCCTTCGCACCCTCTACATTGTTCCTTCGCACCTTCGATATTTACAAACCAAAATGTGTTTTACAATCCAAAGCTCTAGTCGCACTTTTGCATCTACAAACTCCCCCTCGACTATTGCTTGGATTGTGTTCGTCGTTCTTCGTCCAACCTTTTGTTCCACATTCTGATATGCCTTTGAATCATCTGTTCTCTTGTCAATACCGGTTCCTGAAATTGTTTCTGTTTCTTCGTTTTCAGCTCTGGCACCTTTTGCTTCTCCACATACTTTCCCAACTTCTCATCATAATCACATCCGGCATTAAATCAAACGCAAAGCACAGAAATACCACACGTTGGTACTTTCCTGCTTGCTCAGCATCTTTAGCATCTGAATAAATCGGATTATTGAATAGCATGATGATATCCTCATGTGAACAGTTTATCAACCACATGGGATCAAAGATATGCACTTTCTTATAATTCCACTCTCCATCCTTCAACACGATCACGGCCTCTGCAATCTTCCAATCATAATACCACCAGATGAAGTCTTTGGCAAAGTGTTGCGGAATAGGCATCAAGGGTATCTTTTTCAACACTTGCGGTGGTTTGTATTTCAAAGTCACTTTGGGCATACCGGTTATCAAATCAATATCCTTCTTATGAACGATTCGCTTTGGATATTGTGGTGTAAACAAGTCCCACTTGGTTCGGCTTTCACGAGTCATCTTTTCAGCAAAGTACGTAATCTGACTATTTGACGCTCCCGTTAAACGGTGACGACAAATGACTCTGATTGCCCAATACGGAAGGGTCTTCAAGTGATGAAACTTCTCAAAATACAAAATCCCCTTCTCCCACTTTACTGCAAAACCTCTTTAACAAACTTCCAGGCCAATGCACGACCTTTGAAAATCTTATTGTGAAGTTTGTAAAAGCTGCCTTGAATGTCAGGTTTCGGACGATTATTCTCCTTTTCTTTCAGCTTCTTCAACAACTCTTTTAAGCTTTCTGATTGCTCGAACCGTGGCTTGTTATGCCCTTTAAAGATTTCATCTTCAAAGACTTTGCTCCTATCTCTTGCAAGCTTCTCGGCATGGTTTAGCAGTTCGTCTGAGAAAGAAAATCCACAATCATAATTTGTTCTGAAATATTGTGGATATTCTTCGCTCGTAATATCTTCCATTTCGACTTCCTCGAATGCAGGAACATCACGATCATCCGAGTGATTTCCAGCTTCTTTTTCAGGAATCTTAGGAATAAAGTTATCAGCAAGTAATTCTTCTAGCGTCTTGCCCACTTGCTTTGCTAAACCTTCCAGAATTTCTTTCGAAATAGCCACAGAAACTTCCCCATCTTCAAGATCAGGGTCATCATACTCCAACTCGAAGAGTTTATTGTTAGATTCAAATATTTCTGGGAACCTGCTAGTCATGTCTATTGTCCAGACTCGATCAGTGAGCATCTGGCGATACTTGTTCTTATCTTCTTCAGACAATGACTGCAATCTTTCATTCCAGAAAATATCTTCATCATCAACATTCTCACCAGGAGCTTTCGAACTCGATTCACCGCCCTTATCCGAGTCACGTTTCTCGTATGTAAACTTATCAACATCATCATCATCGTCATCACTACTATCAAACGCAGAGCGGTCTCCATCACTAGATCCATCATTCGATCCATCATCATCCTTATCATCCTTTTTCTTCGTCTTTGTATCGTTACCAGCATCTCCATCTAGTTCATCATCTTCCTCTTCATCAGACAATTCATAATCAACTAGCTCTTCTTCTCTTTCTTTATCTACTTCACCAGCTTGAAGTTGAGGAGCCTGAGAGTACAAGTTCTTTATCAGATCATCCATATGCTTGTTACTCTTTTTCCGCTGTTTGTTCTCCTTCTTCAAGACTATAATCCTTCTGGTATTACGTTGCTCGTGTTTCAGCAACTTCTTGTTTTCTCTCTTTAGCTTCTTGATAGTTTTCTTCAAGGTCTCATTGTCATCTGCCGATGTGACTACGACTTCTAACATCTTCTTGTCATTTGACTTTAACTGCTCAATCTCCGTCTGTTGTTTAGTAATCAAATTCATCAACTCAGAAAATCTCTGATTCACAGCAGTCATGATGTCACTGTCCACCGATACTTTTGTCTTCTTTGGTGGTTCAACAGCATCAGGCAGTTTACCTTTTCTGATTTTCTTCAGCACATTATCCAATGCTTCATTCACATCATCCATTGGAATTTCTTCTGTTTGTGGTGTGCTAGATGTTGCTGCAGTCTTCTGTTTCTTTTGAGCAGGTGCAGTAACCGGTGATTTTGAACTTGTAGCTGGTGGCAGTTTCTTACCAGCAATCAACGATTCTATCTCTTTCTTTCTCTTTATACTCGGCTTCTCCTGTTTCTTCTTTTCTTTTCTAGCTGCTTGCACAGGAGAACCAACCAACGTCTCTTCAGCATTAAAACTCAAATCTTCTACATCAACGGGAATAGGACTTTTGTTCCCTTGATCTTCTTCTCTTTGACTAGCAGACGCACCAGCCTCAGTGGCCTTGGGCATGGTCGTCACTACTGTCTCAGCATCAGAATTCCATTGTTCTTCTTCTATTGTCTCCTCTGAATCAATGGAAGCTTCATCAACAAGGTTCAATCCCTTTTTCGCCATTCTCTTATTTCTACCTTGAGTACTCTTCTTCTTCTCTGGTTCAGTAACCTCAATTCTTATATCTGGTTTCTTTGTCTTACCACTCTTAGCGCCTACATTCACCACTTGTCTCTTGCGCTTAGCGTCAGGATCAACATGATGTAAAGGATTGTCAGCATCAGAATCACTGTTCGCATTCCTTACAAGCCCCTCACCCGGATCTTTATAATCCGCCCTAGCTAGATGACCAAACAAACGTCTAACAGGAGGACGTTCTTCTACAGACAAACCTTTATAAGCTTTCATTCTAGCTAGTGTGTTCAGCGACATGTGTTCCTGAACAACAATGTGTTTAGCATCTCTCTTCAATTCTTTGTACTTGTGATCGAATATCATCTGAAGAAAACGAGGATATAATAGAAACTTCAGATTCCTCGTTCCATTCACAGGCTCCAATAAGTGAGACATCAGCATGCCAGAAACATTGAACGGTTTGTTCAATACCAAAGCAACCATCATCGAACTGATGCTCTTCCTCATCAAGTCATAACCTCCCGCAGCAGATCCAAATACGTGGATTAAAACATGTGCCAGATATTTGAACTGTGGGCACAGTTTTCCTTTGTGCAACGAACCGTCAGTGATAGGTCCGTTATACTTCATCCTGAGAAAGCACTTCCTTTGATCCATGAATGTGAACTCTTTTGGATCTTTTGGATCATCATTCAGATTCAGTGCTTCTCTCAAATCTTCTTCGCACACTATGACTCGTTGTCCCTGGATTTTGCTCGTCAAGCAAGACTCGCATTTCCAGAAATCTAGTTTAGCATTAGACCAGAATTCCTAAATCATGTCTCGGTAGATCACTGTCGGCGTAGCAATAGCATCTATTACTCTGCTTCGCTTCAAAAACTCAATGATGCCGACAAATTCAGTGTGCTTCTTCACGTCGCCAAGATATGCGCAACAGTTGTGCGCATTCTCAAAATCAAGCTGCTTTGCGGGCTGTGATGAGGATCCTGTCTGTTCCATAGTCTTCTGTTGTTCAGACATTGTTAGATCTGCAAAACAATCAAAAACACAAGTTAAAAAAAACGACAAAATAACAAAATTGAAAATTTTTGGTAAACTTCCTTCCTTCGCCCAAACGGGGGTACGAAGGTGTAAATGTATAGGTACGAATGAGAAACAGATGGTACGAATGTGATAATTTTAATAATTAGTTTCATTCGCCCATCAAATTCTCTTTCGCCCAATTTATGTTCTTCCTTCGCCCATTCGAACTGGTCGAAGGAAGCAGTTCATATTTTTGAAAAATCAATTTTGAATTTTAATGATCCTGAACATGTCCATTTGATTGAAATAAGACCTAATAGTGCCGATAATCAATCCTAGACTAACAGATTCATCAATTATGAATTGTGTTTGTGTTTTCACCCAAAAACTAGGGTTTAAACACTGTTAGATCAATCTGAACTGTTTTAAACTCTAATTTTGATTACTTCTCCCCCTAAAACACACACACAATGAACCCTGACCATCAATTGGTATTATTATGTTATATTAAAACAATTTTGAACACTTAGGGCTCAGAATGTAAAAACAGGGATTAAGAACTGATCCTTTGATGGTTACCTGTAAAAGTGATATGAAAATGATTAGTGATAAAGCACGAACACAATAGAACGATTTTAAATGAAAAATCAACAAGGTGAGGTTACGAGTAAAAATCTGAAAAAAATATGAATGAGGTTCGAATGTGAGACTGGATATATATAGGCCTGTTCCTTCGCCCGTTTTGTTCATACGAAGGAAAAACTTTTCTCTCCTTCGACCCTAATGAAAGGGTTCGAATGAGATAAAAAAGGTTCGAATGAAATAATTATCAGGAACACTCTCCTTCGCCCAACCAAAATATACGAATGAACAAAGAAAATCCCACATTCGACCAAACGAATGGGCGAATGAGAATTGGGTTTTTTTAAAATTTTCCAAATCTCAAAAACGAGTCCCGGTTCAATTATTTTCCAACTTTTAAGCATCCAACATTCATGTTTTCACATTTTAAAAGTTACAAAGCTCAAATGGTGTATCCAGGTTTAGAAAATCGACATCAACCACCATCAGTTATCAAAAATAAGATGAGAAAAAAAATCTTTTTGGATTTTCTAAAGTTTATGCTAAAACACACCTAAAATCTTTTTGAGTTTTGTAATTTTTTACGAGAAAATAAAATGCAGAAATGTAAATGAAAAACTGTAAATATTTTTGTGATTTCCGGTAAAGGGATCATATCAGTTTTTGAGAAATCTGATCACTCCGTTGATCTTTTTGAAATTATTATCATTAAAGACAATGTGTGATCTGGCAACTGCTGATATTGTGATCCACATAAACTCACATGCAGACTTTTGTGCAGTGCTTTATACTGATATTGATATTTATAGTATAAACGCAATTGTCTGTGGTTCCCACGCACACGACATACTCCCGTATCAAGAAGTAAATGCACAAAGACTCATTGTAAAGCGTGATTACGCTTTCGTTGTCTGTAATTGTACAAGATATAATGCATAGAGGTATACAGGTCAGAAAATTAATGCAGCAAAGTAACATATGCACTATACCAGGTTGAGGACTGATATTAATCATAATTTGCATCAATGATCAATACGATGTAATAGATAATCTTTGATTATCATATAACATGGAAAGTTCCTCAATTCGGTAACTTTAGGATTTGGCATATATAGCTCTTTTATAAAGACACCCTGTCTGATCTAGGTCCGTAATGACTTACAGCAGAAGATCAGAGAGGCTATCCCCAGACAACTAATAACATAACGACCCTAAACCTCCGAGTTTTGTACAAATACCCTATCAAACGAAATTACGGTACTAAGACCATATGCCCATGAGGAGTTCATCCACACAACAAATCGTTTGATATGTATGTATCAGGCACGCAGTAATAGGTCTACGAAGCCTATCAGCACATCGCACAGACGCAGACACACGCCCTATATAGCATTACATTATTTAGAATGTGTCAGATCCCCACTGATGTACTATCATTTCCCTTTATACTCCAGGAAATCATTTTAGAAATTTCTGATTTTTATAGATTTTCGAATTTACTGTTCCCAAGGATAAGCTGGAGCATTTCAAATATGTGACTGTCCAGATATCGTTTGTTCACAGAAATCTGACGCCATTAATCTAAGGGAAGAGGATATAGCAGTCAGCAAAGAAATTTTTCAATTTTTATGGATTTTTAAATTTTTCAATGTTTTTGGATTTTCGAAATTTTTCTGAAAAATAGTAAAAAGTTAAACTAAAAAAAAAATGATAGACTGAGGTGGTGATCAGTCCTGTTTTTCTTTAATACCATTTGCTTTCAAAAGATAATCAAATCTGGATTTATTAAAAGCTTTGGTAAAAAGATCTGCGCGTTGATAATCAGTGTGGATTTTGACCATATCGATCAACTCTTTAGCATAACAATCACGGATAAAATGATATTTAATCCGGATATGTTTAGCCTTTGAGTGATTTACTAAGTCTTTTGTTAATGCGATTGCGGCCTCATTATCACAGTAAATAGGGGTTTTAAGAAATTGCAAACCGTAATCCACCATCTGCTGTTGGATCCAAAGAACCTGTGAGCAGCAGCTCGATGCTGAAACGTATTCTGCTTCACATGTGGATAGTGCAACTGCGGTTTGTTTCTTGCATTGCCAGGTCACGAGCCTGCTCCCCATAAACAGACATCCAGCCGTTGTGGATTTGCTGTCTTTGTCACAGCCGCCCCAATCTGCATCACTAAAAGCGATTAGGTCAAAATTATCATCATGAGGGTACCACAGTCCTTTCGATGGACAACCCTTCAGATATCTAAGGATACGCTTGACAGCTGCAAGATGACTCTGTTTCGGCTTCGATTGATATCGCGCACAAAGACACGTCGCAAACATTATATCAGGTCTTGACGCTGTGAGATACATCAGAGATCCGACGATTGCTCTGTATGTAAATGGATCAGTTAGCTCCCCCTTAAGGTCAACTCCAATCCCGTGATTGGGCTGTATCGGGGTATCCATCGGCTTCGAATCATCCATCTGGAATCGGCTCAAGACTTCAGAAACGTATTTCGTCTGGTGAATAAAGATCCCCGTTGGTCTTTGCTCCACCTGTAAGCCGAGGAAAAACTGCATTTCTCCCATAGCGCTCATTTCGAACTTTTCCTGCATAACTTGTTCAAATTCCCTGCACAGAAGTTCGTTAGTAGACCCGAATATAATATCATCAACATAAATTTGTACTAGAAGCAAATCATCTCCTGCTCGTTTCGTGAAAAGTGTGCCGTCTACCAGTCCGCGCTTGAATCCTTTCGAGAGAAGATACGTGCTCAGCTCCTCATACCATTGTCTCGGAGCCTGGTGCAACCCGTAGAGAGCTTTGTTTAACACATAAACCTTATCCCGGTGAATAGGGTCCTCAAAACCCGGTGGTTGACCTACGTAAACTTCCTCTTTGACCACACCGTAAAGAAATGCGCTTTTTACATCCATCTGATACGCCTTAAATTTCTTCCATGATGCAAACGCGAGGAACATTCTGATAGCTTCCAAGCGTGCAACCGGTGCATAGATTTCATTGTAGTCGATTCCTTCAACCTGATGAAAACCTTGAACGACTAAACGAGCTTTGTTTCGTACTATGACTCCTCTGTCATCCTTCTTGCACTTGAACACCCATTTGGTACCAATTTTCTTTCTACCAGGGGGCAAATCTGTTAGGTTCCATACACCAAGTTTCTGGAATTGTAATAACTCCTCCTGCATTGCTTCCACCCAGGCGTCATCCAAAAGAGCATCCTTGTATGTCCGCGGCTCGACCTGCGAAACATAACAAGCAAATGACCAGTCATTCTGAAACCCAGATTTCTGAATTTTGGCATATAAAGCAAGATTGCCAATGTTTTCTGGTGCTTGAGCATTCTTCAGCTGCCCTCTTGTCATCACACTGCTACCAGGATCACCAATAACTTGTTCAAGCGGGTGTATCTGATGTATCCGAGATTCCGGATAATCAGGTACTTGTACTCCCGTCTGAGTTGTCAAATTCTCTGTAGAAGCCAGATCATTACCCACATTCGATGTTGAAGCATCAGTATTAGATGGGTTCACTGGTGGTGTCACTGTAGCGTTGTCTTGAATAGCTTCACTTGTTGCATCATCGTCTTCATATTCTGATTCGGATGAATTAAGCGATGTAGAAGCCTCTTGGAACACCTCTTCTTCCAATACAGGAGCAGTAGCATCATTAGAAGCTGTTTGGGGGTTTACCGTGATCGGACGCACTAACGGTGAAGTTACGGCGTTTTCGACCTCGTAGTATAATCGAAGTACAGCTTCTTCAACCATGCTATCTAGATTGAATGATTCAAAGAAATCTTTGTAATCAAACATCCAATCTGGTCCTCCACCCTGTACATTTTGTGTATATCTTTGAACTTCGACATTAGCCCACTCCTCGACTTTCCTAGTTCTTTTGTTGAATACCCGTTTTAATGGGGTAGCATATCCAACAAAATAACCTTCTTCAGCCTTTGGTGCAAACTTTTCCGAAGGATTCAGCATTGTACATGGGGCACCAAATGGTTCTAGATACTCCAGATTCGGCTTACGTCGGTTCAACAGCTCATAAGAAGTCTTGCCAAACTTCTTCACTGTCAAAACACGGTTAAGAGTATAACATGCTGCATAAATAGCTTCGTTCCAGAACATGACTGGAAGATTTGAATCCGCAAGCATAGTTCTCGCCGTCTCTATAAGAGTCTTGTTCTTTCTCTCTGCGACACCGTTCTGCTGGGGTGTGTACGGAGCGCTATATTCATGATGAATTCCTTTGTTTGCACAAAGATCCTCCATCTGAGCATTTTTAAACTCCGTCCCATTGTCACTCCGGATTCTTTTGATCTTCAGACCATATAAATTCTCCAGACGTGTAAACAGAACCTTCAAATTGTCAAAAGTGTCGCTTTTCTGATGCAAGCACATTACCCATGAAAATCTTGAATAGTCATCAGTCACCACAAGACAGTATAACTCTCCGACATGGCTTTTACGTCCGACTGGACCGAATAAATCCATATGCAAACGTTCAAGTGGCAGCTCAACAGAATTAACTTTCTTTGGTCTATGGGATTGTTTGTGCTGCTTGCCCTTCTTGCAACTGATACACTTGTCATTCAGATGGAAGTGTTTGACATTAACTCCCGTGACAAGTTCATTTTTCACAAGCTGATTCATCTTTCTCAAATGGATGTGTCCCATTCTCCTGTGCCACATAATGGATTCTTTTTCTGTAGCCTTGGAGAGGAAACACGTGACTTGGCCATGGGTGGTCATTGCTTTGGACATGTCGAGAATATACAAGTTGTTAACTCTCGGTGCCTTCAGCATCACCCACTCTTTTGGTAACTCAAACCCAGGTTTCAAGATATAACAGGATTTGTCATCAAAATATACAGAAAATTGATTATCACAAATCTGACTAACACTGAGCAAATTATAATCTATCTGTTTCACATACGAAATCCGCTCAAATGTTACGACCCCATTGCTTACACTACCCTCCATAGTAATGTAGCCTCCCTTATTTCCAGCAAATGCCACATAACCTCCGTTAATGTTTTTGATGTCAAAGAGTAGCGCGAGGTCCCCTGTCATGTGACCAGAAGCTCCACTGTCAACAATCCATAGGCTGCTAACAGGGCCAGCTGGAGCTCCCTGCACATTTAAAGTAGATCAATTAGTTCTTTCGGGGGACCCAAGCCTGTTTGGTCTTGGGTCTTTGAACAGATTGTTTCAAAGAGTCTTTTGAATCACAAACATCTTGGGTTACTTCAACCCCTTTCTTCTCACTAACAACTTTCTTTTTCTCATTCTTCTCGCTCTGTGAAGTAGAGGCTCCTTCAGATTCCTTAGATGACCAAGATTGCTCAGATCGTTTCAAGATCCGAATCTGAGATTTTGAAGTCTCGGTTGGTTTCTTTACTTCTTCTTTAAAAGCAACCTTCTTGGTTACCTTCTCTGATTTAACAGAGACAGGTCCAACTGCTTGTTTACCATTAGGCTTAGGAGCTACCTTTTTGGTATCAGCAGTTGAGTTCATCATAGGTTTCTTACCAGATTTATCAGTGGTCATCCGGTTGCGCTTATCATACGTCATCGGACGATTTTCCCCCTTGTTGTAAAAATTGTTTTGATTATGATAAAAATCTTGTTGGGGAAAATGCCGTCTCTGTTGATAGCCATAATTGTCAACCGGATACTCATGATATTGCCTCATCTCCACCTCGTGCCTTTTGTGTCGTACGTACGGGCAGGCGGCAAGTAAATGTCCCCGTTCCCCGCACTTATAACACGCACGATATTCCTCATAGTTTTCCTTGATCGGCGACTTGGAAAAACTAGCAATGGGATATCGATCGACCATGCATTGTTTCCTTAAACTCTCAGGAGCTGGGTCCTTCGAGTAAGTCGGTTCAATAAAACTATTTTCTTTATGAACAGGCAAAACAAACTGTGTGACATTGACCTTTGCTTCTTTTTCCGAATAAATTTTGTCTAAAATCTCTTGAGGAATGTCATTGGTCCTTTCAAATTTCGGGAACCAAATCGTACTTTCCTGCCAGATCTTTTCGATTTTTGTAGAATTGACAAATTTAATCGGAAACTCATCATCGGATAAAATCTTATCGGAGCCTTGCATCCGATAGAAGATTTTGACAGGTTTATCACACAATTCATTGCTCACATCATTGGTTTTCTCAGATTTTAACTCATTTTTCTTATCAACCGGTTTTACCACAATTTTCTCAGTTTGAATTTCAGCTTTCTTTTCAACCGGTTTTCTCACGTTTTTCTCAACCTTCTTTACCTCTTTCTTTTCAAAACTCTTACCAACAAACTTATCATTTTTCTTAACCTCATTTTTGCGATGAGCATTTGCCATTGGATGAATGATCTGAGATGGTGAGACTGGCTCAGTAGTGATTATATGATTTTCATCAGGGATATCACTTTCACTTTCAACCGTCTCAGATGACTCATCTTCTTCATCTGAATCATCAGTAGCGACCACACCCTCACTATTTCCCAGTACTGGTCTCACATCAGAATATGGATCCCCGACACTGGAAGTGTTAGGCTCAATTTCTGGTGTGGAATCAGGATTGATTAAAGTCTCCGGTGGTATTGCATGTAAAGTGTGATTCTCAAACAATACCGGAGATGGAACTGACTTATAGTTTGCACTATTCGTCTGGGAGGGTTCTTCAATGATATGATCAACTACGTATGCTATGTGCTTGTAACTTTCTAATTTCTTGTTAACTTTTTCCGCAAAGCACTTGATGGTTGCCATTTCCAATTTAGTGTTTTCCATTTCATTGATGTAATTATTAATGGCAAGTTGTTTAATAGATAATGTCTTTTTCAGTTCAGACACATCCTTTTTATAACCATCAAGAACTTTTTTGAAATCTTTTAAGTCCTTTTGATAAATCTGACAGTTGAGTTTTGCACTCTCAAGTTGAACCTTGAGAAGCTTGTTTTCATCAGTCAGTTTTTCAAAATCAGCACATTTATCACATTTAACACAAGATTGAGTTTCAGAACTTACCGGCTTAGGAGGTTCTGTCATGGCCATTAAAGCAAAGTGAGCTTCCTTTCCTGCAAAGAATTTGGAGTAGTCAATCTTGGTGCATGCATCATCCACCATACATGACTTGCGGGTCATCAGGAAGTCCGCTTCAGCTAGCAGTTGGTCAATATCATCATCTAGTGAATTCACACTAGTCTCTGAATCAGATTCGCTCTCCATATCCGAGTAAGCTGAATCATATTGTTCTCCAACATCAGTGACAGAATCAAGAATCATTCCCGATCTCTTGTCTTCACCTTCAGCAATCACATCATCATTCACTTCTTCAATCTTCAACTTCGACACTTTTTCAATCACAACTTCTTCTTCAATTTCCTCATTCTCATCCAACCTCATCTGCTGTGCCACACACGCAACATTCCCAGCAGTGATCTCCTCCACCCCCAATTGCATACCAGTCCAGTCAAAACCTTCATCCTTTTGGATAACAAGTGCTTGGTTTTGAGTATCAGTTTGGTTTTGGTTTTGTGTGTTAGGTGTAGAGATAGGAACAATAGTTCGGTTTGGGTTTTGTTGAGGTTGGTTTTGGGTTGTGGATTGTCTTGTGTTGTTGTTTTGTTGACGGTTCTGATAAGTGTTTTGGTTTTGTGGTTGAAAGCTTGAGATATTGGGATTGTTGTAAGACACTTGATTTTGGTTTTGGTTTTGTCGGTTTTGGTATGTAGAATTGAAAGGATTTCGGTTACCTTGTTGTGCTGGTTGTGTGCACTCCCTTTTAAAATGTCCCTTTTCACCACAGTTAAAGCAAGTAACCTTTGCTTTGTTGAATCCGTATGTGGTGTTGGGAGAGGTTGAGAGATCAGTCCTGCCAGTCTTCTGAATAAAATCAGTGGCTCTCCTCATAATGCTTGCAAAAGCCCACTGAATGTCCATCAACTCCATTTCCTCTTTGTCGAATTGAGCATAGTCCTCATTGGTGAGATTATTGTTACCAATTTGACTTGCTACCAAACCGTTGTAAGAAGCAACCATGGCAGATACTAGAGCAACATGCTGTTGAGCAATTTCAACAGTCACATTGTTAAGGTTTTATGTTTCTAACACAATCGGGTTTTGACTTGATTATGCTTGAGTAATCTGCATCTGGTTCACTTGAGGAGGATATTGTTGTTGTTGTTGCAGTTGACTTGATGTATATCATGCGGCTTGTTGTAATGGTGAAAATGGTGAAATAAAGTTTTGTGTTTGATAAGGTTGTTGTGTGTATGATGGTGTGTAGGATGAAGTTTGTGCAAGGTAGTTAATGGGTGCTTTTGTTGGTTCAACAATGTTAGACACACATGCTATGTGAGGTGCAACAGTAGATGTGGTGCTTGAAGCAGAAAGAGAGTTAGATGTACCACTCACATATAAATCAGGATTCTGTGGAATCTGAGCTCTCTTAGCTATTCTCTTTTCCTCCATCTCTTTGTTTTCCAGCTTTTGGATGAACTCATTAATGGTCCAATACTGGTAAGCATCCTTCTCCTTTAACACTTCGATGTGTTGGTTCCAGTAGGGTGGTAAAGCATCAGCAAATTTATCAACTAATTCCGACATTGGAATGCTGATCTCATAGCTCGAAAATTCAGTGAGCAAATGGCAGTACCTTGGAACCAACTCTTTTAGGGTCTCATTACCCATATAACTGAAGTTTTCAAACTCCTTCCGAAGCTCCTCCATCCTAAGCTTCCTGGTCTTCTCATTTCCATCATGTCGATTTCTCAGCATATCCCATAGTTGTTTGGAAGTAGTGCACGATCCAAACTGATGTAGTAGATCAGTGTTGGTCGCCTGGGATAGCTGAGAGAATGCTTTCTTCTCTATAGCAAACCTTTTCTTCTCGTCATCCGCCAAATTCTCCAAAGGGATTGGTTCTCCAGTATTCTCCAGAATAGGAGCAACGTAACCCTTCACAATCATTTGCCATGCCTCGGCTCCTTCAAGTCCTTGTCCCTCAACGTGAATCTTAAACTTCGTCTTCCAAGTGTTATACTCCTTCATGTCCATTAACTTTGGTGGATGATTGCCGCTTCCAGAAGATTGATCATGAATAAGAGTAGATATAGCGTTGGTCGTTTGAGAATGGACTGCTGCTGCTGCGACTCCCCAATAGTTGTCAATCGGTTGTGGTAATGATTGAACAACCTGTTGTGGTGCCGAACTAGTCATAGCCATATAATTGATCGGCTGTGATGGTTGACTAGTCTTCTGAGCTGCAATGGACCACGGATCTTGTGTTGTCTGCTGTTGTGGTGCTTGAGTAGGTCTAGGCGTTGTGGGAAAGTTCCACATCTTGTCCTGCAAACGATTAAACACGAAAAGATTAAAAGTGTTTCAAACCAGGATGTTCCTTCGTATATACGGACGTGCGAAGGAGAAATAATGTTCTCTTTCGCCCGTTTATGATTGATACGAAAGTAAACTAAACAACAATAACTCCTTCGACCACTTAAAACTCTCTTTCGACCGTTTTACAGCTCCTTCGACCGTTCGATCAGGCGAAGGTGAAACAAAGGTACGAATGTGAAAAATAAGCAATCAAAGTCTTCCTTCGACCACTAAAACACCTCTTTCGTACAGAAAAACACTCTTTCGACCCAAATGAATTCCTCTTTCGACCAAACTCTCTCGTTCGACCCCTGTGATTTCAAAAACGGTTATTCTTTGAAAATCAGTTAATTTTGATCATGCTTTTCAAATGTTGATGGATTTTGATGATCTTAATCAGGTTTTGAATCGGATTTGATTTGGAACAACTTTAATAAAGAGAATTATCCAATTTAAACTCGAAATCAAGGTGTAATCGATCAAAAACTTATCACATCAGTTTGTTTATTGAAAACAGAAACTTTTTGACCAAAATTAGGTCCAAATCAGCTGAGAGATTATTAATTTGTGGTTGTTTGATCCGAAATGGCTCTGATACCACTTTGTATGTGAGTATTAGGATCGATAACAAACAAAGATTGATCAAACAAGTTAGTTTCAGGTGCGGAAACCCTAAAACTATCACAAAGTAATAATCAAACAGATTCAAACACACAGATCATCATTTTCAATCAATTTCATTAATAAAACACTTGTTTACACGTAGAATAATGATTACAATCAAGGTTTAAACGTAAAACAAGTTTAACAAATTCTAGAGAGAGTTTTCAGAAAGAGGAGGGAATAATAATCATCAAAGTTACATTCAAAAATGAACTTAACCTATTTATAGGCCTGCACATTCGCCCAAATCGTTCATGCGAATGTGCAGGTTCGCCCACATCAACTGGTCGAACCAAGTTCTTCAATAATCTATTCTTCATTCGTCCAGATCCACTTCCTTCGCACCTTTAAATCCTCCTTCGCACCCTCTACATTGTTCCTTCGCACCTTCGATATTTACAAACCAAAATGTGTTTTACAATCCAAAGCTCTAGTCGCACTTTTGCATCTACAACATTCTATCTTAATATGTTAAGATCTAGCAATGATCTTATCATCCAAGCAACTTTCCCGGCAACATCCAGTGTATCAATGTATTTTGATTCATTGATGGATTGAGCAACAACCTCTATTTGGGCATGTTTGAATTCAAAACAAAAGTTCTTAAACAACTATATATGAAATTATCCCTAATTCCCAAATTAAGATAAAAAAACCATGGAATCCTAATCCTGATCAGTTGAAACCCTAATTGACTATGAATTAGAAATTAGATAGAGGGCTATTATTCAGTGTATCGAAACGAATCAAATGATGTAGCCAATTGACTTACTAGTTGCATGATCGATTGGATTGGAGATCTAATCAGCGGGTGGATTCCAATGAAGGTTTTTGATTGATCAAACAAGAATGAATGGTGCAATTGATTGTATGCTTGGGTTTAAAAGAGTGTCCTGAAGATGTTTATAAACTCAATTTATATATCTTACGATGAATTGAAACTCATAGGATGATTAAGGTTCTAAATGTTTGAAACGAGTTCAGTTTTTTATAATTGACGGTTAAAAGATTGATTAAAATATCTGAAGCTACAATAGGTGTGTTAATCATGATTAAACGACTTCATTATAGGTTACAATTGAATTATAACACTTGAATAACTTGTCAGTTGATCTATTGAATCGTGGGTGTTGGCTTTGGGTCAAAACTAGAACAATCGAGTTAATGAGAAAAGAAAAATGGCGTAAAAGTTTTCAAACTTTGGAAAATGGCATAAAGAATCCCTCAATTATATAAAGTCTATGAAAACAAAAATATAATGTTTATTTTCTATTAAATCATTTCTAAATTTTATAAAACTTTAAAAGTTTTTAATAAAATGTAACTTTTATAAAATTTTGACATAAATTATAAACAAATATTAATGAAATAAAATACAGTTAATTTATATATATTTTTGTAAAATAAGTAAATTAAATAATTTCATATTTAATTTAACCATGAAATTTTATTTATAAATAAAATAAATATGACAAATTTATTTGGGAAATTTATTTGAATATGGTTTTGCTAATATAAATATTTACCAAATACCACAAAACTTATATAAATTGAATAAAATGAAAATGGATAATAAGGAATTTCATTAATTAACTGGTATATAAATTACAATTAAATGAAAAAAATAAAATAAAAATATAGGAATAGACAACTAAAACCTTAATCAGTAATAAACAACTTGGAAACTTAATTGATAAAATGTTTAAGTTACCTACAACAAGGATATGAATAAAAAGATTAAGAAACTAGTTAGTGTTTTATAAATGATCGATCTTGATTAGTTTGTACATCACTATGTTCGTTGAAATGTCTCGGACCCAATGTAGAAACCCTAAGTGAAAAGAATCCTTAATAATTCTAGGTTTATCAAAGTAGAAATTGAGGTGCGTCTATTCCTTTCAACCCTTGTCACACCCTACCTAGGCGGAAACACGGGAAACGCTTCGAATGATTTCCATCCACAAAGGTCATGCAAAGCATCAATATATTAAAAGTAGGGACTTCCATTTGACAACATTGTTTTACAAAATATTAAGTTAAATTGTCCTAAATAAAACCATTGTTTGAAATTGTCAATGACCAAAAGCAATACAACAACGACTCAAAAGATGGTATCCCAAAATGCTCGCACGCGACCCCCAAGTTCGACGTCTCATGCTAATTACCTGAAAAACATGCATGAAAAATATGGGTCAACATAAAGTTGGTGAGTTCATGGGTTTTAAATGAATGGACATGTAATCCAAAACCGACTAAATCACTGCCTAGCTAGGGCAATGATCAATATGTGACCTGACACGAGCCCATAACCAAACCTTGACATGTTGTGCCTCGTCCATTGTACACTAAAGACAATGAATAAATGTGAAATACAAGCACTCTCTTGATATCTGTCATCCGGTAAGAGCGACTGACCAAGAGTGGGGTGTCAACCCATAGATCTATAACGGTGTTTCATGGCTAAGTCCATATCTAATGGTTACGGTGTGATGTATGACACGAAAACTCATGTCAGCTTTCAAATAGTAAACGTTTACCTTTCTCAGTTTCTAATTCTTTTACTTTCTCACCATTTGATATTATCCACTGTGATTTATGGACCTCCCAGACTTGGGCAAAACCGGTTATAAATATTACATGGTGCTCGTTGACAATTTCTCCCATTTTGTTTGGGTTTACCCACTAAAATTCAAATCCGAGGCCTTTCCCACTTTTGCTAAATTCCACAAACTAATCCTTACATAATTTCAACGAAAAATTAAAACCTTTCAATGTGACCTTGGGGGCGAATTCGATAACCATGCATTCAAAAGCTTTGCCACTCACCATGGCTTATTATTTCGTTTTTCATGCCCCCAAACATCCTCCCAAAACGGTTGGGCCGAGCGCATGATCCGTCGTCTCAATGACATCATACGCGCTCTCCTAATCCATGCAAACCTACCACCTACATGTTGGGTTGAAGCCCTTCACACCGCCTCATACCTTCATAACATTTTACCCACCAAAAGATTAAACTTTTACACCCCTACCTTTGCCCTTTACCTGCGCCACCCTGATTACGACCATTTGCGCGTTTTCGGATGTGCCTGCTACCCAAATACATCCGCAACCCAACCCCATAAACTTCACCCTCGAGCCATCCGTTGCATCTTCCTCCGATATCCTCCAGATTTCCGGGGATACAGATGCTTCGACCCCACTACTGGAAAGGTTCACATTTCGCGTCATGTTACATTTGACGAACACGCCTTTCCTTATACCATACCACAACCACCTACCACAAACCGTTTCCTTGATGACGCACCTCCTCCAGGCTTTACTTTCATCCCTCCTACCCCCACACGATCATCACCAACCACCCCTTACCCTATAACCTAGAGTCGACGCCCTCGCCCTCCACCTGTTTCGACTGTCCCCCCACCTACGGCCTCGGCCCCCACCCAACCACCTACTTCTACTGCCACCTACCTGGCCCACATCCCACGGCTCTAAACCAAAATGGCCCACCACCCACTAATCACCATCCCATGACCATACGGTCCAAAGCCCATTTTACACCCATCCATCTCACTCCCAATACCATCTCACCTGTTCCCAAGACTTATGCCAAGGCCTTTGATGATTTTAATTGGTTGAGTGCTATGAGGACCGAATTTACTGCATTACAGGATAACGAAACTTGGGAATTAGTCCCCGAACCGATAGACCGCCCTGTTATACGTTGCATGTGGCTTTTTTGACATAAGTTTCGGTCTGAAGGCTCTTTGGAACGTTTAATCCGGTTGTTAAACCGGCTACTATCAGGACTGTTTTATCTCTGGCAGTCACCAGGTCTTGGCCGATTCATCAACTAGATGTTAAAAATGCTTTCTTACATGAACATCTTAATGAGACGGTTTATATGCACCAACCCCCGGGATTTGTTGATAAGCAGCATCCTCACATTGTGTGCAGACTTAAAAACTCTTTATACGGTCTAAAACAGGCACCACGAGCATGGTATACACGGTTTGCCACTTTTATCACGTCTCAGGGGTTTACTAGCAACTCGTGTGATCACTCCTTGTTCGTGTATCAGTGGGATCCTGCAAGTATTGCTTATTTAGTGCTTTATGTGGATGATATTGTGTTAACTGCCTCTAATGACCATTTGCTTCACGATATTATTCGCAAACTCTCACAAGAGTTTGCAATGACCGACTTGGGCCGTCTACATCATTTTCTTGGCATAAAAGTCGACCAACTTTCTACAGGTCTCTTTTTATCACAACAGCAGTATGCTAAGGAAATCATTGCTCGTGCTAACATGACTGCTTGCAAGCCATGTAACATGCCTGTGGATCTATCATCTCAACTCAGTGCATCTGATGGTCCTCCTGTTTCGGATACTACATTATACCGCAGTCTTGCAGGAGCGTTACAGTCATGCAGGACGTTTACACGTCCAGATATATCTTATGCCATGCAACAGGTTTGTTTGTTTATACATGACCCACGGGAGCCTCATTACGCTTTCATGAAGCGGATTTTACGTTATATACAGGGCACTCTTGATTACGGGATTCGAATTGTTAAATCTCGATCTCATGATTTAGTGGCTTACTCAGACGCTGATTGGGGCGGTTGCAATGACTCTAGACGATCCACAAGTGGGTACTGTGTATTTTTGGGTGATAATTTATTGTCTTGGTCTTCGAATCGGCAACCTACTATCTCACGTTCGAGTGCTGAAGCTGAGTACCGAGGAGTTGCTAATGCAATTGCAGAGGCAACCTGGTTGCGCAACCTATTAGTAGAACTACATACTCCTCTGCGTAGAGCCTCCATTGTATATTGTGATAACGTATCAGCTGTCTACCTCTCAAATAATCCAGTGCAACATCGACGCACGAAGCATGTAGAGATCGACATCCACTTCATTCGTGAGAAAGTTCGGATCAGTCACATTCGAGTATTACATGTTCCTTCAGCTCTTCAATATGCTGATATATTCACCAAGGGCCTCTCTCGCCAACTATTTCAGTCTTTCCGATCCAGTTTGAGCGTTGGACCTTCCCCCGTTCAAACTGCGGGGGAGTCTTAGTCAAAGTCAATGTTGAAATTTTAGTTAGTCAAAGTCAATGCTTCTTGTACATAATTGTGTTTCCTTTCTACCCGATTGTATAATCCCTATATAATGGGCATTGTTATTCAATACAAAGTCATTCAAAATTCAAATACTTTTATAAACACGGTACCCGATGGTTGAGCCTACTTATATGGTATTTTTGTTTTTTTTTTTAATTTAATCTTTTAAAGATGATTGGTTTTGTTTATTTATTTTAGTGTGCTTACATGAGACCAATGAATATTTATAATATTTTTTAAAAATGTAATTAGGAGCTACCAGAACCATCAATACGAGATGCATTTCGTTTGTGTGATCAAAAAGGTGCAACTCGTGGGATTATGAGCCTATTTTCCCTATTCCCAGGGCGACAGTGGCACCAGTTATTGTACTCATTTTCCTACAAGGTGAATGCAGTAACACGGCGTCCATGGATTCGTTAGTGGGCTGCAAAACTGAATCAAACCCATGTTATGCACGCAAACACTCTAATATATCATTTTCAAATCTGGCCGGTGAGAGCAATGGTGATGAATACCAAGACTGTGGAGCTTCTTCTTTGGTTCCAATGGGTGAGCCGCCTTGGATGATGTGAGACCCGGCAAATTCCGGTTAACAACGCTGTCTAGATTAAAGTCTACCTTAGCGAGTCACGCGTATATTATACTTAACTGGGTTAGTTGAGCCGTTTTACGGTTCGGGAACTGTTTGTTTAGTATAGAGGATCGTTAGATGTTAGTCTAGAGGCTCATAGATGTCAGTCATAACCAAGTGTACAAAGGGTGACGATTCGGAGAATCGTCAAAGCATAGGGAACATACAAGTCTCGAGTCCCGGGAATTGGTGAACGAGTGTGAATGTGTTTGTTTGCAAGTATTATGTGTTTACAATCATTATGTGACTTGTCGGTATGTGAAAGTGTGTTAACATATGTTAAAACGGGGTTTAACGCGCAAAATACGCAGAACCAACCCCTATAGGCGATTAGGGAAGGCTAATCGCCTATAGGGGGCGAATAGGACATGTGTTTGGGCGAATAGCAGGCTAATCGCCTATAGGGAGGGCGATTAGCAACCCTATTCGCCTGATGCTGCTGCGTAATCGCCTATAACGTGCTGGACGACTAAAAACGACTATAAATACAATACTTGACCTCCTAAATTTCATATTAACAACCCTAGTCGTCCCACAACTCGCCCCAACACACACACAACCTCTGGAACACGATTTTGGATCAAAACACAAGATTTCAAGCCTATTACATCAATCTATCATAAATCTAAGGTGTGGTTTTCATTCATGCAACCTTTAATAATGTTTTTATTGAATCCCTAATGGTCCAGACCTGTTTATAAACGTATGTGTCTTCTGAAATTCGTTAATAATCGTTGTTAATTGGATTCTAACTATTATGCATGTTGTATGTGTGTTTATAATTAAAAGATAGGGTTTTTGTGATTCAAGAAGGATTGTTAACATGATATTAAGGTGGTGACAGATTGATGATGATAGCATGTTGATGAAATCTGAGTAATTGTTCATTAGGGTTACGGTTATGCATGTTAGTGTGATGTTTCATGCTATGTGTATTGTTTTTGGGATACATGGTTGCATGTAGGACTGATAGAACGTGGTTAAACAAAGGATTTTGATTTAAATATGTTTGATATGGTTGTTTGATTGATATTTGATGTTTACGCACGTTCTGGATCTGATTTGGAGTGTTAAACGCGCGAAAAACAGGAACAGCTGGGCTATAGGCGAATAGGGATCCTAATCGCCTATGCTATAGGCGATTAGGAGGCTATTCGCCTGATAGGGCACCCTAATCGCCTATAGTATAGGCGAATAGGGGTCTAAATGCCTTTACTTCATGCAATTACGAACCTAAATGCTAGTTAAGCCCTGAATTGCATGCCTTACGACGTAATCGCCTATAAACTCCTGATTCGCATACCATATGACCCTAATCGCCTATAGTATAGGCGATTAGCCTTCCTAAATGCCTGTTGACCCACATAATCACTAGTTGACTTTTCCTAATCGCCTGTTAACTGGTTTCACTTTTTGGGGGGAGAAAACATGTGTTAAACTTATGTTTTGGTAACAACTGTCATACTATGGGTTTCTATGGTTTACTATACGATCTTTGGAAGTCCCGGGGGAAACCATGAATGTGCGGGTTAGCACAACGGGGAAATGTGAATAGATCTATTGGGAGTAACCAACCCCGCTCGTCGGCTTGGAGGGCCGGGCAAGTGCATATTGTCTCAAACAGGAACAGGTTTACTATTCGGGCACAACATCTGGTTTGCGAGTTAGTAATGGTTTTCCAATCGTTGTAGTAACAAAACATACGCCTAGCTAGCGTACATGGTTTACAAATTGATATAGTATGGACAGGTTGAACTTGATACTTTGATTACAAAACCTGTGAACTCACCAGCATTTTTGTGCTGACGTAACTCTTACATGTTTTCTCAGGTCGCTAAGGTAGCACTACGGAACTAGGGCGCACGCGTCTGCACGGCGTCTAGTTAGGGTTGCATGGTTTTCAAACATTGAATAAATTGGTTTACTTTTGGATTATGTTTTGAGAATAAGCTTCCGCTGTATTTGGGGATTTTAAACTATGTTTTTGAAATTGCATATGTTCATTTAGATTTGTTTATTGTGATCGTTGACTTGGATCCTGGTTTGTCATGCGCCTCGCGGTAAAACTCCGCAAGTGGATTTTGAGGGTGTGACAGATTGGTATCAGAGCCAATGGTTATAGTGAACTAGGACTGCATGTAGAGTCTAGTCTATAGCCGAGTCGCACACACTAGACGATCACATAGTACTAAACATTATGGTGGATTACGTATGGGCTTGTCGGGGTGTCTCTAAATCATCTGACCTTCCTATGTTACATCATCCGTTCTATCTTAGGTCGGGTTACTTGCTCTCTAGGCAGTGTGGTATATTGGGGTAAATCGTGTACTCTTGAGATTTGTCCAAGGCTCGGACATCTCCCTTTCATACTCCAATAGAAACACTTATCATAAACTACCGTAGCATTACGGTGTATAGCTAAGAGTCTATGTTCGGTGATTTGAACTTTGAACTAGGAGAACACTTGGAGGACCATGTAGAGCGGTTTATCATTTTGGGTGCACACAAAATCATAAACCGAAATGCATGAAAGCCCTAGTGAGCTCTGGGTTTGAATGGATAGTCCTGGGTTGGATCTAGCTTTGATCTTGTGAACGCTAGTGGTTACCATTAGCTGTGAAACTGAAATTTTCTCGTTCTTTCTGTCAGAATCATGTCTGGAGTACGAGGAGGACGTGGAGGTGGTCGCGCTGGTGGGCGTGGTGGTGGTCGTGGTGGTGGTGGTGGTCGTGGAAGTGTAAACCTAACACAAGAAGATCTGAACAACTTATTGCAAGCTGCCTTTCAGTTAGGGCACAATGGTGGTGGTAAGTTGATTTATCCACTTTTGCCTCATTGGTGAACCTTGTTTACATCCTTCGTGGTTTCTCATGTGTTTTATTTCAAGTGGTCCTGTTAACCCACCCCCACCTATGTGTACCTACAAGATGTTTCGGGACTGTAAGCCCCAGGAATTCTCTGGCACTGAGGGTGCGGTGAGCTTGCTCAGGTGGCTGGAAAAGGTGGAGTCAGTGTTTCTGATTTGCAACTGTCTCCCAGAGGATCGAGTCATGTATGCTGCTGCGTTATTCCAGGATGTTGCTTTGACCTGGTTGAACAATATCACCCAGAATATGGGTATCGGGGAGGCTTATGCTATGCCTTGGGAAAATTTTGTTCAACTACTGAAGCGAGAATACTGTCCAAGGGAAGAAGTTCAGAAGCTAGAGCACGAGGTGTGGAACCTCAAGATGACCGGGTCAGAGATTGAAAAGTATACGGTAAGGCGTAATGAGTTGGCAGTGTTGTGTCCTGATCTGCATGTGCCAGAATACAGGAGGATTGAACACTATATCTCGGGGCTAGTACCAAAGATCGCAGGGTTGGTGGCTGCGGGGAATCTTCCTACATACCCAGAGGTGGTCCGATCGGCTCACAGGATGACAAACTTGAAGGTGAATGAGGGTATCTTGCCTGCAAAGGGTTCGACTGTCACGGCCCCGGAGAATAACAAGCGTAAGTGGGATAATGAGCGGAAAGGATCTGTGCCAGCATCAGCACAACAGGGTAAGAGATTCGATAGCGGGGGTTCTTCTTCTTCTGGAACCAAACAGGGTGGTTATGCGGGGAAATTACCTAAGTGCAACAAATGTGGGCGTCATCATCAGGGGGACTGCGACCGTAATCGTTGTCATCGCTGTCAGCGACTTGGGCATTTTGCTAAAGATTGTCGGGCGACACTTCCATCGACCCAGGCCCCAATTACTAACTCGGCTCCTACTACTCAAGGAACTACGGGGAAACAGGGTTGTTACAACTGTGGGGAGACTGGGCATTACAAGAAGGAGTGCCCGAAACTGAAGCAGGGCGGGGATGTGAGGGATAGAAATGGTAACGGGAACAACGGGGGCGGTGGCAGGAATGCACGTGCCTTCGTCATTGGAGCCGCAGAGGCTAGACAGGATCCTGACATAGTTACCGGTACGTTCCTTCTCAATAATCGCTCTGTTAGTGTTTTATTTGATTCCGGTGCCAATAAAAGTTTTATATCTATGGAAGTTAGTCGACTGCTAGATGTAGTACCCGTACCATTAGAGGCTAAGTATGTAATTGAGTTGGCTGACGGTAAAAAGATTGAAGCTACTTGTATCCTTCGGGAGTGTCAACTAGAGTTGTCGGGTTTGTCGTTCCCCATCGACCTTATGCCGGTACCTTTGGGTAGTTTTGACGTTGTGGTAGGCATGGATTGGTTGTCTTTGTATCGCGCTGAGATCGTTTGTTATGACAAGATTATTCGGATTTCCCTCCCTGATGGAGAATTCCTTTCTGTGTACGGTATCAAGGGCGGTGCTCCGCTAAATCTCATCTCCAGCATGAAAGCCCTTAAGTATCTTCGAAAGGGTTATTCGGCCGTTTTAGCACTTTTATCTGTTTCCTCTACCGATGAGAAGAAGATCGACGATATTCCTGTTGTACGCGAGTTTCCTGATGTATTTCCCGATGATTTATCTGGTCTTCCTCCCCATCGTCAGGTTGAGTTCAGTATTGATCTTGTACCGGGGGCTGCTCCTATTGCTCGGGCCCCCTACCGTCTTGCACCTCCCGAGATGCAGTAATTGTCCAGTCAGTTACCGGAACTCTTGGACAAGGGTTTCATTAGACCAAGTTCTTCTCCTTGGGGAGCCCCGATTCTGTTCGTTAAGAAGAAGAATGGAAGTTTTCGATTGTGTGTGGATTACAGAGAATTGAACAAAGTGACCATCAAGAACCGTTATCCTCTTCCACGTATTGATGATCTATTCGACCAACTCCAGGGTTCTAGCTACTACTCTAAGATTGATTTGAGATCCGGTTATCACCAGTTGCGGGTAAGGGAAGCTGACGTTGCAAAGACTGCCTTTCGTACACGTTATGGCCATTTTGAGTTCTTAGTCATGCCTTTCGGTCTCACAAACGCACCGGCGGTTTTCATGGATTTGATGAACCGCGTTTGCAAACCATATCTTGACAAGTTCGTCATTGTGTTTATTGATGACATCCAGATTTACTCCAAGAACAAGACCGAACACGAGGAACACCTGCGTTTGGTTTTGGAACTTTTGCGACGGGAACAACTTTACGCTAAGTTCTCAAAGTGTGACTTTTGGTTACGCGAAGTTCAGTTCCTAGGACATGTGGTTAATGAACTAGGAATTCATGTCGATCCAGCTAAGATCGAAGCGATCAAGGACTGGGAAGCACCAAAGACGCCAACTGAGGTGCGGCAATTCCTAGGCCTTGCGGGCTATTATCGTCGTTTCATTAAGGGGTTCTCGAAGATCGCTCAACCCCTCACCACTCTTACTCAGAAGGATAGAAAATTCACCTGGGGTGAACCACAAGAGTCAGCATTTCAAAAACTGAAGTCTAAACTTTGTTCTGCTCCTATTTTGTCCTTGCCTGACGGCCCTGATGATTTCGTTGTTTACTGTGATGCTTCTATTCATGGTCTCGGTTTCGTGTTGATGCAACGCGAGAAAGTGATTGCGTATGCTTCTCGGCAACTCAAGGTGCACGAGAGGAACTACACCACCCATGACTTGGAATTGGGTGCAGTGGTTTTCACGTTGAAAATTTGGAGACATTACTTGTACGGTACCAAATGCACCATCTACACCGATCACAAGAGTCTTCAACATATTTTCGACCAACAACATTTGAACATACGACAGCGTCGTTGGATTGAACTCCTGAACGACTATGATTGCCCCATTAAGTACCATCCTGGCAAGGCGAATGTAGTAGCAGACGCCTTGAGCAGGAAGGAATCAATTAATCCTCGTCGCGTTCGGGTGTTGC
This sequence comes from Ambrosia trifida, assembly GCA_028751855.1. Lineage (NCBI taxonomy): Eukaryota > Viridiplantae > Streptophyta > Magnoliopsida > Asterales > Asteraceae > Ambrosia > Ambrosia trifida. Next base: position 61,823,809 of record CM054129.1, on the reverse strand, counting down.
AGCTCACCATTCATTCCTCTCTACCTGACCAACTCCGTTCTGCTCAGTTAGAAGCTTTGAAGGAGGAAAACCTTAAAGCTGAGACTATGCACGGTGCCGACAAGCACCTCGAGCGAAGGCCTGATGGCCTGCACTACTTCGCAGAACGCATATGGGTTCCTTTATTTGGGAGACTTCGAGAGCTTGTCTTAGATGAGGCTCACAAGTCCCGATATTCTATTCATCCTGGTTCGGATAAGATGTACCAAGATCTGAAGGTGCTTTACTGGTGGCCAAACATGAGGTCGGATATAGCCTCATACGTGAGCAAATGCTTGACCTGTGCTAAGGTCAAGGTGGAATACCAGAAACCGTCGGGTCTCTTGCAACAACCTGAGATTTCGGAGTGGAAATGGGAACGGATTACAATGGATTTTGTCACGCAACTACCTAAGTCACCGAGCGGGAATGATAAGATATGGGTGATTGTTGATCGGTTGACGAAATCAGCCCATTTTCTCGCTATTAAGGAGACCGACACCATGGATCATTTGGCTCGTCTTTATCTGAAGGAAGTTGTTTCTAAGCACGGGGTGCCGGTTTCTATTATTTCGGATCATGACTCCCACTTTACTTCTCACTTCTGGAAGTCTTTGCACAAGGCTTTGGGTACCCAGCTGGACATGAGTACAGCTTATCACCCACAGACTGACGGTCAGAGCGAACGCACGATTCAAACCTTAGAAGACACGCTGCGAGCATGTGTGATCGATTTTGGCAAAGGTTGGGAAGCTCACCTACCGTTAGTAGAATTCTCTTACAACAACAGTTACCACACGAGCATCAAGGCAGCTCCGTTCGAGGCACTGTACGGGCGGAAATGCTGGTCTCCTCTTTGTTGGGCTGAGGTGGGTGAGAGTCAACTCACTGGGCCTGAGCTAGTGTACGAAACTTCGGAAAAGATCGTACAGATTCGTAACCGGTTGGCAGCGGCACGGGATCGGCAGAAGAGTTATGCCGATCAGCGTCGCAAGCCACTGGACTTCCAAGTTGATGACAAGGTACTTCTGAAAGTTTCACCATGGAAGGGCGTCATACGCTTTGGGAAGCGTGGCAAACTCAACCCTCGGTATGTCGGCCCATTTACAATTCTGGAACGGATTGGACCGGTGGCATATCGTCTTGATTTACCGACGGAGCTCGGCAACGTACATAACGTCTTCCATGTGTCCAACTTAAAGAAGTGTTTGGCTGACGAGTCTCTTATTGTTCCACTGGAAGAGATCAAGGTTGATGATCGTCTTCGGATTGTGGAGGAACCTGTTGAGATTCTTGATTACAAGATTCGTAGCCTACGTCATAGCAAGATTTGCATTGTTAAGGTTCGCTGAAACTCGAACCGGGGACCAGAGTACACTTGGGAACGGGAGGATCAGATGAAGTCTAAGTATCCTCATCTCTTTCCTAAGGAAGCGTTCGAATCGAGATATGTTACCACTGCAGCTGAATGAATCTCGGGGCGAGATTCCCTTTTAACGTGGGGATGATGTGACAACTCGGGTAAATCTCATTCTTGATTTCTATCTTTTGTCTGTTTCTTTTGTTATTCCTTTTGGTACTTGTGCAATTTTCGGGACGAAAATTCTTTTAACGTGGGGATGATGTGACACCCGGCAAATTTCAGTTAACAACGCTGTCTAGATTAAAGTCTACCTTAGCGAGTCACGCGTATATTATACTTAACTGGGTTAGTTGAGTCTTGTTACGGTTCGGGAACTGTTAGTTTAGTATAGAGGATCATTAGATGTTAGTCTAGAGGCTCATTAGATGTCAGTCCTTAACCAAGTGTACAAAGGGTGACGATTCGGAGAATCGTCAAAGCATAGGGAACATACAAGTATCGAGTCCCGGGAATTGGTGAACGAGTGTGAATGTGTTTGTTTGCAAGTATTATGTGTTTACAATCATTATGTGACTTGTCGGTATGTGAAAGTGTGTTAACATATGTTAAAACGGGGTTTAACGCGCAAAATACGCAGAACCAACCCCTATAGGCGATTAGGGAAGGCTAATCGCCTATAGGGGGGTGAATAGGACATGTGTTTGGGCGAATAGCAGGCTAATCGCCTATAGGGAGGGCGATTAGCAACCCTATTCGCCTGATGCTGCTGCGTAATCGCCTATAACGTGCTGGACGACTAAAAACGACTATAAATAAAATACTTGACCTCCTAAACTTCATATTAACAACCCTAGTCGTCCCACAACTCGCCCCAACACACACACAACCTCTGGAACACGATTTTGGATCAAAACACAAGATTTCAAGCCTATTACATCAATCTATCATAAAACTAAGGTGTGGTTTTCATTCATGCAACCTTTAATAATGTTTTTATTGAATCCATAATGGTCCAGACCTGTTTATAAACGTATGTATCTTCTGAAATTCGTTAATAATCGTTGTTAATTGGATTCTAACTATTATGCATGTTGTATGTGTGTTTATAATTAAAAGATAGGGTTTTTGTGATTCAAGAAGGATTGTTAACATGATATTAAGGTGGTGACAGATTGATGATGATAGCATGTTGATGAAATCTGAGTAATTGTTCATTAGGGTTACGGTTATGCATGTTAGTGTGATGTTTCATGCTATGTGTATTGTTTTTGGGATACATGGTTGCATGTAGGACTGATAGAACATGGTTAAACGAAGGATTTTGATTTAAATATGTTTGATATGGTTGTTTGATTGATATTTGATGATTACGCACGTTCTGGATCTGATTTGGAGTGTTAAACGCGCGAAAAACTGGAACAGCTGGGCTATAGGCGAATAGGGATCCTAATCGCCTATGCTATAGGCGATTAGGAGGCTATTCGCCTGATAGGGCACCCTAATCGCCTATAGTATAGGCGAATAGGGGTCTAAATGCCTTTACTTCATGCAATTACGATCCTAAATGCTAGTTAAGCCCTGAATTGCATGCCTTACGACATAATTGCCTATAAACTCCTGATTTGCATACCATATGACCCTAATCACCTATAGTATAGGCGATTAGCCTTCCTAAATGCCTGTTGACCCACATAATCACTTGTTGACTTTTCCTAATCGCTTGTACTGCTGCTGTAAGTGTATTTTGACATTCCGAGACCCGATTTGACACCTAGGAACATGCTAGGAACCCCGTAACATACCTAGTAACTTGGTATGTTATGTGTGATTGCATGATTGTATGCTTGAGAGTGCAAGTATAACACGGGGAGTCTCGGGTCACCAATGGGATGTCGAGTCTTGTACATTGGGTTAATTTAACAGTCACAGTGTTTTCAAACGAACTAGGTTATGGTCTGGACATCTAGGGACTAACTAACCTACGGGTTATTAGTCTAAGTACTTGTAACTGTCATATGTTAGGTCGCCGCTTTACGGGGCTAGCATAGTCTGCTGATCTTATTCGTATTTCGAAGTAACGCAACCTAAGGTGAGTTTACGGCCCCTCTGTTAACTGGTTTCACTTTTTGGGGGAGAAAACATGTGTTAAACTTATGTTTTGGTAACAACTGTCATACTATGGGTTTCTATGGTTTACTATACGATCTTTGGAAGTCCCGGGGGATACCATGAATGTGCGGGTTAGCACAACGGGGAAATGTGAATAGATCTATTGGGAGTAACCAACCCCGCTCGTCGGCTTGGAGGGCCGGGCGAGTGCATATTGTCTCAAACAGGAACAGGTTTACTATTCGGGCACAACATCTGGTTTGCGAGTTAGTAATGGTTTTCCAATCGTTGTAGTAACAAAACATACGCCTAGCTAGCGTACTTGGTTTACAAATTGATATAGTATGGACAGGTTGAACTTGATACTTTGATTACAAAACCTGTGAACTCACCAGCATTTTTGTGCTGACGTAACTCTTACATGTTTTCTCAGGTCGCTAAGGTAGCACTACGGAACTAGGGCGCACGCGTCTGCACGGCGTCTAGTTAGGGTTGCATGGTTTTCAAACATTGAATAAATTGGTTTACTTTTGGATTATGTTTTGAGAATAAGCTTCCGCTGTATTTGGGGATTTTAAACTATGTTTTTGAAATTGCATATGTTCATTTAGATTTGTTTATTGTGATCGTTGACTTGGATCCTGGTTTGTCATGCGCCTCGCGGTAAAACTCCGCAAGTGGATTTTGAGGGTGTGACAGTACACCCCTGGTGCAGGTAGCACCACCACCAGAAGTGACGTTGTTCTTCCTTACAAGGAAAAAAAAGGAGGCTCGAAAATGAGTTTTTGAACATAAAAATTATTCATATGTAGTTTTCAATAATCTAGTATTAATAATCAATATCACCTTTTCTGCACTAACTCTTTTGTTCTTGCAGATTTGAGAAGAAAGTAAGGTATGCGACACGAAAGGCGAGAGCGGATGTGAGACAACGTGTGAAAGGGAGGATTATTAAGGCGGGTGACACGTATGATTATGATCCCATGAGTGAAACAAGAAGCTTCTGAGTGCAAAGATGAATTGTGGTTGTGTGAAGATTTCTGTAAATTACTGTTGAATGTAGGGTGTCTTGACAGTTTTGTACTTCATATTTGACTACTATGCCACTATTTGAAAGTTTGAATGACTTTCCTGACCAACTATGATCTTAAGCATGCAACTTGGATTACTGGTATAATAGATTCAAGAAGGAGATGCAAGAATTAGATAGATACTAATGTTGGAGGTTTTGTAACATACGGATTTAGTAACCGAGATCGCTAAATTACTGTTTGGGTCGGATCAGGTCAAAATGGAATTATTCTATTTGTACCAAGAAGGATGGCACATATATAAATGATTTGTTCTAACTTTAGTCATGTAAGGGGTGTTTTGATGCTTCTTAAATGGATGTTTATTGATGTATTGTAAAATACATTTATTTCCTGTGTAAAGTTTTCGAGTCGTTTAAATAGTACTTTTATTAGTTTTAGGCTTGTACCGGTCTATTTTATTTAGTATAGGTTTTTATAAATTTTTATTAGTTTTGTGTCTTTTTAGTACTTATTTATTTATTTTATATTTTGGTAGGTGTTCGAATGGACGTTGGAGCGTAAACGAGTAATTTTTGTCAAATCAAGAACACCCGAGTCGAGATCACGGTGTAATAATAATAATAATAATAATAATAATAATAATAATAATAATAATAATAATAATAATAATAATAATAATAATATTAATAATAATAATAAAACTAAAACTAAAACTGAAAATGTGACTTTTGTCAGATGTTTGGGCCACGGCCCAAAATCCAATTTGGAAATTGGAAGGAAAGTGGCGCAACCTATTTCTTTTGAGATATCAACAAAGTAGGTCGGCACAAGGGAGGATTCGAAAAAGCAGCTAATATTATATCGAAGGAGAGGATAATTATTTTTCATTGGGAGAACAGCTACATTCAATCGACGAAAAGCTTCTGAGCAAACAGAAGTAGCTTTTTTTTGGTGACTTTGGAGGAGAGAAGGTCTTGGGTGCACTAAAGATTATTTATTTGAAGATCCAGTGGTTTGTTTAATTCGTCTATATTTTTTTAGAGACATGTTTATCATTGTTTTTCGAGACTTTTTGACTATGTTTCTAAAGATTATGAACTAGACTTCCATGGTTGCTTAGATTTATGAACTAGACACGTTATTTGCAGTATTTAATGATTTTTGGTTTTTAATTTTGATGTGTAGAATTACATGATTTTAACTTTTATTGTTGAATTTGATATATATGTGTTGGTGTTGATTTTATTTGAAGTTTGTTTATTGGTTTTGTGAAACTAGGCATGTAGAGATACCCCTAGGTCTTGAAATCAATCTAGTTCGTCAAGTTAGGTTAGCGTGCTAGTATTTGGAGTTGGAGTACGACACAAGTATAAAAAACAAATATAATAAAGTAACTAAGACATGCAGTCCATTCTTGAGGGTGAGAAATCTAACTCGAGATTGTTAGGTAACTAACTAGGCATTGTTCGGTAGTTGACAAGCGCTAGGGCGGGAATCGCTACTTGTCCGTGTTTAGAGTTTTCCTAGATTTTCTTCAGTAGAGTTTAAGTCTGCTTCATAGTTTGAGGGTTTTAATCCAGGAGAGGTTTTAATCTTATTTCTATGGGATTTCGGTACGCTAGGGCGATCCGGATCCATCTTAGCATTTCTACACTTGTCCCGCCTTAAGTCTAGTGAGCTATCTTTGACATGATTGCTAGTGTCTAGGGATTTTACCTAAGTAACCAGCCTTCTTTCTATCTGATTTCTCCAAGTTCCTAGTTTCGTATAAGCAGTCGAGGTTATTTTATTTATATTTAGTTTCTTCTAAGTTTATAATTATTAGATTAACCTCCCATTTAAGTATCTATTTATTTAGGCTAGTATTCGGTATAGGTTGTGATCTAGAGTTGCATTCGCGTCTTTGGGTTCGATACTCGGTCTTCTGTTTACTGCTTTGCGACCGGTACACTTGTCGTGCGTGTGTAGTTTTTAGGTGAGTCGTTTTAATTAAAGCTTGTGTTATTTTTATATATACATTTACACACATCATTTATACATTTTATATGGTTATCATTTTTTAATTTGGATTTCGGACAATAACCTCCTTTGTCTTTATAATGTAGTCAAAGAAGACGTGACTTAAGCTTAGAGATGTAGCGGATATCACCTTGTGTTCAAGCATTGAGAACAAGGACTATGTCCATGGTAGTACATGATTATTGATCTCAGTATACATACATATATTGTTCATTTATAGAGTGTATTTTGTAATACATATACAAATAGAGGTTGCAAAGTGCCTGTTTGGGCTGGTTAAAATGAAAATAAAGCGTCGGTGGCTCTCTTTTTATTAAACATTTAGCGGCCTGTAACTTGGCAAGCAACACGGATTCTGGTGCAGCCATGCCTGAGTCCGCCTCACTTTGTATAGTTTCATATTTGCAGATCTGAGCCTGACATCCAATAAGTAAGCTATGTTCTCAGAATCCATTTATAGATTTGTAATTGTTGGGATTGGGTGCTCATAACTGCGCAGAGCATACCCAAACCCGGAATTCAGCCCCGCGGAATAGCTTCTCGCGCACAAAAGAGGTTCCTCCGTCATTTAAAGCATTAACTACTTTCCTACAATTACGGAGTGATATCCGCAAATGCCAACTATAAAGGCGGTAATTGTTCCATGTTTCCTTATTTATAGCTATTCATTAACCACTTTACTAATATAATCCTTGGGTAGTGGAGACAACCCTAATCGGGCCTGGCCCATTACGATTAGGGTTTTGGGTAATGGTGGCATACGTCCACCTCTATATAAGGGATAATCTCCCTAATAGAGAGGACACTTTTGGCTAACCCTAAGAGCTATCATACTTGATAGTATCCCCATTCACCCACGTTTTTGTTATAAACTACTACCTTGTGTAGTCGTCTCCCTACCCACTTAATCTTTATTGCAGGTTACTCTAATCCAGGAAGTGCTAGTGAAGGATCAGTCTTGTGGTTGCATCTAGACTATCATCCTTACAAGGAGATTAGGCTATTTGTTTCTTCATTGGCGCCATCCCTTACGGTCTACCAATCTTTCAAACTAGTGCAAATGGATTCTGGAACCGAACAACGTGCCGACCCCATCAATGTTGATGATGGAGTCCAAGCGAATCAAGACACAGTAGCACCAACGACGGTGACTAAGAACGTGAATCAGAGACAGGCTACCACAAACTTCCTAATGTTTGCACCAAGAAAGTCGGCGTTAGCAGCGCAAAAGAAAATGACAAAAGAGCCTGTCGAAGATCTGGAAGAATGGTTGGCTCAAGAAAATGCTAAGACTATAGAAGAGTACCAGAAGAGACTGATAGCAAAGGCCAGATTGGAAGCAAGAAAAACTTTGAACTTTGACGCTGAAGACAACTCTCAAAACGAAGAACAACTTGCTTTTCGTCATACGGCTAAGCCCCGCCAGGCGGTACGTGGTGGAGAACGTGGTAAGATTACTCACGTTCAGGACCACGTCAACCTGACTGGGGAACCTGATGGATATGAATCTGAGAATGAGATCAATTCTGATCCAACTTGGAAGCCGCGTAATAAGTCTGTGGCCAGCAACCAGCCTAACCCAGACGATGATCTGCACAAGCCATATCGTCCGAAATCATTTGCGGAAAGATCCAAATTCTGTGCAAGAATTGCGCTGGCACCTATGCCAGTTGAATGTAAGCTGCCGAACACGATCGGAAAGTATGATGGTTTGCGTGATCCGGATGATCATTTGCACGCATTCGACTGCGCAGGCAGTTCTAAACCATGGCCGGTTCAAGCTTGGTGCCATCTGTTTGTTCAAACCTTAACAGGCGCGGCAAGAGTATGGTATGAAAGTATACCGGTCGGAAGTCTTGTCGATTTTGATGATCTGATAAAGAAATTCAAGAATCACTTCTCCCACCTGAGGAAGCACAAGAAAGACAAGGCTCAGATTCTGTTATGCTCCCGGAAAGATAATGAGAGCCTGGAAGATTATATTGTCCGATACAATAAGGAAGCTCTGCAATTGGGTTGTGGTGAAGAACTTACCAGGGCCGCATTCATTCATGGAGTGCGAAACGATGATCTCATGAGATGCTTGACTGGGAAAGAAGGTGTGCCTGAAGCATGGGATGAGCTGATAGAGGCAGCAAAGGTATATGCGTCGTCGGAACGCTCGTTTACACGCTCGAAAAACTTTTATCATAACAACAATCAAGGTACGAACATGCACGATAAAGGCAAGGGAAAACAATCGGTGTGGTCAAGAATTTCGGGTACCGCAGATGAAGGGAAGTACTCTTCGGGGCAAGATGCGCGGCAATTCCTCAATAGCAAGCACTCACGTGATTCGAAACCGCCAAGTAAGAAGAATTACGACTGGACCCCACTGTCAAAGACACCCTCCGAGGTACTGAAAACCGAACAAGTCCAGTTTCCTAAGCCCAGGGAACTAAGTCAAGATCGGAAAAACGTGGACACGTCAAAGTATTGTGAGTACCACGAAGACTATGGCCACCTGACGGACAATTGTTATAGTCTAAAGATGGAGATTGAGAAGGCGATCAAGTCGGGCCAACTCTCACATTTAGTAAAGAATGTGAGGAAAAAGCCCAGAGACCCGCAAGGAGATGCGGATGCTAGTAACAAGAAGATAAAGAACCTCAACGCGCATTACGTACAGCGCTCGGGTCGCCATAACTGCTACGTGACTCATAAGAAGAGTCAGAAGAAAAGATCTTACTCGACCGCGCATGATGATTCCTGGAAAGAGGCACCTGTCGTCATGCCACGCGTTAAAGGAGGAGCATCTTCCACAACGCCATTGATCATCACGGGAGTCATCGGACATTATCGAACAAGATATATGTTCCTCGATAATGGTAGCAGTACCGACATTATGTACCGGCAGTGTTTCGATCAGTTAGATGCCGAAGACAAGGAGAAGCTCGTTCCAACCACAGAGCCAATATCCGGATTCATCCATGAGGTGATTATTCCGTTGGGTATACTCACACTTCCTGTCACATGGACATACGGACAACTCTCCCGCACGGAGACATGTGATTTCATGGTGTTGCCAGTGACTTCATCGCATGACGTTCTCATAGGGAGAGAAGGATTGGCTAAGTTCAATTGCAATGCGTCCACACCACACCAGATGGTCGGTTTTCCGACGCGGGGAGGGGTGGCTTTCATACGCGGAAACAAAAATTGCCACGCAACAGACACATGCAAACCTCCCAAGATAATGAAGCCAGCAGACCTTACTGATCCGGAAAAATGGGTCATTAACCCTAAATTCCCAGATCAGACGGTTGTCATAGGCCCAGTAATCTCTGACACCATACGTGCGCGCTTGAAGCAACTACTAATTAAAAATATGGACGTCTTTGCATTTCAACACGCGGACATGGTTGGCGTTCCGCGACACATAGCGGAGCACAGGCTTAACGTCTACAAGTCCGTTGAACCAGTCGTCCAGAAGAAGCGCAGTATGGGGCCAGAGAAAACAAAGGCCATGAATGAGCAAGTGGCAGAGCTATTAGCTGCAGGCATCCTGCGGAAGACAAGGTACCAAACCTGGGTCGCTAACCCAGTCATGGTCGGAAAGTCAAATGGAGGCTGGCGGATGTGTGTGGACTACAAAGACATAAACAAGGCATGTCCAAAAGACTGCTACCCGCTCCCTGAGATTGACTTAAAGGTGGACTCCCTGGCACCATTCAGGTTCAAGTGTTTTCTTGACGCGTATAAAGGGTATCATCAAATCCAGATGGCTAAGGAGGACGAGGACAAAACGTCTTTCCGCACAGATACAGGAACTTATTGCTATACCAAAATGCCATTTGGATTGAAGAACGCGGGAGCCTCGTATCAACGTTTAATGGACAATGTGTTCAACAAACAAATAGGGGTCAATCTCGAAGTTTATGTGGATGATTTGGTCATAAAAAGCACGGAGGAGGACCAAATGTTGTTGGACATCCAGAAGACCTTTGATCAGCTCCGCGCAGTGCGAATGAAGCTCAATCCGAGCAAGTGTTCTTTCGGAATGGAGGAGGGCAAGTTCTTGGGAGTGATTGTAACCAAAGATGGTTTCCGCGCGAACCCAGACAAAGTACAAGCAATCGAGCGTATGCCGTCTCCATCTTCTATCCGGGAAGTCCAGACACTCATGGGACGCTTAGTGGCTCTAAACCGCTTCCTCTCAAACTATGCGTCCAAGTCATTCCCTTTCGTAAGCACACTGAAAAGCTGCCTCAAGAAATCCAACTTTAAGTGGACAAACGAGGCCGAGGCCGCATTTAAAGAAATGAAAGAATGTTTGAGTCACTTGCCTACTCTCACAGCTCCACTCCCGAAAGAGCCATTGACACTATATTTATCTGTAACGGAAAAGGCAATCGGTGCTGTTCTCTTGGTTGATCGAAAGGGCGTCCAAACCCCAGTATATTACGTCAGCAGAACTCTGCTCGACCCAGAGACTCGATACTCAATGATGGAAAAGCTGGTGTTAGCATTGGTGCACGCGTCAAGGAGGTTGCGGAGATACTTCCAAGGACACCCCATTATTGTCCTGACAGATTTCGCATAAATGACATCCTACGCAAGCCAGAATTGTCGGGACGATTAGCTAAGTGGGCCATCGAGCTGGGAGAACACACGATTGAGTATAAGTCAAGAACATCCTTCAAAGGGCAGATCCTCGCAGACTTTGCTGCGGAAGTCCCTTCCGAAAGCATCACTGAGTGCCAACAGGCACATATCACAACTCCCAATTCGGAACCAGCGGAGATATGGGAACTATACACCGATGGGGCATGCAATGATGATGGCGCTGGAGCAGGCTTGCGCTTAGTTACACCAGAAGGGAAGGATTTCATGTACGCAATCCGCCTTAATTTCCCAACAACAAACAACGAAGCGGAATACGAGGCATTGCTCGCGGGATTGCGCATTGCGAAAAAGATGGGTGTGCAACACTTAGACGCCCACGTCGACTCCCAGCTCGTAGCTAATCATATCGACGGTTCTTACGAAGCACGTGAAGCATCCATGATTCTATATTTGGAGCAAGCCAAAGCCCTCATGCGCAACTTCGCATACTGCAAGGTTCACCACATCAAGCGGAGTCAAAACAAGCCAGCAGACGCGTTAAGCAAGATGGCATCCACGGTTTTTGATCATCTAGCAAAAGATGTGCGAGTGGAAGTCCTGGATAATCCATCCGTGCCTCAAAAACAGGTTAACGTTATCCAAATTGGAAAAACATCTTGGATAACTCCTATTCGGGCTTATCTCATAAACGGGACACTCCCAGACAACAAGGCAGAAGCTCGAAAGCTCCAAAACAAGGCACTGCATTACCAAGTCATTGATGGTATATTGTACCGGCGCTCTTACTTAGGGCCATTGCTACGTTGTGTTGACTCCGCAGAGGCTACTTACCTTATCAACGACATACATGAGGGGTCGTGCGGGCTGCACGCTGGCCCTAGGATGGTGGTAGCAAAGCTAATGAACGCGGGTTATTATTGGCCCGGAATGCATATGGACGCTGTGACGGAACTGCGCAAATGCAAGTCTTGTCAACGTCATGCTCCAGGAACGCTACGCCCCAAGAACAATCTGATACCTGTGACCGCCGCATGGCCATTCCAAAAGTGGGCCATCGACCTCGTAGGCCCATTTCCCACAGCTCCAGGAAACGTAATGTATCTGGTGGTCGCAATTGATTACTTCACCAAATGGGTGGAAGCCAAGCCTTTGGCCTCCATTGATGGAAAGAGCATCAAGAGATTCATTTGGGAATTTATCATATGTCGTTTCGGTTTACCCATGGAAATTGTAAGTGATAACGGCACGCAATTCGCAGACCAACACTTACAAGAATGGTTAACCTCCATGAATGTTAAGCAGATATTCACCTCGGTAGCACATCCGCAAGGTAATGGGCAGGTCGAACGCGCGAACAGAAGCGTGGTAGAGGGTATCAAGACTAGACTTGGAACGAAGCGCACTAGTTGGGTTGACGAGCTCCCTCATGTTTTATGGGCTCACCGCACGTTATCCAAGACAAGTAATGGAGAAACCCCGTTTAGCCTTACGTACGGAACAGAGGCTGTCATTCCTGCGGAAATGTATTGTGCGTCTCCAAGAATCTTACTGGCAAGCCATCAGGTTAACGATACGGAGTTAAAGCTCAACCTAGACCTACTAGATGAGCGCAGAGACATGGCCGCCGTCAGAGAAGCCAACTACAAAAGACAGCTTGAAAGATACTACAATGCAAAGGTGAAGGCAGAGGCTTTCCGCGCGGGAGATTACGTCTTCCGCAACAACGAGGCATCTAACGCGGAAAAGCCAGGCAAGTTGGCACCAAACTGGGAAGGGCCATACAAAGTTCAAGAAGTATTGGGGAAGGGTGCTTATGCCCTGGAGCGTTTGGATGGCACCCCAGTCCCACGCACATGGAACGCAGCCCAGCTGCGCATGTGTTACTTATGAAGTATTTTATCGAGTTTGTAATAAACAGTGGCTATGACCATTTCGATTTCAATAAAAGAACTTTTAGTTTATTTTATTTTCTTTAACTTTGGTTTACATGCAATGACAACTACGGTCAAAAAACACATTTCATTAAACAAAACATTGGCGTACTTACATACCATCACCAGATCCAAAAGAAACAAACAAAAGAGGTGATTCAGCCAACACAATACATGCACCTAGGGCTATTTAGCAAAAAACATCAAGAAGAAAAAAGACATCAAGTGGCATGCTGCCAACCGGTGGAAGTTCGACGAAGCCTTAACTTGGGAATCTTGGGAAGATCCTGGAGCTCACCCAGCCGCTTCATCTTCACAGGAGCACCAAGCGAGCCACGCTTTACTGGTTGGTCCACTTGATCTTCAGTCAATAAAAGGTAACCACAATAAGTGGCTAATTGATGCATGGGAGTTGGAGGTACCTTGATCACAGGGGGATGATCAGATAATGACAACATACCTTGCAATTCTTCAACTTCAGCTTTGGTGATTCTCAAGGGAGAGGCCATGGAAGCAATGGGTAGAAAAATCAAGAGTTATGGGAAAATGTTAATCCATGGTTAACCTTTTATAGAAAAGACAAGGAAGGCCATTAATTACCATTAATGGTTAATACTCAAGTATGGACGCCAACCGTCACATCAATCAGCTGCAGCGCCGCCAAAACTGTCAGATGACATCAGCAGGACAAGTGGCACCCCTTTTCCAAGGCTGACGTCATCCAATCATCATGGCAGTTCAACAGTTATGTTAAACACAAAATTAATTAACTGGACTTGAAAAAATAAAGCATAAGGAAGCATGCAATTGTTCAGTTACAAGAGTCACAAGGAAAAGGAGGATGAAAAATTACAAAGAAAATCAATCATAGTCTATGAGATCTATATAAGTGTCATCTTCCGCCCCTTCGTTCTGCGCGCCAGACCTCGCACCAGCAGCGGACAATTCTCCTCCTCCTTGTGCAGCGGCTTTCCGCGCTTCTTCTTCTCTCCGCTCGTTCTCTTCGAGCTCTGCGCCAAGACGGTCAGATTCTTCAAAGTACTCGCGCAGCTGACCTATTGGATCCTCCGTCTTCAAGCAATGGTCAACCACGTCGAAGACATCAAAGGTGAGGGTCTCGAACTCCTGCTGCGCAGCAACGGCTTCATCTTCATACGGTTTCCCAAAATGCTCTCCATCTTCAAGGGCTAAGCCAGCCGCATGGTGATGATAGCCCTCCACAAACCCTTCCTGTACGCCACTCCACATGGACGCCGCACCGATCTTCGCCACCGCATCGCCAAACTTCGGCTCGTTCCATATGCGTTTAAAAACCTATGGATCAAACATAAACAAGATAAGGCAATAAAATGTATAACAACATATAAATACTCAAACAGAGGTTAATGGAAATCGAACCCCTTGAAGACCGTGCTGCATCATCCAAGTTAAACGCTCCCGAGCAGCCTGCGAGGTTTGCGCAGCATTACGGAGCTCATTTTGCGTTTGTTGGAGGATTACTTCCAGCTGAACACGAGAGGAATCCAATAAGGCATTTGCTTCACCCAGTTGTGCTTTTTCCTCATCAAGACTCTTCACTTGTGCTTCTAACTCTGAAACCTGCGTGGTGGCAGTCACTAAGTTCTCATGTTGCTCTTTCAACTTAATGACCGTGTCAGACAGTTCAGCTTGTTTGGCATCCAGAGTTTTCTGTTTCTCTTCTGCCTCGCGAACTACGCGGGCCATCTCATTCTTCAACTTCTCAATAGTTTTCCGACCCCGCTCTAGGTCTAAGTTGGTGCGCTCACAAGAATCCTTCCACCCCTTGGCAGCTTCAACTTTCTCAGTCTTCATCTTTTGAATCTCACCCTCAGCAGACCGAAGTTGACCCCTCAATTGCACAACTTCAGAATGAGAATCTGCACGGAATCGTTGGAATTCCTCCTCCCTTTTCCTTTGTGCTTCTTCCGCACTCCTGAGAGCTTGCCAAGAACGCTGGAATTCCTCCTCTCGCCGCATCATCGACCCGAAGTTACTAAAGCATAAAGCTAGATTCAAGCTCATGTTAGAAAACAATGAGCGACGGTCAATACCATCTTGATAGTCACGTTCGCTGGGTGGAACAGCATAGGAGATAAACTCCTCCGCACTCAACGGATTGGTAAAGCGGGTCGTCTGCCTTATATCCCACCGGGGCTGATAAGGTTTGTTCGGGTCAAAATCACGAGGAGCTACCCTTCCTCCGCTTCCACTAGCTTTTCCGGACCCCCGAGCAGTCTTGGTTATATTCCCCTTCGGAGTCGAGGAGGTCAGCACACCTTCCGCGGATACCATATCCGCATGAACACCCATGGAAGCAGACTTATCCGTTTCAGAGGGTGGACCCGGCTGACTACCTTTTTCTCCGCGAGAGGCATCCGCCTCCACGACTGTTGGATCAACATTCACAGTGGACGACTCAACCAAAGGGTTTTTACCAGTGTCTTTACTTGCTTTCGGAGACATCATGACACCTTCCACTTGAGAAGGTATCCGGGTCTCCAACTCAGATGGATTTGAGCCTTGAACATCTTCCGGGACAGGCTCACTCACTTTCTCCACATTTGAAATGGGTTTCTTAAGTGCCCCTTACGGAGCAGAACTTTTACCTGAAAATACCAAGGAGAAAATAATCACTTTGTGTTCCATATTCAGAAGTTGAACACAAGATTTGGCACAGAAACTTACCAGGGATCTGCTTGACAGATTTGACTAACACAGGTTGCCGTTTAGGCAGAGGCTTCACGATCATTTTTGGGCCAGCAGGCATGACATTCGTCTCTTTGTTGAGGGTCAAATCCTCAACCACATTGGAAGAAGTTGCCTTCACGGCCTCCGTAGATGGCATTGGGATTTGAACCTGCTTCTGGGCAAGATCTTCAAGACGCTTCTGATATAGCTCGTTTGATATCTCAACGGAATCATCAACGGGTGTAGGTCCGCGTGTACGCTGACGCTTGGCGTCATCATCTGATTCCGTTGCCTCGTCATCATCTCTAGAAACAGTAGAGCTGGAGGCCACCTTCTTCCCTTTCTGAGATTCTTTCCGCTGACGTTTAGGACCAGCACCTACGGACAGGCATAAAACAGGGTTCAAGCGTCATAAATACAACGCTAACATATGACATGATTTACCTGTACATGACATCTTCTTACGACCCGGGGAAGTTTCACCCGAGTCAACCCCGGTCTTCTTCGCTGGGCAAATCCCTGCGCCTGAAACAAAGGGCACGCGGGATCAGAGTCTGCAATACGCGGAACGCGACGCACCCTTTTTCGGCGCAGGAATTCGCCGCAGTAACACAAGAAACAATATATTGAATATAGAGAGGTAGTATAGGATGTAACCTGTACGCATGTAATGCTGCGTGTAACATCGCAAAATTTTCCCCAAAATTTTAATACATAAAAAGCCTTTATATATATTTTTTTTATTACACCTTTATCATTAATATTATACAAATATGCCTAAGTCTTTATTTATCCTAACTCACAACTTATATACATACATAAATGTATATAAATAATAATAATAATATGATTCTAAATTCTTTTTTTTTTTTTTTTTTTTTTTTTTTTTTTTTTCACATACAAGATTTTTTTTTTTTTTTTTTTTTTTTTTTTTTTTTTTTAAATAAAGCCTTGAGTCAAATAGTCAAAGTCCTAGTCAAAGTCTTAGTCAAACATTCAAAGTCTTAGTCAAATAGTCAATTCATCATAAAACCTTACTTTATGGTGTTGACCAATTTTAATGGCTAATTGACTCCAAAACTAGTATAAAAACCCACCTATGACCCATTATACTTTGCACCTCAAAATCGATTGTTTCAATCTGATTAATCTTTCCCTCATACCTTTCTTCTATAGTCTATTACTTCTACAACTGAAGCTTTGATTATAAGCTCTTGTAATTGGCGAATTGGAAGCTTGATATTCTTTCTTTTTCGTTTTCTTCAATTTGGACTAGCTACGTTGTTGAGTCTTTGGGATTCGCCTCGCATACACATTATTCTATTTTTTTTACGAGACATAACATTTTGCTAAGGTGAGTTTTACATAGCCCCTTTTCTATTTATCACCATTTTTGGGGTGAAACATGTTACAACATCATTTATGCAATTCAATCATCAATGTGTCTATGTGTTTTTCTATGTTGCATTATGTCTTGAACATGACTAGGGTAAGCACAATTCTAGCATAATCATTAACATTGATCAGCCGACGGTATACATTGATAGATCTATTGGACTGACAATCCCACCCGGATACGTGCCTCCTACAAAGGTAGCGTGGGTGTTTGTTATCGTATAACATATTTAGGTGAACCATGAGCGTATGGGAGGTACCACATTATAACAGTCATCAGGGTTGGTTATGCACTCGATTTATTTCTAGTATGTTCTCACATATGGACTAGATTGACATGACACATGAATTGCACAACATTTTTATTCAATTATCAAAAACCTATGTAATTCTCACCAACTTTTGTTGACCCAAAACATTTTCAACTTAACATGTTTCAGGTTCTATTTGCTTGAAGATTTGAATTGATGCTTGAAGATATGTGTATAGATTTATTCAATTTGATGTACAAATTCTAGAGCAATTGTATGCAATTCATTTAAATCATTTAATGGAATTTATTATTCACCATGAACTACTGAACAATCATCAATACGTGACATCCCGATGTTTCCGCCATCGGTTGGGGTGTTACAGATTGGTATCAGAGCCATGGTTATAGGGAATTAGGTTATTAGAAAAATAATCTAGTCTATAACCATAGGATTATAACCAGTATTTGCTTCTTTTACTTGCTATTCTCTATCTCCCTCCTACTTCTTATCCCTACTTTAATCCCTACAAGAAGATTGCTCTCCATCACTGGATCTACTCTTAGACTAATAGGACAAAATCCCCAGGTTTAGCCTGAACCACCTTGAGATCTCGTCGATGTTCTAGAATTTTAATAACGAACACGTGCAATCTGGAAGGGTGAACGCCTGTATTCTGAGTCTTCTGTCTAGGCTGGCATTGCGCATATATCCCAATCAGACGAGGGACCCGGATGCCTACCTGGGAATTCTCGGGATGAGTGTTCACTTATAGGCTAAAGCATGTCTTCATATGTTATTAGAATTTAGAATCTTTGATAAGTCAACGTTTTCGTTTATTCGTTTTAATTAAATGAATAAATGATTACATTCCTTATATTACCTCATTGTCCTTCATTCAACCCATATCTTATTGAACATTCATTACCCAAATCACTTCCGTAACCGATGCCCTAAACTAAACAGAGATCAAGATCCTCCAGCTACCTAACCGCAAGTCTCACCATTTGACTATTGGTTGCTTTTATTCTATGTATTGACGCTATTTGATTCAAGTAAAAAAAATATTTTTCTAAGAGTTGTTACATGGTGCATGATTGTTTGAATGTGAACTAATTATATAAATCTATACAACTACAACTCATATACTGTGCTTGTGATACTTGCTTGCATAAACATGTTATCAATTTGCAACCTATGTGTATAATAAATGCTGCACTTAATAGAGGTCATCATGCCTTTTCAACAGTCGGGAGAGGCCCTACAACCTGCTCCACGACTGGTGGAGGCTATCGAACCTACTCAACGATTGGTAGAGGTCATTATGCCTTTTCAACAGTCGGGAGAGGCCCTACAACCTACTCCACGACTGGTGGAGGCTATCGGACCTGCTCAACAATCGGTGGAGATATAGAAGGATGCAAAACTTTAATGTAAGGTAAATTGGTGATTGCGGTCCGGAATGTAATCATGAATTTACAGGTACGTTAAGGTAGTGTGAAATTCTATCAAGGTTTTCAGTAAATAACCAATTATAAACTCTAGTTACCTGGTAGTTCATTTAGTCTTTCTATAGTCAATCAACTCATGCATTTCTTTTAGGAGTCCTAAAACTTAAGGTTCTTATTCTCCTTGCTATTTCAGATGAACATAATCCAACCCTTAAAACTCACACATATCAAAACTCTTACCCAAATTATTCGAAACAGTTTATTCTGTTACCTATAAATTTATGTCATGCCTTAACTCGAAACTTCCCAAACCACCCTTGTCCTAATTTCTACCCAATCACCTTCAACCCTGTGTTTTCAATAAACTTCGGGACGAAGTTTCCAAAAGTAGGGGAGACTGTAACATCGCAAAATTTTCCCCAAAATTTTAATACATAAAAAGCCTTTATATATATTTTTTTTATTACACCTTTATCATTAATATTATACAAATATGCCTAAGTCTTTATTTATCCTAACTCACAACTTATATACATACATAAATGTATATAAATAATAATAATAATATGATTCTAAATTTTTTTTTTTTTTTTTTTTTTTTTTTTTTTTTTTTTTTCACATACAAGATTTTTTTTTTTTTTTTTTTTTTTTTTTTTTTTTTTTTAAATAAAGCCTTGAGTCAAATAGTCAAAGTCCTAGTCAAAGTCTTAGTCAAACATTCAAAGTCTTAGTCAAATAGTCAATTCATCATAAAACCTTACTTTATGGTGTTGACCAATTTTAATGGCTAATTGACTCCAAAACTAGTATAAAAACCCACCTATGACCCATTATACTTTGCACCTCAAAATCGATTGTTTCAATCTGATTAATCTTTCCCTCATACCTTTCTTCTATAGTCTATTACTTCTACAACTGAAGCTTTGATTATAAGCTCTTGTAATTGGCGAATTGGAAGCTTGATATTCTTTCTTTTTCGTTTTCTTCAATTTGGACTAGCTACGTTGTTGAGTCTTTGGGATTCGCCTCGCATACACATTATTCTATTTTTTTTACGAGACATAACATTTTGCTAAGGTGAGTTTTACATAGCCCCTTTTCTATTTATCACCATTTTTGGGGTGAAACATGTTACAACATCATTTATGCAATTCAATCATCAATGTGTCTATGTGTTTTTCTATGTTGCATTATGTCTTGAACATGACTAGGGTAAGCACAATTCTAGCATAATCATTAACATTGATCAGCCGACGGTATACATTGATAGATCTATTGGACTGACAATCCCACCCGGATACGTGCCTCCTACAAAGGTAGCGTGGGTGTTTGTTATCGTATAACATATTTAGGTGAACCATGAGCGTATGGGAGGTACCACATTATAACAGTCATCAGGGTTGGTTATGCACTCGATTTATTTCTAGTATGTTCTCACATATGGACTAGATTGACATGACACATGAATTGCACAACATTTTTATTCAATTATCAAAAACCTATGTAATTCTCACCAACTTTTGTTGACCCAAAACATTTTCAACTTAACATGTTTCAGGTTCTATTTGCTTGAAGATTTGAATTGATGCTTGAAGATATGTGTATAGATTTATTCAATTTGATGTACAAATTCTAGAGCAATTGTATGCAATTCATTTAAATCATTTAATGGAATTTATTATTCACCATGAACTACTGAACAATCATCAATACGTGACATCCCGATGTTTCCGCCATCGGTTGGGGTGTTACACTGCGGGGCATTCTTGAGTTGTGGCATCAAAAAATTGCGAGCCATCCGCTCAATCACTGTGGGAGTTCCTTGGGGCAAAGCAGTATACTTCAGCTTAGCGGCCCCTCGGGCATCAAAAAGATCAAACTTTGTCATTCCTGCAAGGATAATGACATAAAGAGAAAGCACAAAAATAAAAGAAGAGATGCAATGAAGAAGAAATACACATGTACTTACTGGCATCAGCCGCGGTGGGCTCATGACCCTCCGGATTCCCCAAACGGCTGAGCCCTAGCATCACAAGCACGCCCTCTGGGCACTTCTCCATAGACAGTGGAGTGGAATGCGCACACAGGGTATCATACCAAGTTTGGTTTTTGTAATCTTTCATGGGCGGGAACTCCGCAATCCTTTCCTTCACACCAACGCTCATCCACTGCAAGGCGGCAGGAATCACCCCTCGGTGAATGTAGAAAAATTTTTCCTTCCAATCATACATCGATTTGGGACTCTCTGAGACAATCTGAGTCCGATTCCTCCGGGGAGATACACTGTACCACCCGGGCCCACCGCGGGCCTCTTCAAGAACGTAAAAAACATTCAACATATCAAAGGTCGGCTCTAGGTCAAGAGACCGACAGGTTGCTTCAAAATGCACGAGTCTAGACAGCCCAAACGGAGTCATTTGGGTAGGATGCACCCCATATTTCATAAAGGTGCTCACCAGGAACTTTGTAATGGGAAGACGAAAGCAACATCGGGTAAAGAACGCTTCATATAGAGTGATTTTACCAGGGGAAGCGTCCAACGCCGTCTTACCAGCAGCAGGTAGTTCAGGCTCCCAATCAGCCTCAATCCCATAGTGATCGAGGAATGTGGAAAAAGAAGAGGCATCCCACTTGACAACGGTTGTGGTAATACCCTTCTCTGTTTTCTCAGTCGTCATTGTCAGATCAGCAGCACCAGATGTTTCTTGAGACATTTTTTGATGATTGAGTAAAAGCAACGGTTAATCAGAGCGAGAGAGAAAAGGGAAGTTGGAAGGTTTGCAATGAAAGGTGTGAGAACGGTGAAGTTTGAAAAGTTTTGAAATCTTTTTATAATGTGGGCTATAACTGCCAATGGCGTCAGCCTGGGTAAGTGGAAAAGGTTTTCCACACGACACGTGGCTGTGAACAGCTAATTAGGCGGCACACGCGCGCACCACGCGCTAACCACGCGCCTGAGGCAGCTGTCTGCCATAACCGATGGGATGCTCACTGACACAAGCATAGCTTGTGACAGACGCTACCCACCATCCTTTGCTCACTACCCGACAGCTGTCCTTCACTAAAGTGGCACGTGACACGACCACGGAGATTTAACGTCAAATTCAAGTACCGTTCTCCGCTCTCCGCATGGCAAGCACTCCGCTCTCCGCATGACAGACACTCCGAGTCTTCATTATTCTGCAACAACACTCCACCGATTACCATGTTTTCACCACCAAGGAAGGCTGAGCTATCATCCAGGGGCCACCACTTTAAGTCCACCATCCACCCTTTTCCCTCATACACTCGAAAAAAGGGTACACGCTGGACTGTGGGGACTTGATGGGATTGGGTGCTCATAACTGCGCAGAGCATACCCAAACCCGGAATTCAGCCCCGCGGAATAGCTTCTCGCGCACAAAAGAGGTTCCTCCGTCATTTAAAGCATTAACTACTTTCCTACAATTACGGAGTGATATCCGCAAATGCCAACTGTAAAGGCGGTAATTGTTCCATGTTTCCTTATTTATAGCTATTCATTAACCACTTTACTAATATAATCCTTGGGTAGTGGAGACAACCCTAATCGGGCCTGGCCCATTACGATTAGGGTTTTGGGTAATGGTGGCATACGTCCACCTCTATATAAGGGATCATCTCCCTAATAGAGAGGACACTTTTGGCTAACCCTAAGAGCTATCATACTTGATAGTATCCCCATTCACCCACGTTTTTGTTATAAACTACTACCTTGTGTAGTCGTCTCCCTACCCACTAAATCTTTATTGCAGGTTACTCTAATCCAGGAAGTGCTAGTGAAGGATCAGTCTTGTGGTTGCATCTAGACTATCATCCTTACAAGGAGGTTAGGCTATTTGTTTCTTCAGTAATCTAAACAACTTCACTAAGACGAAATGAGGCGATATCAAAGAGGATAAAATAAAATGGTTTTTAAGGCTGGTTACTCTCCTGTATCAAATCTGATTTGTTTTGACTTTATTTAAGTCAGCCCCATCCTTGAAGCAGATGATTTTCTCTAGGAACCAGCAGCCCTTCATCTTTCCAAATACACAAAACATTATTATTATCAATTTATTGATCACTGGATTGTTCTTATGGCATATAAATTTAAGGATTAAGTTCCAGGTTATCGTAGTTTGTCACTTGAAGATGAAAGTATTATCCATTTTAAAAGAGGCTATGATGATGAATTTCAACGCATCTGAGTGAATTTGACCAAAGGTGAGATTTTCTGCATCTTGACGGGGCAACTAGGACGGTTGGTTGTTTATTTATTTATCTGAGCCTCCCAATCATTTTTTCTCCAATTCTTAATTACTCATTGGTCCTGTTGGGCAGGGATTTTCTATGGGATCTTGGTTTATAAAAGCGCGTCTCGCACAAAAGCGACGAGGACTAAGAGCATCGCGCAAAGCGAAAAAGCGTTGGATTTTCGTACCCGAAGCGCACACTAATTATATAATATTTTTTAATATATCCCATATATATCCCATGAGTTTTTAACTTCATTTACCTAAAATATAGCTACAAATAAGGTTCTTATGTGATTTTACAAACCAAAACACCAAGGTACAACATTTTTATACATAAAAAATACCCTGTGTACTTGAGGCGTGCGCCTCAGGGTAAAAAGCGACTGAAATTTGACAAAAAAGCGCTTGAGGCGCGCGCCTTTAAGAAATTGAGTAGGCGCAAAGCCCTGAGGCGCCCTAAGCTGCGCCTTTATGCGCTTTTCCAAATTAAAGTTGAAGCTACATTATGGTCTTATGACCATTGTATATCGATAGCTAAATTCTTGTAGTCTATTTCTACGTTTTTGGTTATAGAGACACATGATATAGGTATGCATGTGCATATCTGGTAAAGTTAAATAGTACTATTTTTTTTTGTAATAGTAGTTCACTCATGCATAAATTCACTAATAAGTTATTAAGATGGCGGCGAGGTTTTACCGAGTTCTATAACACTGTCGTGCCTTCGGGCGGGTGGGGCTCGGGTTTCCGCGCATCGGGAGAAGGCGGGGGCTGCTGGAGGTCGAGTAGTCGATTCTTGGGCATGACGCCCCGCAAGGGTGGTTGCCACACAGTTGTTCGCCGATAAAAAAAAAGTTATTAAGATGGTAATGAGCAAAAGCTTAAATGGAAGCTAAAGTGTATATAATGTTATATTCTATTACAATTGGACCTTATATGTGACAAACAATTATGTAGTTCATTCTTAATGAATGCAAGGTAACAACTAATTAATGTTCTGACAGTAATATTGCACTAAGATTTTTAATGTTCTATTCTTTATTCCTAATTTTGGATTCCATGGAAGTTTGTTTTCAGGTTAAATACTTAAATGTTCTTTATATAATCCAACTTGGCATCTTTGTAATCCCCTGTTGTGTAGATAAAGGTTTAATCAATACACTAAATAAATGGATTGTTGAACTGTCTGTGGCACCAAAAACATGATTAAATAAAATGATGAAAGGTGTGTGCACCTTTGCTAAAGTATTTCATAGTTAAAAAAAAACAACAAATTGGTTTTCTATTACAAACAGTAACAACTTTACTGTAACACAATTTTACAGGTCTAGAAGGACCGGAGAACTATTGACATATATTCGCACTTTGATAATATATTGTTTGGAGCTTTTTTACTGGTTGGTTAATGATGACAGGATCCTTAGAATTAAAATAACTACCAGTAACAATTACTCTATACTAACTATATAATTAATAGAGGTGGCAATTTCGAACCATTTCTTTATGAACGGGTCTATTTGGGTTATGTTTTATCCAATGATCAAACGGTCAAAACTTGCACCCTGAATCATTAAAGGTTATAATGTTTTGAAAATAATGTAGCTTTGATAATCATCATTGCCTTAACGAGGGACTATTGTGTGTTCTTTTAACACATGCTACTCGCTATCATACCGCACAAGTATCATTTGATTTCATAATTTTGAGGTGGCTATTTTCACCCATTACTTATAATTTGGCCGACTTGGTATATGTTATAACGGGTTAGGCGGGTAAAGTGAATGAAGTTTAACATAAAAGGAATTGGACAAACGGGTCACATTTCATCAACTTTAATATGACAGTTTATCTGTCACTTCCTTCCGTGTGTCCTTCACTCCCTTAGTAGTTGGATTTCTTTCACAAGGGTTTTGAAGCAGTTAGACCCATCTTAAGAATTCTTGCTAAGTGCTAGGTTGATTATCAACTCAGTGAACTTGATAATGGGAACTCTTAGGTTGGTGAGAACATGAACATCTTTGAGATAGTTCATGATCGGGAAATGTCCTTAAACGTGTTTGAGGTGTATTTGACAAGGTATTTTGTCTGAGAAATAAACTTAAACATCTCGATAAAACCTCACTTTGGTCATTACTTTGACTCTTTAAACACAATATTGCCACAAAATATATTGAATGGAATATCAATGCATAACAACTACTTATATATCTATTAATATGATATTACAATAAAATAAGTATAGTGTAGTTTTTGTTGTTTGATGAGACTAAAGACAACAAATCAAATATATATAGTGTTTGATGTTTACCGGTGGCATGGTAAGAATCTCACAAACTAAAAACACCAACTTGCAGAGTTCAATACGCAGGAAAGAGTTCAAAGACGTTGCAGACTTGCAGATACGGCTATTTTCTTGTGAATGGAACAAAGTGTTAGAAACCCGGAATAGGTTGTTGTTCCTATAAACTTTCTCTCATGAAGACCAAAGGTCACCGCCATTTCCTGCCTGACCGTTCAGCCTACCAAGACCAACGGAGTCGGAAGCTGCATGAACAACACAAGATTAGGAATAACAGGAGTCATCAGGAAGATATTGGATCCCCGTTAGGAGTAAGTCTGATGTCAGGAAAGAGAAGAAGTTCCAGAGTAGAGAAGAGAGGCTTAGGAATACTACGACGTTTTTCCTCTCAAACCTCCCTGATGGGTGCACGACCGGAAGACTTTGGAAGGCGTTTCAGAAATTTGACAACCTTGAAGACGCTTTTGTTCCACGGAAAAGAGACGGTGCTGGGAATTCTTTTGGTTTTATCAGGTTGGCTAGGGTTACCTGTATTGATGAGTGGGTTGCCAAACTTAAGGAGGTTACTATTGATGGTGCTGTCGTTGGTGTTAGTAAAGCTAAGTTCTGTAGGGGTGGTGGTAAAGTTGAAGATGATGTAGGTGTCCGTAACACCTCTGTGTTCGATAGGCTGGGGAAATCCTCCTCGGTTTTCGACAGACTAGAGGATCCTGGTTCCTGTTCTGAGAATAGTGGCTCTATCCCTGGCGGTTCGGGCTACCTGGAGGTTCTGAAGGGACCAAAGGTGGCTGCTTCATCTACCATGATTGTTAATCTCCCGCCTATGAAGACTGAGGCTAAGTCACAATGGGAGTATAAGGCTTTGCTTGGGGAGGTGAAGGAGCTTCACCTTCTTGATAACATGTCTTGGATCCTTGATGAGATGAAGGGATGGGGTTTCGAGGTTCGGTATTTGGGTGGTTGTTGTGTCCTGCTTACTTTCCAATCTGTTGGTGCTGCTGAGGAATACCTTAAGTCTAGATATGAGGTGTGGATGGGGTGGTTCTCCCGGCTGTATCTTTGGGAGGGCAATCAACTGGTGTTCAATAGGGGTCGCTTGGATATCGGTGACTGGTGTTCCGCTTCCTCTTTGGGATCGGCGTGTTTTTAACAAGATTGGTGAAAGGTGTGGCCGATTGCTTGTGAAGTCCGATGCCACCTTGAGTAGCTTGGATGTCTCAGGGGGTAAGATGGCCATTCTTGTGTCCTCTGGGAGCAGAGTGGATCAGGAGGTTACTCTGCGATGGGAGAATCAGTGGTGTAAGGTTTGGGATAGGGAAGTTGATTTCGGATGGAAGCCTCAAATTCCGGAGCCCCTTGTTCGGAATGTTGAACCTGCTGTGCCACCTCTGGTGGCTTTAAAATCGGTGGTGGTCGCTGATGGGGGTGGTGAAGTGGCAGGTCATGACCGGTCGTCGGAGGCCAACGAGTGTCTGTCGAGTGGGGCTGACGGAGTGGAGCATGAACAGTCAGAAGGTGAAGAGTTTTGCATGGGGAATAATGCTGAGGTGGATGCTAATGATGTGGTTGGTGGATTTAATTCTCCCCATGCAGATAAGTTGGGTGGCTCAAGAGTTCAGGAGGATTCTGCTGGTGGGTCCCCTCTACCCCAGCTGGTTCCAAGGTTGATTCGGGGTCTTTTGGTAATGGGCCTCCTGGGTCAGCCCGTGTGGATTATTCTCCTAATAGGCCTAGCTACATCACGGTCCGGCCCAAACATAAAAGAAATATGAAGAAAGACCGACAAGGAGGGGCCCAATTGTTTTGTACTCCTGATCTGAATGAGGAGTTAGGTTCAGATCCCTTTGAACTTGATGATATTATTTTTACAAGATGCGGAGGAGAGAAGACTCTCTAGGAGAGTTTTGACCGATGGTTCTGGTTCTTCTTTTGCTCCCTCGGTGGTGGATTGTGGTGGTGCGGGCGAGGGTTGTGCTAATCAGGAGAGGATTATTGAGAATGAAGTGCAAGCGACCGTTATTTTTGGGGATTGCCTTGGTATTCAATTGGATGGGTTTCGTAACCAAGTGAAGAAGTTGGTTAATGGGGAACAAGAGTCCACTCGTTTGCAACGAATTTTTTGTCTGTTGTTGGGGAGGAGAAGGATGTTTGGGTCAGGAATTTGAAAAGGGAGCACCATGTGTCGTTCTTAACTTTGCAAGAAACTCACAAGTCCGGGCTAGGGGTTCCCTTCTGGTGCCGGTTCTGGGGTCAATCTCCTTTGGTTGCTGATTGTGTCGATGCGGTGGGTCGGTCTAGTGGCCTTGACTCTTTGTGGGACCCTTCGTCTTTACAGGTGGATTCGGTTGTCAAATCTCTGAGGTATTTGCTAGTTTCTAGATTTTTGGTTGGTGGGAATGGAGGTCGGATTAATACCCTTAATCTCCATGCCCCTAATGATCTCCCTTCACGGAGGCGTCCGTGGGATGAGATTGTGGGTCTGAAGTCTCAATCGGAGGGTATGTGGGTTTGTATTGGTGATTTCAATGAGGTCAGGACTCTGGATGATTGTGTCAATTCCAACTTTGATCCTTCAGCTGCCGATTCTTTCAATAACTTCATATATAGGGCAGGTTGGTTAGAGTACAACATGACGGGGGGCGTTTTACCTATATTTTGGACCATGAAGATATCAAGCTTAGTAAGTTGGATAGAGCCTTGGTTTGCGATTTGTTTATGACTCGTTGGCCTAATGCTCCTCTTAAGGTCCTTAAGAAGGGGCCCTCGGACCATTGCCCAATTTGGCTGGGGTGTTCGTAAGCTGATTTTGGGCCGTACCCGTTCCGGTTTTTTAATATTTAGATTGGTTCCCGTGATCTTGATGTTATTGTTAATGACACGGTTGCGAAGGGCACTGGTTTTTTATCTGGAGTTGCTGCAGTGGCTTTTGTAGAAGGATCTTTTTATAGAAAACAAACAATTTATCACACAAGGCAAACAAATCAGGTGCGGAATCCCTGATCCGTATGCAATATTATAGAATATCAATCAGACACAGTAAAATCCATGATAAACATTGTAAATCATTGATAATCAAATAAGATTTAGCTTGATAGACTCTATTACAATGATAAACTAGACCTCAGAAACTTTCTAGACACAACCTATAACCACACACACTCTCTGGTTCAAATGACACGATTGTTAATCTATCACAAAATCTTTAAGCTTATATAGACCTGCACATTCGACCTATGCATTGGTCGAATGTGCACGTTCGACCTTATCAAAGCTCGAACCAAAACATTATATATACTAAATCTTCATTCGACCTTGAATATTCCACGTTCGACCCACCGTAGGTTCGAACGTGTCTTCACAATTTCTATCTTCATACAAAAACGTCTATTACTGTTAATCCAAAGCATTAGCCACCAAACGTGTATCAACAACCTCCCCCTTGGCTATTTCTTGGATTGTTGTCGTTCATAATCCAGTGTTTTGTTAATCAGCTTAATCCTTAACTGCTTCTTCTTTTCTTTGCTCATTTCAGGTTCAAGTTGCCGTTTATGTGAACCTGCTTTTGGCAATCCTTTGAGCTTCACATAATTTCCAAGCACTTTGTTGTATTCACACCCAGCATTTACATTATATGCAAAACAAAAACAAACTACTCTGTAAAACTTCATAGCTTGTTCACCGTCCTGAGCTTCACAATAGATTGGATTGAAGTATAACAGCTTAATATCATCAGCTGAACAGTTAATCAACCACATCAGGTCAAAAACTCTGATCTTCTTAAACATCACATTTGGATCTTTATCTTTCAGCAAGATTACTGCTTCAGCTGTTTCCAATCATAATACCACAAATAAAAATCTTTGTTAAAATGTTGTTTGATCGACATCAGAGGAATCCGTTTCATCACAACTGGAGGTTTATACTTTAGAGTCACTTTGTTTAAACCTGTAATGGGGTCAACTTCATTCTTATGGACAATTCGTTTAGGATATTGAGGCCTAAACAAATTCCATTTAGTTCGACTTTCCCAACTCATCTTATTAGCAAAATATCCCACTGCATGATTGTTCACAGAAGCTCCACCCATAGTGTGTCTGCAGATATCCCTCACTGCCCAGTAAGGAAGTGTCTTAATATCATGAAATATGTAGAAGTACAGAATTACATTTTCCCACTTTACTCCAATACACCTTAGTTGTGAAAAGTATTTCCATCCTAGTGCTCTTCCTTTGAAATACTGGTTATGAAGTCTATAGAACGCACCCTGAACTTCAGCAATCGGTCTTTTAACTCTTCAGATTGTTTGAAAGGTTGTTTCTTTTCAGCATCCTTTCCAAACACTTCTTCCAACACTTTCTTTCCTTTCTTCTTGGCCAACTTTTCAGCTTCTTTCAAGCTCTCCTCATTGATTTCAGGAATCACCACATTCTTTGTTTTCAAAGGATAGTATTCTGGATATTCTTCATGAGTAATATCCTCCATCTCAATATCTTCAGACACAGGTACATCTCGATCATCAGAATGTGTTCCTGCATCCTTAACTGGTATATCTGGAATTTGTTTATCATTCATAACGTCTTCCAAAGATTTCCCGATCTACTTTTCTAGTCCTTCAAGTATTTCATTTGACATAGCTACAGATAGTTCTTCATCTTCAAGATCAGGATCTTGATAATCTATCTCATACCTCATATCTTCACTTTCAAAGATCTCTGGAAATCTACCAGTCAATTCAATTGTCCAGGCTTGTTTCTCAAACATCTGTCTGTACATATTCTTGTCTTCATCAGTCAAAGCACGAATCTTTTCAGTCCTAAAGATAGACTGATCTTCATCTACAGTTTCTCCACCCTTCTTCTTTTTGGAACTAGATTCGCCTTTACTCTTTTCAGACTCTCTCTTCTTGAATCTATACTTGCTTGTATCATCATCATTATCATCTGAGTCTTTATCACTAGACTCTTTGTCTTTCTTTGAACTTTTACCTCCAGCCTGATCATCATCATCACTTGATTCATCACTATCATCATCATCAGAACCCTCTTCGTCAGAATCCT
This sequence comes from Ambrosia trifida, assembly GCA_028751855.1. Taxonomy (NCBI): domain Eukaryota; kingdom Viridiplantae; phylum Streptophyta; class Magnoliopsida; order Asterales; family Asteraceae; genus Ambrosia; species Ambrosia trifida. The sequence goes on along the minus strand of CM054129.1, from coordinate 61,793,312 downwards.
CATAATCGACCTTTTCTTCTTCTTCCTCTTCTTCTTCACCAGTTTTTAATTGTGGTGCTTCAGAGTATAGCTTGTCGATCAATCTCTTCATCTTCTTGTTTTTGCTTTCAATCATCTTGATTTTTCTTTTGTTATTCCTATCAGAAGCTCTGAGTTTCTCATTAGTTTCTTCTAACTCCTTTTGTTGCTTCTGAGATGACAAAACAATATTCAACAAGTTAGCTTCAGTCTTTTTCATTTGCTTGAACTCTTCTTGTTGTTCACTGAAAGCCTTCATCACATTTCCAATCTATCTATTAACCAATTCCATTACTTCATCAGAAGCAGTGACTTTAGGTGTAGAACTTGATTCAGCTCTAGGTTTCTTTGTTTTCTTTTCCATCTCTGCCAAAACAGTTTCTAAAGTAGCAGAAATATTATCAGGACTCAATGCTGATGCTGGATCAGTTGTAACTTCAGTAGTTTTCTTCTTTTTCAGACTTGGTGATGATGTGGGTGTTGTAGCTTTTGAACTGGTTGCTTCAGGAATTTTCTTTCCAAGAACTAACAGATCAATCTCTTTGTTCCTCTTATTTCTTGGGTTTTCCTTCATCGACATAGTCTTCTTTCTGCCTCGAACAGTTTTTGCACCTGTTACTAGCGAACCTTCAAAGTCATCCAAATTCAAAATCATCTCAGCATCTTCTTCTACCACAGTCTTCTTTCTCTGTTCTTCAAACATTTTGTCTAAAGCTTCAGGTGTAGTGATCTCAATGGCCTTGGGATCAATACCCTTCACAGTTTCAGTCTGAGAATCCCATTCCTCATCATCCTCAGTCTCTTCACTATCAACCTCATCAATTAGCATAGTCTTTGCTTTGCCTTTGCTTTTGGTCACCTTCTTGGTTTTAACTTCAGTCTTATCAAACTTCTGTTTTCCCTTCCCAGACTTTGCCCCTTTGTTAATGACTTGTCTCTTTCTTTTTACAGTCTTGTCAACTGGACATAGCGGACTGTCAGAATCAGAATTACTATTATCATGTCTAGCCTTGTTTTGACCTGGATCATTATAACCAACATTCCTCAAATGACCAAACAAATTCTTATTTGGTGGCTTTTCTGCTTCAGATAATCCCTTGTAAGCAATCATTCTGCTCAAAGTAGTAAACTTGATATGATCCTGATTGATGACTTGCAGAGGATCTTTCTTCAATTCAGGATACTTGTGATCAAATACCATCTATAGAAACCTAGGGTACATTAGAAACTTGTCACCCTTCAAGCCTTGTAGAACTTCTTTCATGTGATGAAAAATCATCCCAGATACATTGTAAGGCTTGTTCAGAATCAGTGCCACCACTAATGAACACAAAGTATTCCTCAGCACATCAAATCCTCCACTGACTGGTCCAAACACATGCATAATAACATGTAGCAGATACATGTAAGGTGGACACAGCTTTGCTTTATGTAACATACAATCAGTAACTGGTACGTTATACTTCATCCATAAGAAGCACTTCCTCTGCTCTATCCATGTTAACTCAATCGGATCTGTTGGAGAATCTCTTAATTGTAAAGCCTCTCTAATATCTTGTTCTGAAACTAGCACAAGATTTCCTTGAATTCTACTCTGAATCACTGATGCATCCTCCCAGAAAGTTATAGTTGCATTCTTCTAGAAATCAACATGATGGTCTCTATAAATGTTCATTGATTCATTGATTGTGCAATAGCATAGACAACTCTGCATCTTTTCAAGAATGCAATGATTCCATCAAATTCTATGTATTTGCCAACTGCACCAAGATACGCACAGCAATTGTGCTTTGGCTTGAAGTTCAGCTCTTTCGGTGCTTTCTTTTCCTGATGTGTTGTCTCCTTAACACTCTGGGATGCTTCTTCAGTCATTTTATCTGCAAAATAAACAATCAAAAACATTTAAACTTGTTAAAACGGATAAAACAAGATTTTGGTCAAAAATTCTTTCATTCGACCCAACGTGGGTTCAAACTTCGAATGTGTGTTAAGTAGTTCGAATGTGATGAAAATCACTACATTCGACCAGAATGTCTTCATTCGACCCTTCGATAGGTTCGAATGAGACCTGTTCATATTTAAAATTACCAAATCCTTGATTAAACCATTTTAACTTCTGATTTTGATTCACATTTACTCTAACATGGCCGATCATTCTATTTTAATCATCAATTTTGCCAATTATTCAATGATTGATGGTTTTCCCTAAAAACTAGGGTTTATAAGATCAATTTTGAATAAATCAGTGTTTTAACACTTGTTTTTGCAATCCTCTCCCCCTAAAACCATCGATATTGATTAATCGTTGATCAATTCGTGTTCAAACATAGTCTAAGGCCATCAAATCGACTGTCTATGGTTTAAAACTTCAATCAATGATTCTGTGCGTTTCCATGGAATAATACCTGTAAAAATGGTATGGAAATGATCAGACAAGTCCAGAGAACAAGATTATATGGTGTACAAAGGCTGGGCAACAAGGTGACTTAAAATCAAAATTTGAAAAATTTTCAGAATGAGGTATGAATGAGCAGTTGATATATATATATATATATATATATATATATGTAACACCCCAACCGATGGCGGAAACATCGGGGCGTCACGAATGTATGATTGTTCAGTAGCTCATGGTGAATAATAAATTTCATTAAATAATTTAAATACGTTACATACAATCTTCAAGCATCAATTGAAATCTTCAAGCAAGTAGAACCTGAAACATGTTAAGTTGAAAATATTTTGGGTCAACAAAAGTTGGTGAGAATTACATAGGTTTTGTTAATCGAATAAAATTGTTGTGCAATTCATGTGTCATGGCAATCTAGTCCATATGCGAAAACATACTAGAAGTAAATCAAGTGCATAATCAACCTTGTGACTGTTGTATTGTGGTACATCCCATACGCTCATGATTCACTCGTTTATATTGCAGTAACAAACACCCACGCTACCTTTGTAGGAGGTACGTATCCGGGTGGGATTGTCAGTCCAATAGATCTATCAATGTATACCGTTTGGCTGATGAATGTTTATGCTAGAATTGTGCTTACCCTAGTCATGTTCAAGACATAATGCAACATAGAAATACACATAGACACATTGATGATTGAATTGCATAAATATTGTTGTAACATGTTTCACCCCAAAAAAAGGTGATAAATAGAAAAGGGGCTATGTAAAACTCACCTTAGCAAAATGTTATCTCTTGAAAAATTGAATAATGGTGTTACCCAAATGTATCAAGTATCACCCTATAATAAGGTAATAAATAAGTCTATCTAGTCTACAAATGTATACGTTCTAGGGCTTCGAATTTGGGGATAAATGGTCATTTGATTAATATTTTTCTAAGCTTATGTATATTTCTTTGTGTTTTTTTTTAAATTCATTTTTAAATACTAAAACTCTTTTAAAAATTCTACAAAAATAATCTTGTATTAATCTGATGGAAAGGTTCAACTCACAATTTTTAGTTTTCAAAAAATTTATTTATTTAATATATAATATATGTATTAGGATTTGGGAAAATTTTTGCGATGTTACAATATAGATGCTACATTCGACCCTTGCAGGGTTCGAATGAGAAAATCAGATTTACATTCGACCTATTTAAAGGTTCGAAAGGAAAAATGATGGCTTGAATGAGAAATTATCATAAGAACTCTCTCATTCGACCTCCTAGCTTGGTTTGAATGTAACACACAAATCTACATTCGACCTAGCGAAAAGGCGAATGAAGATTTGGAAAAATGAAATTTTTATCAAATGACCGATTCGAATCCCGTTTTATCATTTTATCCCTTAATAACCTTCAAACTTCCATAATTTCTCATTTCAAAACAACAAAACTCAGATTGGTTCGTCAAACTTCAGAAAATGACTATCACTCACCATCAGTTATCGAAAATAACTTAGAAATGTAAAAATTTTGAATTTTCTGAAATTTATGCTAAAACACACTGAAAATCTTTTAAAGTTTTGTATATATGAAGAAAATGAAAAATTTAAAACAGTAAACATTTTGTGATTTCCGGTAAGAGGATCATATAAGTTTATGAGAAATCCGATCACACCGTTGATCTTTACTCTATTATCATTAAAAACAATGTGTGAATATGTAATTGCTGATATTGTGATCCACATAAACTCACATGCAGACTGTTATGCATTGCTTTAAACTGATACGAGTATTTATAATATAAACTCATTCACCTATGGTTCCCACACACACGACATACTCCCGTATCAAGAAATATTGCACAAATATCCATTGTAACACGTGATTATGCTTTTGTTATCTGTAATTCCAAGGAATGGGGCATAGAGGTGTACAGGTCAGCAAATTAATGCTACAAAGTAACATGTGCACTCTACCGGGTTGAGGTCTTATATCAATCATGATTTGCATCATAGATTAGATACTATGTATTAGATAATCTTTGATTATCATCACACATATAAAGTTCCTCAATTCGGTAACTTTTGGTTTTGGCATTAAAGCTCTTTTATAAAGATACCCTGCCTGATCTAGGTCCGTAAAACCTTACGACAAAAATATCAGATAGGTTATTCCCTGATAACTAATAACATAACGACCTGAAACCTCCGAACTTTGTACAATACCCTATCAAACGAAATTATGGTACCAAGACCATATGCCCATGAGGTGTTCATCCACATAGTAAATCGTTTGATATGTATGTATCAGGCACGCAGTATTAGGTCTACGAAGCCTACCTGCACATCACACTAACTCAACACACGTCTTATTATTCTATTACAATTCATTAGCATGTGTCAGATCCTCACTGATGTACTATCATTTCCTCTTTTACTCAAGGAAAATCATTTTTGATATTTCTATTTTTTATGGATTTTCAAAAAAAAAAAATTAATGTTTTTGGTTTTTCTAAAAAATAAAAAAAAAATACAAACAAAACTAAAAATTTGATAAACTGATGTGGAGATTACTCTTGCTTTTCAGCTATACCATTAGCTTGTAATAAAAATTCAAATCGTGATTTATCAAAAGCTTTGGTAAACAAATCGGCTCTTTGGTAATCAGTGTGGATTTTGACCATGTCAATCAATCCTTTGGCATAGCAATCACGAATAAAATGATAACGGACAAGGATATTCTTAGCCTTAGAATGATTGACAGTGTCTTTAGTGAGTGCAATGGCTGCTTCATTATCGCAATGAATAGGGGTTCTAAGATATTTCAAACCAACGTCTGCTTCTTACATTGCAAGGTCACGAGCCTGCTCCCCAGAAATTGACATCCAGCTATTGTGGATTTAGCATCAATATCGCAACCTGCATAATCAGAAACACTAAAGGCAATAAAGTCAAAGTTATCGTCCTTAGGATACCATAACCCACGTGACGGAGTACCCTTCAAATAACGAAGGATTCGTTTGACTACAACTAGTTGACTTTGTTTCGGCTTCGATTGAAACGTGCACAGAGACATGTTGCGAACATTATATCTGGACGAGATGCAGTGAGATACATGAGAGATCCGACAATGGCACGATAAGTATAGGCATCAGTAGGCTCCCCCTTAGCGTCAACTCCAATCCCGTGACTGGGTTGTATAGGAGTATCCATAGGCTTCGAATTATCCATCTGGAATCATCTCAAGACTTCAGAAACGTATTTCGTCTGGTGAATAAAAATGCCCGTTGGCAATTGATCCACCTGCAAGCCTAAGAAAAATTGCATTTCTCCCATAGCACTCATTTCGAATTTTTCCTGCACAACTCTCTCAAATTCCCTGCATAACAAATCATTAGTTGAACCAAAAATAATATCATCAACATATATCTGCACAAGAAGCAAATCACCCTCTGTTCTTTTTGTGAACAACGTACAATCTACCAAACCTCTCTTTATTCCTTTGGAAAGAAGATAATTGCTCAACTCTTCGTACCACTGCCTTGGGGCTTGATGTAAACCGTATAACGCTTTGTTCAGTTTATAGACCCGATGGATAGGATCCTCAAAACCTGGTGGTTGGCTGACATACACTTCTTTTTTCACCACACCATATAGAAAAGCACTTTTAACATCTATCTGATACACCTTAAATTTCTTATAAGATGCATACGCAAGAAACATTCGAATAGCTTCAATGCGCGCAACCGGTGCATAGACTTCGTTATAGTCAATTCCTTCTTGTTGACTGAATCCCTGAACCACCAATCAAGCTTTGTTCCTGACAATAATCCCTTTATCATCCTTCTTGCATTTGAATACCCATCGAGTACCAACTTTCTTCCTGTCTGATGGTAAGTCAGTTAACGTCCAGACTCCGAGTTTCTGAAATTGTTGAAGTTCTTGCTGCATTGCTTCCACCCAAGATTCGTCTTGTAAAGCATCCTTATATGTTCGCGGCTCTACTTGCGAAACATAACAAGCAAAAGACCATTTATTTTGTTCACCGGTCTTATGAATATGTGTGTATAGGGCAAGGGCTCCAATATTCTCTGACAATGATGCACGTCTCAATTGTCCACGTGTCATCACACTGCTACCAGGATCTCCAATGACTTGTCCAAGCGGGTGAATCTGGTGAATCCGAAATTCCAGATGTGTAGGTACAGGAATCACCGCTGGAACATTCAAATTCTCTGTTGTATCTAGATCATTCCCCACATTTGATGACGATGCAACATCTGGATTAGGGTTCACTGGAGGATCTACAGTAGCATGATCAAGAATAGCATCACTGAAAACTTCATCATCATCTTCTGATTCAGATGAATTCAACGTTGTAGACACGTCTTGATATATTTCTACTTCTGGTACAGGAGCATTGGCATCATTAGAAGCTGTCGGAGGAGTTACAGGGATCGGACGCACCAATGGTGAAATCGCTGCGTTCTCACGCTCGTAGTATAAACGTAGTACAACCTCTTCAACCAAACTATCTAGATTGAATGAATCAAAGAAATCTTGATAGTCAAACATCCAATCGGGCCCATTTCCTTAAACACTTTAAGTATAACGTTGAACGTCTACGTTTGCCCACTCTTCGACTTGACAAGTTCGTTTGTTAAATACGCGTTTGAGTGGTGTCGCGTATCCAACAAAATAACCCTCTTCTGCTTTAGATCCAAACTTTTCAGTGGGGTTCAGCATTGTACAAGGTGCTCCTAAAGGTTCTAGATGCTTTAAGTTCGGCTTTCGTCTATTAAGCAGTTCATAAGAAGTCTTTCCAAACTTCTTCACTGTTAACACACGATTCAGTGTGTAACAAGCTGTGTGAATAGCCTCGTTCCAAAACATTACTGGAAGATTCGAGTCTGCAAGCATTGTTCTCGCCGCTTTTATTAGAGTCCTGTTTTTGCGTTCTGCAACACCGTTCTGTTGAGGAGTATATGGTGCACTACACTCATGATGAATTCCTATTTTTTTCACATAATGCATCCATCTGAGAATTCTTGAACTCTATCCTGTTATCACTTCGAATCCGTTTAATCTTCAAACCATAGATATTTTCTAAATGGGTAAACAGAACTTTCAGATTGTTAATTGTTTCGCTTTTGTGTTGCATACACATCACCCACGAAAATCGAGAATAGTCATCTGTAACCACAAGACAATAAAGATCACCATAATTACTCTTACGCTTGACTGGTCCAAAATTATCCATATGCAAACGCTCAAGTGAAATGGTAACTGAGTTCATTTTCTTAGGTTTGTGGGACTTTTTGTGTTGTTTTCCTTTTTTACAACTGACACACTTATCATTCAAATGAAAGTGTTTCACATTAACGCCTTTAACTAGCCCATTTTTTCACCAAATGATTCATCTTTCAAAGGTGAATATGCCCCATCCGTCGATGCCACATATTAGATTCCTTCTCGGTAGCCTTCGACAGAAAACATGTAACTTGTCCTTGAGTAGTGGTAGCTTTGCTCATGTCAAGAATGTACAAGTTGTTCACTCTTGGAACTTTAAGCATGATCCACTCCTTAGGTATTTCAAATCCGGGTTTCAAAATGTAGCAAGACTTCTCATCAAAATGAATAGAAAACTTTTTATCACAAATTTAAGATACGCTGAGTAAATTGTAATCAATCTGCTTGACATATGAAATCTTCTCAAAACTCACGATCCCGTTACTCACACTTCCCTCCATAGTGATATATCCTCATTTATTTCCCGCAAATGCAACATATCCTCCATTGATGTTCTTGATGTCGAAAAGAAGTGACATATCTCATGTCCTGTGCCTAGAAGCTCCACTGTCAACAATCCAAAGACTGCTCACAGGGCCAGCTGAAACTCCCTGCACAAATCACAAACTTGATTAGTTCTTTCGGGGGACCCAAGCCATGTTGGTCTTGGGTCTTTGAGTATCAACAAATGAGACATTCAAATATTTCTTTTTCTTGTCAATAACTTTTTCTTTCTCACTAACTGGTTTTTCTAAAACATTTGTCTTAGAGATCTCTTTGACCGGTTTAGACGATGAACTTGAGGCTCCAGGAGAACCCTTTAATGTCCAAGCTTGTTCCGACCGTTTTAGAATTCTAACTTGACTTTGAAATTTTGGTTGTTCAAAGTTAGTATTCTTAGAAACAGTCTTTGATGGAACAGTCATAGAAATTTTGGTTGATTTAACTACCGAAGGTCTAACATTTTGATTAACATAGAGTTTGGAATAAACCCTTTGTTTCTCAAAAGTTTGGTTCATTACAGGTTTTCTCACTCCATTGTTCATATCAATTCGATTACGGTTATCATAGACAACCGGTCGGTTTCCTCTTTGGTAAAAACTATTTTGAAATTGATTTTGATTATAAAAGCTTCACTGATGAAATCCAACATTCGAATTTCTATGATCCTGCCTATATTCAACCTCTTGCCTTTTTCGTCTCACGTGTGGACAGTGAGCAAGTAAATGCCCTCTCTCTCCACACTTGAAATTGGCTCTATACTCTTCAAAACAACTTTCATCATCCGATCTAGCAAAAGTGTTGACCGGATACTGATTCTTATAACACTTTTGCCTCAAACTCTCAGGAGCGTGCTTAAGTGAATAAGTCGGTTCAACAAAACTATTTGCTTTATCTTTTGGTCTCACAAATTGTGTGACATGAACCTTTGATGTGTTGGAATCATCACCATACAGTCACTTAATTAACTCTAGTGGCATACCAGTTGTTCTTTCAGATTTTGGAAACCAAATTGTGCTTTCTTGCCAAATTTTGTAAATTTTTGAATAATTGGCGAACTGTATTGGATATTCCTCATCAGAAATTATTTTATCGGATCCTTCCATCCGACAAAACACTTTCACAGGTTTGTCATCACATTTCTCAACATTCTTAACTGACTGATTCTGATTTGATTCAACTTTTGGCGAATGTTGTATCTTTAAGTAACACTCATTAGTCTGAATGTGATTTTCCTTAGGAATATCAACATTCTTCTTTGGTACATCATCTTCAGAATCAGAATCATCAGTTACAGCCACAACTCCCTCATTGTTTATTCCCAAAATCGGTCTCACGTCAGAATTTGGATCACCAACACTAGAAGTGTTTGATTCATCCTCTGATGTAGATTCCGATCTATCTAAACTTTACGGTGTCACAGTGTTATAATTGTGATTCTCAAATAACACCGGAGATGGTACTGATTTATAATTCACAGTAGGGCTTGGCTTCTCAATTATGTGGTCCACAACATAAGCTACATTAAGATAGCTCTCAAGCTTTTTATTTATCTTTTCTGAAAAACATTTCATTTTAACCATTTCTAACTTTGTCTCTTCAATTTCATTAATATAGTTATTTATGGCATTTTGTTTTTGTGACAAAGTTTTAGTTAAATCTGAAATGTCTTTCTTGTAGTTATCTAGCAGCTTATTAACATCTTTTTCATTTTTGCGATACAATAGAATAAAGGCTCTAGCACTTTCAAGTTGATATTTTAAGTTCTTAACCTCTTCTTCTAGTCTATCACATGAACCACAATAATTATCATGATTAGCAGTCGGAGATTTAGAACTTACCGGTTTTGGAGCTTTAGTCATAGCCATTAATGCAAAGTGAGCTTCCTCTCCTACAAAGAACATGGAGTAATCAACTTTGTGGAAAGATTCGTCCACCATGCATGACTTTTTGGTCATCAGAAAATCAGCTTCTTCCAGAAGTTGCTCAATATCATCATCAAGTGAATTAACACTTGATTCACAATCTGAATCACTCGCAATGTCAGAATAACATTGATCATCAGATGATTATGTAACAACTTCTTCAGTTCCCGGCTCCTCAACCTTCTCAGAAACAATCTCAACAACTTTCTCATCAACCACTTCATTATCAACTATCTCCAGCTTCTCACTTGCCATTTGTTGAGCCAAACATGCAACATTGCCACTAGTAACTTCTTCCACACCCAATTGCATTGTGTTCCAATCAAATCCTTCATCTTTCTGGATTACCAATGCTTGATTATCATTTTGCGGTTGAGTGTTAGGTGTAGTAACCGGAACAATGGTTCTAACTTGGTTAGGTGTTGTTTGAGTTTGGTTTTGATTGGCAGTGAATGTTGTTTGTCTCTGATTGGTATTTTGTGAGTTGTTTTGTCGGTTTTGGTTTTCGTTTTGGTTTTGATAGTTGTTGTTTTGGTTTTGAAAAGTGACTTGGTTTTGTGGTTGACGGTTTTGATAGTTTGAGTTAAATGGGTTTTGGTTACCTTGTTGCATGGTTTGAGTACACTCTCTTTTGAAATGCCTTTGAGTACCACAATTAAAGCAAGTAACTTTTGCTTTATTGAAACCATATGTGGTGTTGGGTGTAGTAGCAAGATCTGTTCTCCCGGTCTTTGCAATAAACTCTGTTGCTCTTCTCATAACACTCGTAAATGCCCATTGTATATCAATCAACTCCATTTCTTCTTTATCAATTTGGGCATAATCTTCATTGGTAAGATTATTATTCCCAATTTGACTCGCCACCAACCCATTATATGAAGCTACCATAGCTGACACCAATGCAACATGTTGTTGTGCGACTTCAACTGTTTTTTTTTTAAAGGAAAAAAAAAATTGGTCCTGAACTGGTTGTAGCTTGACTAACAATTGGCATTTGTTGTTGTGGTTGAGGCATAGTCACAGATGACGTTCCAAAATAATTTGGAACTTGAAAGTTAGATCGAGGAGGTGTGTAGGATGGTGCTGCAAAATAGTTTGGTGGTTCGCCATTTGATACAAATGTCGTTTGAGGTGCTGGTGCAACACCCATTCCTCCACTTGGAATGGAAGATGTTGTAGAAAAATTAGCAAAATATAATTCCGAATTTTGTGGAATCGTGGCTCGCTTTTCCTTCCGTTTTCTTCCATTTCTTTGTTTTCTAACTTTTGGATGAACTCACCAATAGTCCAATACTGATATGCTTCTTTCTCTTTCAACACTTCAACATGAGAATTCTAGTATGGTGGTAATGCATCTGTGAACTTTCAACAAGCTCTGTCATTGGATAAGAAATCTCAAAGTTTGACAACTCAGTCAATAAATGAAAGAATCTTGGAGTAATCTATTTCAATGTTTCATTTCCAATGTATCTGAAATTTTCAAATTCTTTCTTCAACTCATCAGATCTTAACTTTCGAATCTTTTCATTTCCATCATGTCTCCTTTTCAATACATCCCACAATTGCTTAGAAGTCGTACAAGTACCAAACTGATGTAACAAATTTGTATTCAATGCTTGAGAAAGTTGTGAAAACGCCTTTATCTCTGTTGCAAACTTTTTCTTCTCATCATTAGAAAGGTCACTGAGTGCAATTGGGTTTGTAGAGTTCTCAATTCTTGGTGCCACATATCCTTTCTCTATTATTTGCCATGCTTCCCCACCATCAAGTCCCATGCCTTTCAAATGTATTTTGAACTTCCTTTGCCACGAGTAGTATTCATTCATGTCAAGTAGCTTTGGTGGTCTTGTCCCATTACATGAAGATAAATCGTTCACCAAAGTTGTAATGGCATTAGTAGTCTGACTTTGGACGGCTGCTACTGCGGCTACTCCCCAGAAATCCTGCATTGGTTGTGGAGAAGGCTTAGCAACTAATTGAGATTGTGTGGAAACTGCCCAGATATTCATCGGTTGTATCGGTTGTGTGTTAGCTCTCTCCATTGCTGCAATTGCCCACGGATTCATCGGAACATGTTGTTGGTGTGTCAAAGCAGGTATCGGTGTAGTAGAAAATCCCCAAATGTTATCCATGACGACTAGAATGACAACACTTTAGAAAAATATGCAATCTGATCTCACGTTCGACCTAACTTGTAACACCGGGGGTTAGAATGTAGTAAAACTGACTGGTTCGACCCTTAACACAAGATCAGACAGAGAAATAACACACTAGACTCAGGTTCGACCCTAAATGTAGACTGATTCGACCTCCCGTATGGTCGAATGAGAAAAATATGGTCGAATGAAAATCAACAACCTCTAAATGAAGAACAAACACAGGTTCGACCCTAGAGATCACTCGGTTCGACCTAAAAACAACAAGTCCGACCTAAAACTCCACGCTCCTTCGACCTAAACACCACATTCGACCTGACCCATTTCAAAAACGGTTTTTTTTTCTTTCAAAAATCAGTTAATTTTGATCAAATTTTATCAAATGTTGATGGATTTCAATGATCTTTAGCAGGTTTTGGTTCGGATTTGTAGGAGATTAACTTTTGTGAAAGAACTTTTGATTTTATCCGTTTTACACCTCGAAATCAATCAATCTCCATGATCATCCAAAACTCATGCAAAACAGATATAATTTTGATGTTTTTGAGTAATAATCTGATGATAAACTATCAAATCGCAGTCGTGTGATTGAGCATGGCTCTGGTACCACTTTGTAGAAGGATCTTTTTATAAAAAAACAAACAATTTATCACACAAGTCAAACAAATCAGGTGCGGAATCCCTGATCCGTATGCAATATGATAGAATATCAATCAGACACAGTAAAATCCATGATAGACTCTATTACAATGATAAACTTGACCTCAGAAACTTTCTAGACACAACCTATAACCACACACACTCTCTGGTTCAAATGACACGATTGTTAATCTATCACAAAAACTTTAAGCTTATATAGACCTGCACATTCGACCTATGCATTGGTCGAATGTGCACGTTCGACCTTATCAAAGATCGAACCAAAACATTACATATACTAAATCTTCATTCGACCTTGAATATTCTACGTTTGGCCCACCATAGGTTCGAGCGTGTCTTCACAACTTCTATCTTCATACAACAATGCCTATCATTGTTAATCCAAAGCATTAGCCACAAAACGTGTATCAACAGCTTTCTTGTTGAAAAGAGTTTAAAAGTCAGATTAAGTTATGGAGATGTAAAGCTCACTTTGAGGAGGAGGCCCAATTGTCTAATTTGTATAAGGCTCTCGAACGTGTCTTCACAACTTCTATCTTCATACAAAAATGCCTATGATTGTTAATCCAAAGCATTAGCCACAAAACGTGTATCAACAGCTTTCTTGTTGAAAGAGTTTAAAAGTCAGATTAAGTTATGGAGATGTAAAGCTCACTTTGAGGAGGAGGCCCAGTTGTCTAATTTGTATAAGGCGGCGGAAAGTCTCGAGGAGATGGCTGAATCGGCTACTCTCAATATGGGTGAAAAGAAGGTCCGGGCTGCCATTCGGGCTAAAATTCATGAGTTGGAAAAAGTGAAGGCTCGGAACCTTAAACAAATGGCTCGGGTTAAGTGGATTCAGTTTGGGGATGACAACACATCTTTCTCCATCGGTCCATTAGTGTTAACAAAGCTTGTCGTAGGATTAATGGGCTGTGCTTTAATGGTATGTGGGTGTCTGAGCCTACGACGATGAAGAATGCCATTATAAATTGGTTCGGGAAGCAATTTCATGAGCCAATCAGAAACAGACCGTCGTTTGTTACCTCAGGTCTGATGTCACTTTCTGTGGCTCTGTCTTCTGACTTGGAACGCCCTTTTTCAGCTGATGTGATCCTAGATGCGATTAAGAGTTGCCATAGGGGTAAAGCGTCGGGTCTGGACGGCTTTACTATGAAGTTTTTCAAGAAATTCTGGGAGGTTTTGAACCCATTTATTATCGCCATGATGAATGAATTCTTTTTTCGGGCCCGGTGAGTCGTGGTTGTAACTCCTCTTTCCTTACTTTGGTTCCTAAGAACTAAGAAGGATGACCCCCAAGCTATCACGGATTATCACCCTATCTCCCTCGTGGGTTCTATTTATAAGATCATCTCCAAAGTCCTGGCATCTCGGCTCAAAGGGGTTATTGGCGATCTCATTGCTCCTACTCAATCCGGTTTTGTGGGTGGTAGGAATATTTTGGATGGGCCTATTATTGTCAGTGAAACAGTGTCGTGGGCCAAGAAGAATAAGCGCAAGATCATGATCTTCAAAGTTGACTTTAGACGGGCATACGGTTCGCTCAATTGGAAATTCCTTTTCCGGGTTATGGAGTGTATGGGGTTTCGTGATAGATGGATTTCATGGATTAAGGGGTGCTTAAAATCCGGGATGGGATCCGTTCTTGTGAATGATTCCCCCACCGGTGAGTTTCGTTTCAAGCGGGGGCTCCGACAAGGTGACCCGATGTCGCCTTTCCTCTTTATTTTGGCGATGGAGGTTGTAAGTTTTTTATGCGGAGAACGGTTTCTCTTGGGCTTTTTCACGGGGTTGTTCTCCCTAATAATGGCCCAGTTATTTCTCACTTGTGTTACGTCGATGACGTCCTCTTCATTGGGGAGTGGTCTGAATTTAATGTTAGGAGTATTATTAGGCTGCTGAGATGTCTTAATCTTGTTTCGGGCCCCCAAGGTAACCAATCTAAATGCCATCTGTTTGGTGTGGGTGTCGACTCCTCGGAAGTGAAGAGGTTGGCTGAGGTGGTAGGTTGTGAAGCCGAGACTTTGCCTTTTTCCTACCTCGAGGTTCCGATTGGGGCGAATATGAAGCTAGTTAAATATTGGCAACCTGTTTTTGACCGTTTCCACAAGAAGCTGTCGGCCTGGAAAGCAAGGTACTTATCTTTTGCGGGTAGGGTCACGTTGGCCAAAGCGGTTCTTGGAAGCCTGCCTTCATATTACTTGTCTTTGTTTAATGCTCCCAAGAGTGTAATTAAGATATTGGAAGCCATCAGAAGGGATTTTGTATGGGGCAAATTGGGCCGCAATCAGAAGATTAGATGGGGTCAAATAAAGCTGTTTTATCAAGCCTAGAAGGAGAGGTGGTACTGGGCTGGGGAGTATCCGTGATTTCAATACCGCTATTATCACGAAATAGTGGTGGCGGTTTAAATAGGAACCGGACGAGCTGTGGGTACGGGTCATCAAGGCGATTCATTCTAATAAGGAGGGCTGTGGTCTTATTCCAGTGAAGAAATCGGTGCCGGGGGTTTGGAAAGACATTGGGGCCATTGATTCTACCCTAATGTCCCATGGGATTTCTATCGCCGACAATTTGAAGGTGACTCTTGGGGATGGCAGGACGATTTGTTTTTGGTCTGATGCTTGGTTGGGTAACCAACCGCTGAAGGTCGAGTTCCCGGATCTGTTTCGGATTGCCACCGTTAAAAATGGGTTTGTGTTTGATCACTCGGAAAGGGTTAGGGGTGTGGTGCATTGGAGGCTTGGCTGGATTAGGGAGCCTGTTGTGGGGGCTGAATTTGCTCAGTTGGCTACGCTTCTAGACCGTTTGCAGCAAGTTACAATGGGGGAAGGGTCTGATAAATGAGGCTGGGCCAGTCCGGATAGAGTTCCTTTCTCTGTCAAGGGTATTCGGCATCAGCTGGCTACGTCTGATGCTGATGCGTGTTCGGGTTTTGAGTTTGACTGGATCTCTTGGGCTCCCCCGAAGTGTAATTTTTTGTTATGGAGGGCGTTAATGGGGAGGGTTGCTACTAAGGTCGAATTGGGTGCTCGTGGATTTAACTTGGGGAACTTGTTGTGTGATAGGTGTGGGTACATGGTCGAAGATGCTAACCATGCTCTGGCTGGTTGTCTTTGGGCTAGGAGTGTGTGGTGGCAGATCTTTAGGTGGGTCAAGCTCCCTTTCTCTCTGGATGCGCATTGTCTTTCTACGGTGGTGGAGGTGGTTCGCAATAGCCCGGGTTCTGCTAGTTGGAGAAAGATCGTTCAATTGGTGATTTTGGCTGCCACTTGGCGTCTCTGGTATGCGCGGAATCAAACGGTTTTTGAGCGAAAGTTCATCCGTCCTCAAACGGTGGTCGATCTTATCAAGGAGGATGCCTATGTTTGGATCTCTCACCGCTCCAAGCTTTCGGCGATTAGTTTGGATAAGTGGTTGGATTTTGATGTCTATGATCTATTGTAGTTTTTTCTCCGTTTGTTTTGGTGGTTGTTTCGTTTGTTTCTGACGTCTTGCTAGCCCTTTATATTATATATAAAGTGTGTTTGCCGTTAAAAAAAAGGTTGTTGTTCATAACAGCCATCATAATTGAATTTGGCATGAGTCGGGACACTAAGAGCAACACGCGGGCATACACTAGTGTAAAATAAAAAATATTGTGTTCCAAATAGAAGTAAAGAGCAAGTGGACAATGGAAGGTTCTCCGAGGTTAACTAAACACCTCAACAATATCATTCCTATCTTCCTCCCTTCCTTCCTTCCTTCCTTCCTTCCCAATCGCCCATTATTGTCTCTTTATTCTCAAACTCCCCGATTTTTGTTCCTACTACATTACATTTCTTCTTACAAAACATAAAAAAAAAAAAAAAAACAACAACTGGGATTTAGTTTTGGTTGCATTTTAAGAATTTGTGAAAGATATAATATTAAAAAGAAAAAGAAGAATGAGGTTGATTGGGTATGAGAGCGAAGAGAAAAGGGAGATGGAATCGAGTAGTGATGATTTAAGGTATCCAAGGAAGAAGGTTGTTGTTGTGGGCTACGCTCTTACGTCCAAGAAGATCAAGAGCTTTTTGCAACCTAAACTTGAAGGTCTCGCTAGGTAATTCTTATTATTTATCTAATTTCTTAAAATATAATATAATATAATTTTGCTGTTGCCCGACTCCAAGGTTTCATGTTAGATTCAGGTCTGTAACAGGTTCTAGAATGATCCTCCCCTTTTATGTGGGGAGTATTTATTTATACATACAAAATTCTAATGTTTGGGCTTTAGGTTTCATGTAACCGTGAGCTAGCCGGGTTTAAGCCAGGTTGACCTGTTTAACCAATTAATTAAAAACAAAAAGATTAAATTGGACATTTTTTGTATGTTGAATTTTATAGATAGAGAAAAATGTATATACATCTTTTTTTGTTTTTGTTTTTGTTAAGATGGAAAACTAAATCTAAATCTGTTAAATTGTAACTTGTGCTGATTTGATACTTTTAAGTTGTCTCTTCTCTTGATTACAAATTGGCCATCTGCCTAGCGCAAGCTACGTTTTCATGGTCTCACAATTATTAATTAACACCTACCTACATGCTGCCTGCTGCATATAGCTTTATGTTTTATTACTGTGAGTGACTGCAACTTAGGTGTAATGGATGCAGGAATAAGGGCATATTTTTTGTTGCTATTGATCAAACAAGACCTCTTTCAGATCAAGGTCCTTTTGACATTGTCTTGCATAAGGTCTGAATACCTATGCCAACTATCTTATCTTGGTGATCATTCATTCTTTTTATATTTCTTTCTTTTTTCACGTATGGCTAATCATACTCATATATTTGGTTTTAAATCTTTCATCTCCAGTTGTCCGGGAAGGAATGGCAACAAATTCTTGAGGTTTATTCCAAGATCAGTGATATGTATATGTTGTAATCATGTATGATGTTTGTTTTGGATGAACTAAGATGACATCTTTTTTTTTTTTTTTCGAAGGATTATCGGCTGACACATCCAGAGGTTACAGTGCTTGATCCTCCAGGGGCTATACAACTTGTTTACAATAGGCAGTCTATGCTTCAGGATGTTGCTGACCTGGATTTTTCTGATGCATATGGTGTTCTTTTTTACTAAAGTTCATTTATTTATGTGACGGAAGAATTTGTTCTCAAAGCTTAGTACATGATGCAGGTACAGTCGGTGTCCCAAAACAACTGGTAATAGAAAAAGATCCATCATCCATATCTGACGCTGTTAAGAAGGCAGGATTAACGCTTCCTCTTGGTGAGTTTTTTTTTTTTTTTTTGTTGCATTATAATGTATCCCAATATAATCTAACTTATACACGTGTTACAGTTGCGAAGCCTTTGGTTGCAAAGTCACATGAGTTATCACTGGCTTATGATGAATATTCCCTTGAGAAGCTAGAGCCTCCCCTTGTTCTTCAGGAGTTTGTTAACCATGGTATTTAATCAAAGTTGTTTTTTTTTATAATTATGGTTATATGGGTGTCTTCAGCACAACCAGTTTTAGTTGAGAGAATTGCAAGAACCCAATGGCACTTGTACGTTTTGCATGTCAGATAAACTGGGAGAGAGAAGTGGTCATTAAGGCAATTTGACTTGTTTATGTGGTTCTCGTAGCTCTCTACTCAAATTGTTTTTGTTGAAATGGTCATTAATAGTAATGTGGGCGTTTTGTAGGAGGTGTTCTGTTCAAAGTGTACATTGTTGGGGATGCAATTAAGGTTGTTCGTCGTTTCTCTTTACCTGATGTTAGCAAGCGTGAGCTGTCAAGAAGTGCTGGTGTGTTTCGGTTTCCAAGGGTTTCATCTGCTGCTCAGTCAGCAGATGATGCAGATCTAGACCCATGTATAGCTGGTAAGTAAGTAATTACATACTTTTGAAATTTGAAGATTTAAAGCACCAATCACCCGTGGTTTAGTACAATAATGATTTGTTTTGTCTTGTGTTGTGTTGCAGAGCTTCCTCCACGAGCGTTACTTGAACGCCTTGCTAAAGAACTTCGTCGACGACTGGTATTCTACGATCTCCCTTTCTTTTAAAATAAATTAAAATGTAAAAATTCGCAAAAGAAAATAACTAAAATGTATAGCTTGCGCAAATCCGAAAAATTGTAACATATTTTAATTCTTTTACAAATATACCAACTTTGAAAATGATCAGAAATACAAATATACCTTGACTTGATTGGTAAAAAGTATGTTGCTTAGGGGTGGCAATTCCTGAAACCCGGAACATTTTGGGGTTGTCATTTTAACCTGTTTTATAAATAAGTCGTTCTCGCTGACATGTTTAACCCTTTTAATTAAACATGTCGACCCATCAAACCGTTAAAAATTAAAACAATAAACATTTTATTAGGTTAACCCTCCCAATCCCATCCAACCCATTTGATGTCATTAACCCATATAACTCGTTTGATCTGTTTACAACTTGATTACGAGTCTTCAACCTGTTTAAATCATTTAGATAAATGAGTTCCACGGGTTGCCTTCAGGTTTCAAGTGTAGACGCGAATAAATATATGGGATGTGCTTAGATGATTTCTTCAATTTCAACCCGTCAAACTGTCTGGATTGATACTCCTAAATGTTATAGTGTTTCAAATTGATAAAATGGTATCTTATTAACATGTTCTGGGTTGTTTGGTACAGGGGCTTCATTTGTTTAACTTGGATATGATTCGTGAGCATGGAACCAAAGATCACTTTTATGTCATCGATATAAATTATTTCCCTGGTAATTATGTTTTTATAAATAAGGCTCCATTGCTGCGCTTTTAACATATTGCATCCAATTTTTAAACTATTCTGGCGTGACACTTGCAGGGTATGGTAAAATGCCAGAATACGAGCATATATTTACAGACTTCCTATTAAACTTGGCCAAAAGCAAGTACAAGATACGCTCTTGAAGGGGATTTACTTGCAGATCATAATAAAAGCCGTTCACCAACAAGATGCTGGAAGTGGTTAGAGCCTGAAAGCAGCATTCAGCCGAGGTGGCATACATTCGCAGAAAGTTGTGTATCGGTTTTATTGCTGGAAAAAGATTTCTTTCAGCATCTTTTATACGTAATCCACTGTGAACCAGCCTGCAGTTTGCATGGGTTGTAGATATTTGATTTAAATTAGGTCATTGTAGGTGTGTAACTTGACATCATATATACATTCGTACTGCATTTTACACTATTTATATGTCTAAGAAACCAAGGAAAAGATGCAAATACTCAAAAATGGAAATTTAAAAATTTTGTAGATGTTAGGGCTGCTCATTTTTACCTGAAACCTAACCACAATCTGAAGCCACCCAAACTAGAATAACTAAAACCTGACCAACCCGAACCTTAAATAGGCCAGTTATTGGGTCACTTTTTCCCGACTAATAACCAAAACATTTAATGTCTTCTTTTTTTTTTTTTTTTCTTTTTATAAATGCGTTTAAGTTTAGAGTCTTTGGCATCTTAAACATAAAGTTTTAAGACTCTTAAACAATATTATATCACGTTAAATAATGTTTGAACTTTGATAATAATTTTTTAAGAACATAATGAATTTTGATGATATTTTATGAAAAGATAAAGGATTTTTCATATTACATCTAAACCTGAAAACCGAATAACCCCACCCGAACAAAACCAACCCGACCAAGCTGAATTTTAAATGATTCGGTTATCGGGTCACTTTTTCTTGGCAAAAACCCGAACAATCTGACCCTAAAGAATAACCCGAAACCCGAACAACACTCCTAGTAGATATAGTGCCTCGCTTACTTATGAAACTTATAACAAGCTATTTCATCTAAAAAAACCAGATTGATCCATTAGTTGATTAATTAATTAATTTTCTAATTCTAATTAAAAATGGTTGTAGCATAGAATGTATGTAGTAGTTAAAGTTTCATTGCTACATGGAGAGCTGAACTATTTCAATGGGAACTAGGATCATTGACAAATGACAACCAATACACTCCATAGCTATTATAGGCGAAAATAAACTAAGTAATATCCAAGTGGTTATTATTGGATTTGGTTTACTCTTATTAATTCTAGGATAGAATGGGTAGTACTACTTGGGGAATCACTCATGCACAGTGGTCCGGCCTTACACGGAAACCCCCACTTCGTTGCAGCATATATTTTGCCATATAAACCTATGTTGCAGGGCATAGGTTAGAACCTATAACAGTAATGGGTATAGTTTCTACTGATACATCTAGGCATGGTGCTAGATGCCAAGGTTGACTGGCTAGCTTGTAGGACTGTACGCCATAACCAAGAAAACGTATTTGAAAACTGTTAAACTTGTTTGAATAACTAAAACCATTTACTACTCTTGGGCGCCTATGTAACCAAACACACGAACTCACCAACATTATTGTTGACCCAAACATATTTTAAGCATGTGTTCAGGTACCTGCTCTGGAGTTACAGGGAGTATGCTACTGCGACTCGAAGTCACATCGACGAACGAACCCGAAGACGAACAAGAAACCATAGATATTAACCAGATGTAAAACAAATATATGTATATAAAAGTTAGCTATTTTATACTGCTTTCGTTGTTTGCCTGCATTTCTTGAATGTTGTATCGATCTGTGATTTCGTCCAGGCCCTCCCTGGTCGGGGTGTGATATATAGCCCGATCACTAGAAAAGGGCAACCAATTTTTTTGCTGCATGTTCACCTCTTAGTGGCTATACTCTTGTACTCGAGACTACGGTTTCACACTAGCCAAACCTTCACGTACAAATCATCAACTTTTTTGGATCGTCGGGTCACAATGGGGTAACCGTTATCTTTTCCCATTTTCTTAACCCACGTAACCAAATCTTTTCGTGAAACGAAATCTTGTTCAGTGTCATACGAAACATGCGACCACCGTGGTTGCTCGTCTGAAACATGCGAGTAGTGGGGTTACTCATCTGGAGCTTGTGGGTTTTGTGATTGGTCATACAAAGAATACTGCGGTACGTACGCATACTTACCACCGTGCTCGTAGTGCTGGTAGGTTTCCCCTACGTATGAATGTTCAACATTGGGTTCATAGCACGGCTCATTCAGGTCTGGCAACAATGGTTTTTTGTAACCAGACACAACCTCTTGAGAGTAAGGAATAGTTGCTGCTTGAGAATCAGGAATACCTGTCGTCTCGTGAGAATTAGGAATACCTGATTCATCGAAAATATTATCCCATGTAAGTTCAAAGAGGATTGACGAAGCCATTTTTTATCCTTAGTCTTAATCATATTGTGCAACATTTTGCTAAGTATAGAATCTGCTGAAGTAGAAGATTACAAAGTACTGAAGAAGATGATAACAAGTGCTAAAGAGTAAAGATCAGAAGTTCTGAAGATAAACCAGACAAACATCTGAAGAACAACTACTGATGATCACTCATCAGAAGTTTGTCACTCATTAGCAGTTCTTTAGAAGCTTCCCACCGCCTTATACTTCAGTAGTTTAGTATTATAATAGTTTTGTTAAAGTCTTTGTAAAAGTTCCAATACTACAACATGTTGTAGTATTATTTTATTATATTGTTTTGAATACTTCTTATGTACGTATTATCCAGTCTATAAATAGATGGGTTTATCCCTCTATTTTAGACAAGCTTTTGTAGTTAACATTTCTAATATATTTTGAGAATCATTCAAAACATTTATTACTGTTATATTCATTAACTGATTGATTTTCTTGCATTTACTGGTTTAGTTCATTATCTGAGGGGGAGTAATAACTCCTGTTAAAGGTGAAGCTTTAACTTAGAACACTTATACTTATTCCGTTGTGCTAAATACTTTGATAAATCTAAACAAGTGTTCTTAATAAGAATCTGTTAAAGGAAACTGATCCAACAATTGGTATCAGAGCTCTGGTTCATTTGATCAAATATCAATCTAAGAAATTGAGAATCAGATACAGGCTCTTATTGATATTCAATAAAGGATAAAAGTTCACTTTTCAAAACATCCATCACTTTAAGAAACTATTGATCAATCAAATTTCTTAAAAATGGATCCTCATAATATTTGATCTGCCAATAAGCCTCCTATGTTGGTCAAATATGAATACATTATATGGCAAAGGAAGATGGCACATACTTTATCTCAACAAAATACTGGATGTTGAAAGTCTGTTATGTATGGACCCCATAAACCAGTCATAATAGATCCAGAAACTAAAGTAGAAAGAAGAAAAGAACCAAAAGACTACATTGAAGAAGATTTCCTAAATCTTGGGATGGATGCTAAGGCATGGCTCTCCCAAACGAAATATATGCTGGGCTCTTACATTGTGAGAGTGCTAAAGAGCTGTGGGATTGCCTAAAAGAATAGTTTGGAGGAACTGATGAGGTGATTGCCAACACTAGAGAAATCCTGGCTCAAAAATATAAAACTTTTACTCATGTTAATGGAGAAACTTTGACACAACAATTTGAAAGATTTTCTTCTTTAATATCTGAGTTAAAATTAAATGGCCAGGCCTACACAAACTCATCTATGTTGCATAGATTTTTAAGGTCTTTACCAGAAAAATTGGAAACTTACTCTATAGTCCTCAGATCTGGACCAGATTTTGACTTTCTCTCACTCACAAAATTACATGGGAGATTACTCACTTTTGAAAGAGAAATCAATCAAAAGAAATAGTTACAAAATTCAGGTAAAACTATCGATGACTATATTCCAGGTAGTACAACACTTTTGGGACAAGACTCACCAACTTGTTCAAATGATTTTGGATCTTTTGACCACATTGACATAACTGCTGGAATCTCATCAGAAAGATCATATCCAGCTTATGACAATGAAGAAAACAGTCAAACTACTGATAACATGTGTTTTATAATGGATGATTTAAAAATTTTCAATGGTGATGACTTAGAAGAAATGGACATACTACACCAACTAGTCATGTTAAGCATAAAAACTAACAAATTTTACAAAAGGACAGGAAGAAAATTTCCAAGACTGAATAATAACACAAAAGTTGGTTTTGACAAATCAAAACTGAGATGTCACAAGTGTCAAAAGTTGGGACAGTTTGCTAGAGAGTGTAGAAGTTCTAGCTATAACCAACCTCAGTCAGGAAATCAAGCTAACCCCAGTTATAATAGGAATATAGGAACTCAAGGAAGTGCTCATTTTGTACAGGCACAAGCTCCAAAAATCCAATATGTGCCTCAAATACAATATGTTTAGATGCCTGCTCAACAACAGGGCCAACAACAGATGCCTTCCATTCCTACTGCTTAACCTCCACAAGCTCAACAACCTACTCAACAAAGTTTATTCACTTCTGGGTATGTTGACTGGAGCAGTCTTCCATATTACTGTCACACCCTCAAATTCCACGTGCGGGGTTTTACCGCAAGGCGCGTGACAAACCAGGATCTAAGTCAACGGTCACAATAAACGACACTATATGATACGTAAAACTGACATAAACAAACCATCAAGTTTTCATAAATAATCCATCGCTGCGGAAGCGTAAAACTTTATTACAACCCGAAAGCAAAAGTAGGTAAGTCTGAAAAGGCTAAGTAAAATGCATATGAATCCTAGACGCCGTGAGACTCCGTGCGCCTATGATATGCTGCTACCTCAACGACCTGAGACAAACATGCTAAAAACGTCAGCAAATAATGCCGATGAGTTCACAGGTTTTATAATAAACGTTTAAGTAATAAAAGCCATCATGTTATCACTATGTAAGAAATGATAGCGTTAGCTAGACGCATGAATAATACTACTACGACCGGAAACCATTACAGACAACGGTATATGATTTTGCCCGAAACGATTATGCTTATGACCAAGACAATATGCACCCGCCAGGCTCCCAGCCGACGGGTGGGGTCTGTCAATCCCAATAGATCTATCCACATTTCCCCCGTTATGCTATCCAGCATATTCATGGTTTCCCCAGGACTTTACGTATCTATAGTACAAATGAATTTAACACTAGTATAACATGATAATTTATGAAATTTGTATAAGCATGTGTCTCCCCCGAAATGTAAAACGTAAAGTGGGGTCGTGAAACTCACCTGATGCTGCTTCCCACTCTAAAACAAATAAACCTGCTCAATAGACGGCAACAAATACCGGTGACCTATCATGACGAGCGTATAAGGTGTTAAACTAACAACCCGTAGGTTGATTAGTCCCTAACAGTCCAGACCATAACCGTGTACATATGAAATGATGTTTAAACGTTTAACCGACCACACTAGACAAGACCCGACATCCCCATTGGTGACCCAACATCCCACGTGTTAGCCGAAAGCAAGATATCATGCCACATATGCAGTTAAACACTTAATACGCGCAAGAGTTCACCTAGTCTAGCATAACGCTCAATTAACACATAAATAAGTCCGAACACATATTACCAAGTCATTGGACATGTCGCGGGGTTCCTAACATGTTCCTAGGCGTAAATCCGTGTTTCGGGATGTTAAAATATACATATAGCAGCTGTACACGCGATTAGGAATCAAACATGTGATTAGGAAAAGTCAACTGGTGATTAGGAGGGTCAAAATGGTGAGTAGGGTTGTAATCACCAGTAATAATGGTGATTGGGCTCCCAATCGCCTATAGTTCAGGCGATTGGGGGCCAGTCGCCTATAATAGAGGCGATTAGGAACCCCTATTCGCTAGTACTGTTCTGTTTTGTCTTTTTGCGCGTTTAACCCTCCTAATCAGATCCAAAACATGTGTAAACACCCAATATCCAACCCAAAACATTAACCCAACTATTTCAAGCAAAAACCCCTAATTTATCATCACCCTAGCCATCCCGAATGCATGTGTTTTCCCAAAATAGCAATATTATCATGTAAACATCACATCCTCATACAAAACTTACCCTAAATAGCATATATTCAGATTTCATCACATAATGACGTTGTCCAACAATATCCTACTGTTCTAGCATCATCCTAGAGTAAACCCTAACCTCAAACAATCAACAAAACACAACATATCATCATCAATCCACCATAATCATTCAAACGGGTCAAAACTCCTAATATCAATATTACACATCTATGAACCTTCAAACTCCTAGGTTATCATCATATTAACTCATTTAGATCAGAAACACAAAAATAATGCAAGAACAATCATGTTTAAACGATAAAAATCCTATCTTGCATGAATACATCACATATAACAAGTATAGAGGTTTGGGTTTGTTTAGAACTGATTTTAATGAGTTTTCAAAGACACAAATGTTTAGAAATCAGGTCTGGACCTTTAGGGATCAAAACAATATCATTACAAAGGTTTGGGATGAAGAACACACCTTGAAATGGTGAGATTATGAGGTGTAAGGCTTGGAAATGTGATTTCTTGCTCAAAAACGTGTTGCAGAGGTTGGATAAAGTGTGGGGTGGCTTTGGGGTGTATTAGGGTTTCACAAATGATGTTTTAAAATGTAAGGGTGGTATTTATAGGCATTTTTAGTCATCATATGCAGTTCAGGCGAGTACAAGGATGTTACAGGCGATTAGGGTTGCTAATCGCTAGTAGTACTAGCTAATAGCCCCCTATTCGCCTATAGGACCCTTCTATTCGCCCCTTACTCTGGTGATTAGGCTGTCTCATATGGCCTAATCGCCTATAACCTAAGTATCCGGGTTTTTGGCGCGTTAAACCCTATTTTATCATATATAAACATGTTTTCACATACCGACAAGTCATATAATGATTATAAGCACATAATGCATGATAACTAACGCGTTCCCATCCGATCACCAATTCCCGGGACTCAAGACTTGCGTGTGTGCAATAAGCCCAGCGATTCTACAAATCGCCAATCCTTGTACACATGGTTATGGACCGACACCCAATGATCCCTCGGACCATCGTAACGACTCCCGATGATTCCCAAATCATCGACACGACTCAACCGACCCGGTCAAGTATGATATTAAGTAGTTGTTTTCAATGTTTTCGTTGAGGTAGACTCGTATGTATGCAAAGTATGAAACGTATGTATGTAGAGTACGAAACGTATGTATGTAAAGTATGAAAAGTATTAACCTGAATATGTCGGGTGTCACATCATCCTCCAGTTGAAAGAATTGTCATCCTGGAAATTAAATGAAGTCCGGAGATGAAGAGACGAGGGAAAGAAAGAAAAGAAAAATTTTCCCGTTGTTACATCATCCCCCAGTTGAAAGGAATCTCGACCCGAGATTCATTTAGTTTTGGAAGCAACATAGTTCGATTCAAAAGCACGCTTAGGAAATAGATGAGGGTACTTGGCCTTCATCTGATCTTCCCGTTCCCACGTGAACTCCGGTCCATGATTTGAATTCCAACGAACCTTGACGATGCGGATTTTACTCCGACGAAGGCTACGAATCTTATAATCAAGGATTTCGACCGGTTCCTCCACAATACGTAAACGATCATCAACTTTGATTTCTTCGAGAGGAACTACGAGAGATTTGTCAGCCAAGCACTTCTTAAGATTCGAGACATGGAAGACATTATGCACGCTACTAAGCTCGGCTGGTAAGTCAAGTCTGTATGCCACCGGCCCAATACGTTCCAGGATTGGGAATAGTCCGACATAACGAGGGTTAAGTTTGCCGCGCTTCCCAAAGCGTATAACGCCCTTCCATGGAGATACCTTCAATAAGACCCTGTCGCCAACCTGGAACTCCAAAGGTTTGCGACGAGGATTGACGTAGCTCTTTTGGCGATCACGAGCTACCGCCATATGATTACGAATTTGTACGATCTTTTCGGAAGTTTCGTACACCATTTCTGGACCAGTGAGTTGGCTCTCGCCCACCTCGGCCCAACAAAGAGGAGACCGGCACTTCCGTCCATACAGAGCCTCGAACGGTGCCGCCTTGATGCTAGAGTGGTAACTATTGTTGTAAGAGAACTCCACCAACGGCAGGTGAACCTCCCAACTCTTACCGAAATAGATGACACATGCTCGAAGCATGTCTTCAAGTGTCTGAATCGTCCGCTCACTCTGACCATCAGTTTGCGGATGATATGCGGTGCTCATGTCCAGTTGAGTACCTAACGCTTTATGCAATTGCTTCCAGAAACGGGAAGCGAAACGGGAATCACGATCGGAGATGACAGAGACGGGTACCCCGTGCTTGGAAACCACTTCCTTAATATAGATACGAGACAATAGCTCCAAACTGTCGGTTTCCTTAATAGCGAGGAAGTGTGCGGACTTTGTCAACCGGTCGACAATCACCCAGATCATGTCACAACCACTGGGCGACTTCGGAATTTTGGTCACAAAATCCATTGTAATCCGTTCCCATTTCCATTCCGGAATTTCTGGTTGCTGTAGAAGACCAGACGGTTTCTGGTACTCCACCTTGACCTTTGCACAGGTCAGACATTTGCTGACATACGAAGCTATGTCAGCCTTCATGTTTGGGCCACCAACAGAGTATCTTTAGGTCCTGATACATCTTATCGGAACCTGGATGAATAGAATACCGGGATTTGTGAGCTTCGTCCAAGACAAGCTCCCGCAAACCACCAAATAAAGGAACCCAAATTCGTTCGGCAAAATAATGCAGGCCATCAAACCCGAGCTCGAGGTGCTTATCGGCACCGTGCATGGTTTCAGCTTTAAGGTTTTCCTCCTTCAAAGCTTCCAATTGTGCAGAACGGATTTGGTCAGGCAACGAGGAATGAATGGTGAGCTGTAAGGCTCGAACATGACGAGGTTTCACAGACTCCTTCCTGCTCAAGGCGTCCGCCACAACGTTCGCCTTGCCAGGATGGTACTTGATAGCACAACCATAATCGTTCAGGAGTTCAACCCAGCGACGCTGCCGCATGTTTAACACCTTCTGGTCGAAAATATGCTGGAGACTCTTGTGATCGGTGTATACTTCGCATTTGGTACCGTACAAGTAATGTCTCCAGATTTTCAACGCAAAGATCACTACACCCAACTCCAAATCATGAGTAGTGTAGTTCTTCTCATGAACTTTAAGTTAACGAGAAGCATAGGCAATAACCTTTCCGCGTTGCATTAACACACAACCGAGACCACGAATAGAAGCATCACAGTACACAACGAAATCATCCGTACCCTCAGGTAAGGATAAGATAGGTGCAGAACAAAGTTTAAGCTTCAGCATCTAAAATGCTGATTCCTGCGGTTCACCCCAGTCAAACTTTCGGTCTTTCTGGGTAAGAGTGGTGAGGGGTTGAGCGATCTTCGAAAATCCCTCAATGAAACGACGATAGTAACCCGCAAGACCTAGGAATTGCCGCACCTCAGATGGTGTCTTTGGTGCTTCCCAGTCTTTAATAGCTTCGATCTTAGCCGGATCGACATGAATTCCCAGTTCGTTAACCACATGTCCTAGGAATTGAACTTCACGTAGCCAGAAATCACACTTTGAGAACTTAGCATACAACTGCTCCCGTCTCAAAAGTTCCAAGACCAACCGTAAGTGTTCCTCATGATCCGTCTCGTTCTTAGAATAAACCAAAATATCATCAATAAACACGATGACGAATTTATCAAGACAGGGCTTGCAAACGCGGTTCTTCAAGTCCATGAAAACAGCAGGTGCATTCGTGAGACCGAAGGGCATGACCAGGAACTCGAAGTGGCCATAACGTGTACGAAAAGCGGTCTTCGGGATGTCAGCTTCTTGCACCCGCAATTGATGATATCCAGACCTCAGATCTATCTTAGAATAAAAACTGGAGCCTTGAAGCTGATCGAATAGATCGTCAATACGGGGAAGTGGGTAGCGATTCTTGATGGTTACCTTGTTCCGTTCCCGGTAGTCAATGCACATACGAAGGCTCCAATCTTTCTTTTTGACAAATAAGAAAGGAGCTCCCCATGGGGATGAACTAGGTCGAATGAATCCTTTTTCCAACAACTCCTGTAGTTGATTAGATAATTCCTGCATCTCGGGAGGTGCAAGGCGGTAAGGAGCTCGGGCAATAGGTGCAGTACCGGGCGCAAGATCAATGTTAAACTCAACCTGACGGTGAGGTGGAAGACCAGGCAAATCGTTGGGAAATACGTCGGGAAAATCATGAACAATAGGAATGTCCTCAATCCTCTTCCCATTGTCAGATGAGACCGAAACAAGAGCTAAGATAGCAGAATACCCTTTACGTAAATACTTATACGCTTTCATACATGAAATGATGCTCAAAGGAACACCACTTTTCTCGCCATGAACCAAAAGAATCTCTCCATCCGGGAGAGGAAGGCGAATGACCTTATCAAAACAAACGATTTCCGCACGATACAAAGACAACCAATCCATACCCACAACAACGTCGAAACTACCCAAGGACACCGGCATGAGGTCAATAGGAAAAGATAACCCAGAAAGTTCCAATTGGCATCCCTTAAGAATATGAGTTGCCTCAATATTCTTATCATCAGCCAATTCAATTAAGTACTTAACCTCCAAAGGCGTCGGTACTATGTCTAACAGTCGGCTAAACTCAACAGATATAAAACTCTTGTCGGCACCCGAATCAAATAAAACAGAGTCATAACGATCACAAAGAAGAAACGTACCAGTAACAGTATCCGGATCCTGGCGGGCCTCGCCCGACCCAATGACGAAGGCGCGCGCGTTCCTGCCGCCACCCCCGTTACCCCTGTCATTCCTCCCAGCATTCCCTTTCTTCAGCTTGGGGCAGTCCTTCTTAAAGTGCACTGTCTCCCCACAGTTGTAGCATCCCTGATTACCCCTAGGTGCAGCAGTGGTAGTAGTAGCAGTAGTAGGGGCAACCACCTGTTGCTGTGTCTGAAGATTCACCCTGCATGCCTGGGCCTGATGCCCGTTCCTCTTACAACGGGTACAATAACTACAATTCCCCACATGATGATACCCACAACGATCACACTTAGGCAGTCTACCAGTATACCCACCCTGCCTCTGTCCAGAAGACGAACCTGTAGTCTCAAACTTCCTCGGCTGCTGAGGCTGAACTGTACCCTTACTCGCGCTCTCCCATTTTCTCTTGTTGCCATCAGAGGTCTTCACCATAGTACCCTTAGGAGGCAAGACACCCTCCTGAACCTTCTGCTTGGTCAGCCTATGAGCCAACCGAATGGTATCCCGAAGTGTAGTAGCATCATTCGCGGTCACCAACCCGCGAATCTCAGGCACCAACCCACTAATATAGAACTCAATGGCCTTATACTCAGGAGTCACAGAATCCGGGCACAAAAGTGCCAACTCATGATAACGAGTGGTATACTCCTCGATCTCAGATCCCACCATCTGATGATTCCACAGCTCGTGCTCCAAACTCTTAATCTCATCCCTGGGACAATACTCCATCTTCAAATTAAACACAAACTTGGTCCATGGCAACGCATGGGCCTCTAGTAAACCAATAGTCTGCACAGTCGAATTCCACCAAGTCAAGGCACGTCCCTTGAATGTCCCTGAAGCATACTTCACACGAAACTCCTTTGGGCAGTTACACATGGAGAAAGCAGACTCGACCTTCTCCAACCAACGAAGCAGTCCCACAGCTCCCTCAGTCCCATTGAAGTTATGGGGCTTGCAGTCCTGGAACATCTTGTAAGTACAATGGAATGGAGGAGGTGGAGGTGGTGGAGTATGAAAAGCATTCCCTGTTACAACAAGCAACACGGGTCAGAAAACGAACACCACATGACA
The DNA here is from genome assembly GCA_028751855.1 of Ambrosia trifida. Lineage (NCBI taxonomy): Eukaryota > Viridiplantae > Streptophyta > Magnoliopsida > Asterales > Asteraceae > Ambrosia > Ambrosia trifida. Next base: position 61,761,695 of record CM054129.1, on the reverse strand, counting down.
AAAGATAAGGGGTGAGGGTAGGGGTAATTAAATTACCACCATGGCCCTGCTGGGCGGCCTGCTGCGCAGCAATAGCAGCTGCCACGTGTTCCTGGATCAGATTATTCAGCTCTGCCTGGGTCATGCTGATGTTACCACGACCCCCATTGCGTCCACCGCCATTCCAACCACCAACGCGACCACCACGACGTCCTGCCATCTTCTGTCAAGGCCAAAGACAAGACATCAGATTCCAGAATAGATAACAAGAAATCATAAGCAACAAGGTCAACCAGAGAACTGGATTCCATCATGATTATCGAATCAAACACAGAGTCCACCAGGATTTCCATGCATTTCAACTTATTATTTCGTGTGCACCCGAAATGATAAGTCGCTCTACATGGTCCCCAAGGCGTGCTCCTAGCTTGACTTTCAAACCACAAGGCACCCACGTTCAAGAATAGATAAGAACTTCTACGTGATAAAACACCCAAGATATAAAACAAGTACAAGTGTGCGATAATGTGTGCGAGCAAGTGTGTCCATTGGAGTATAGAAAGGGGAGATGTCCGAATCTTGGACAAATCTCCGAAGGATGCCGAAGCCACTCCAATGTACGCCACTGCCGTGCAGGGATAGTAAGCCTCCTCGTCTTCAGCACGAAGATGAAGAATAGGATAGGAAATAAGAGTAATAGATAGATGATGTAAGCATAAATGATAATAACGAATGTAATATTAACACCCCGGCAATTCCCCATATGACATGACTTATATGAATGTGACCGTCTAGTGTGTGCGACTCGGCTATAGACTTGACTCAACATGCAAACCTAGTTCACTATAACCATTGGCTTTGATACCAATCTGTCACCCCCTCAAATTCCACGTGCGGGGTTTTACCGCGAGGCGCGTGACAAACTAGGATCTAAGTCAACGGTCACAATAAACGACACTATATGATACGTAAAACTGACATAAACAAACCATCAAGTTTTCATAAATAATCCATCGCTGCGGAAGCGTAAAACTTTATTACAACCCGAAAGCAAAAGTACGTAAGTCTGAAAATGCTAAGTAAAATGCATATGAATCCTAGACGCTGTGAGACTCCGTGCGCCTATGATATGCTGCTACCTCAACGACCTGAGACAAACATGCTAAAAACGTCAGCAAATAATGCCGGTGAGTTCACAGGTTTTATAATAAACGTTTAAGTAATAAAAGCCATCATGTTATCACTATGTTAGAAATGATAGCGTTAGCTAGACGCATGAATAATACTACTACGACCGGAAACCATTACAGATGGCTTTTATTGGATGATGTTTCAAACATTCCATAACAAGAATTGACGGCTAAATGTGAAGGTCCCGAATCCAATGTCTCTGTACTCAAGGAGTTAGTCACAAAGGATCATGATAAAGACCACTTAAACCCTAGTTCCCCTAAAGTGGCATCCCTAGTTCATACTGAGGATCACCCAAAAACACACCCTCCACACTCACAAAAGCAATGCACATGTCACGTTTTAACACAGGGGTTCTGCTCACACAATACAGGGATCCATCTACTTATGCTTATCAACTCACTCAAACCATAACAGACAAGAAACAAACCAAGGTAATCACTGAACATCACATTCCAACTTCTAGTGATACACCTGGTGTTGTTAATATTGAACAGAGAAGGAGATCCCACCAGATGATCACTTGAAATTGAAGATTCTCAAAAATCAGGAACAAACCAAGAAAATGACATTGTCCCTTATACCTTAGACTTTAACCTGTCTAAGGTAAACATTGTGAAATGGCCCTTCACTTCTTCAAACTCGGTAATGATCACAAGAAGAGATCGCTCCTTCTAGCTCATTTGTCGACTTTCTCTCTCCACATGCAATGCACATGTCACTTTTCCCCATCATTTTAAAACGTCTATAACTTTTTCATAGGATATTTTTTTTAAATTTCACCATATTAACAAGCGTTTTTTTATCTTTAATATGAATACCACATTATTACATTAAAATTGAAAAAAAACTCGTGTTAAATGGGTTTTCTTCTTCATTGTGTCTTCTGCTCGTTCATTGTGTCATAGTATACACGTGTGCTTTATAAATATGTTATTTATGTTTTTGTAGTCTACACATGATTTAACTTTGTCAATTGTGTTTTTAGTATGCTTTCCATTGTGTTTTACGCAAATGGGTTTTGTATTTATGGTGTACATTGTGTTTTATTATGTTGTTCATTGTGTATTAGTCTTCTGTTCATTGTGTCTTTAGTACGTCGTCCATTGTGTTTTATTAAACTATTCATTGTGTTTTATACCATATTATCCATTGCATATTTAATACTCATTGTGTTTTACGTTATCTCCACCGTGTCTTACGCAAATGTGTTTTAGACTTTTTTTTTCAAAAGTATTCATTGTGTTTTAGTCTTTTGTTCATCGTATCTTTATTATGTCGTCCATTGTGTTTTACGCAACTGGGTGTTCGACTTTTCTTTTTTTCAAAAGTATTCATTGTGTTTTATTCTTCTGTTCATTGTGTCTTTAGTATGTCCTCCATCGTGTCTTACGCAAATGGGTTTTCAACTTTTTTTTTCAAAAGTATTCATTGTGTTTTAGTCTTTTGTTCATTGTGTCTTTAATATGTCATCCATTGTGTTTTATTAGACTGTTCATTGTGTTTTATATTACATTGTTCAATGCATATTTAATTGGTACTAATTGTGTTTTACACTCCATTGTATCTTACGCAACTGGGTTTCGACTTTTTTATTCAAAAGTATAACAATGTGGTACTCATATTGAAGATAAAAAGACGCTCAATTTTATGGTATAATATTTAAAAAAAAAGAAGTATAAAAAAGTTGCGGACGTTTAAAAATAAAGGTGGAAATGGCATGTGACTTGCATGTGCTTATTCTTTTAACAAAATTACCCTTGCCACTTGTTTAATCCTTTGGACACTTATTATTTTTTAGTGGCTTCTCAACATTTTCATTTTTTGTAGCATTTGTAGAATAACTCAACCTTTGTTTTAAATTTCTTTTCTTTACCGTAAATTAAGAGATGGATAAGAAAATAGTGAATTTAGGGGTTAAATTTTTTTTTTACCGTAAATTAAGAGATGGGTGAGAAAGAGTGAATTTAGGGGGTTGATGGTGGTTTTTGTTTGAATAACTTTGTAAAATAAAGTCTCTCAAATTTGACATGCCCTAAAAAACTAATTATAAATAACATTTAGGGATGGCAACAGATCGGGTATAACTAATACCATACCTATACCCGGTTATATAATCTCATACAATACTCGCCCCATTACCTGTCGGGTATAGAGTATACTCGCGGGTATCGGGTATACCCGTTGATATTTGCATGTATATATATATATATATATATATATATTCATTTTCTTTTACAGTTTTATGTTTTTGAAAATCTACAATATATGAAATTGTAATAAATAACATATATATATATCATCATCACTATAATAATTTTTAAGACATTTAAAATGTAAATATATATTATAGTATGAATTTTAAAAATTATTTTTATATTTCACACTATATAAATATAAATATAAATATAAATATAAATATAAATATAAATATAAATATAAATATAAATATAAATATAAATATAAATGATAATGTTATTAGAATATATATTTTAAAAGAAAATTTTGTTTTTCAAATAATGAATCTATTAAAATGAAACAATACTAAAAAATAGTTAAGAACAAATATATATATATATATATATATAGGATTAGGTTCCAATGAAAACACACTTTTCGTAAAAGAACCACGAGAACCCCGACGTAAAATGTGAATTTTTAAAATTTTTTTTTTCCACCGATGAAAAAACGGGTAACCTCGACGTAAAAAAAAAAAAAAAAAAATATTTTACAGCAGTGTAAACGCCCATGGCCCACCGTATTTTGTCTTATTAGGCAAGGGAATATTCCCTTTTTTATTTTATTCAACTTTAATTATGAGCCACACATTCTTTTTTGATTAAAATAAGTGTGTGGTGGAAAAGTGTGTTTCTGTTGTTCTTTTACGAAAAGTGTGTTTTTATTTTACCCTTTCCCTATATATATATATATATATATATATATATATATATGGGGGATGGTTCAATAGAAAACTCATTTTATTGAGAGAACTCGAGAACTTTATATTACATATGTGCAATATATCATATATTGCATATGTGTAGTATATATTGCACATGTGTAATATATATTGCACATGTGTAACATATGATATATTGCACATGTGCAACATATGCAATAATAATATATTACACAAGTGTAATATACAATATATGATATATTACATATGTGTAATATTGAGTTCTCGAGTTCTCTCCTTAACTATGAGTTCTCAATTAAACTTTCCCCAGATATAGATATATATATATATATATATATATATATATATATATATAACGTAAAAGTTTTCGGGTATATGTTTCGGGTAGACGAGTATTTATTTTCGGGTAATCGGGTCGGGTATCACCTAATATCATACCATTCCCATACCCGCGAAATATATTTTTTCCAGTACCAAACCCGACCCATACTCGTCGGGTATCAGGTATACCCATCCTAAATGCTTCGGGTTTCGATTATACTTGTCGGGCTCGGGTTTTTTTGCTATCCCTAATAACATTATATAATATACAACTAGTGGGCCACCCCGCGCTACGCGCCAGGCTTTTATTTGGTATTAGTTTGGTTTATCATAGTACAATAATATATCAATACTTTGTAACAATTGACATGAGTTTTGCATCTAGCGAAAATCATAATAACGAATACTTGTATTGGTACCGTTGTTTGGATGGTATTAGTCAATTCATCACATATCAATAAACTGGAATCAAATAAACACTTAGAGACTAAATAACTTGTAATGGAACAATCAACTTACATACTTTTTTCCTTATCTTTTATGTTAAAGAAGATAACCAATTTGCAGGGTTTAAGTTATAATAAAATTGTATAAATCCAAGAATTTCATACATTCTTGAAGCTTTTCATCTCCGATGAACGGCCGTATGTGTACACCTACCTTCACACAACAATTGGCCATTGTCGTTGCGGGAATCGTCATCATCGCGGAACCACTTATAAAGAAGCCAAAACGACTACCGATCGCAGAAATCATCACCAATTGAAACCCCTCGGTCATCCTTCTGCCTTAAAAAATGCGACGTGAATGTCAATCGCCATTCACATTCATTTGGTCGGTGAAAAAATCAAGGCAAATGATGAGGATGAAGTGGAAATTTTCAAAAAGTGTGGCAAGAATCAAGGCAAATGTATATGTGGTCAAATAACAAAAAGCTAAAACCATGGTGCTCAAAGCCAATTGTTTTCGATTGATATATAACTAGTGGGATGCTCCCGTGCTTCGTGGCGGGATTCCGGTCGGTGTCAATTTGTTTCATTATATTACTGACACTCGTTATAATAGTTGATACTTTGTTTGAACAAATCTTTACCGAATGCGCATTAAGTTTTTTAAATAAACAAACAAAAGTTGTTATATATATAGTTAGATTAAATGAAACCTAAATGGCAAAAGCCTAATAGGGTTTTTTTTTAATCTAGGAAAATACATGGGTTAATTTATTAGTCCTCAACTTGTTAATTGTTATGAGTGTATCATTAGGTTAGTATACTCTAATATCAAGCTTCCAACACTATTTACAAATAAATTGGTCTGGGTGTTAGAATTATGTATAGGGATTGATAGAACTTGGATAAGGATTGTAAGGATTTTATCTTCCCAGACCAGCATTAGCTACTGGCTAATGGTGAGGTTTTTTTTGTTTTGGTGGTGGAATATATGATTCTTTTTCGGTCATACTAGTTGGACACCCCAAAAAATTAAATTGACACCATAAGTATGTCCCGTATAGCTCTATACGAGGCATATATGCTTTATTGTCTCCCATTCAGACAACAACCTGACAAAAAAAAACCCCTATATGCCTCGTATTGGCCAATACTAGGGTTCACGTGACCATTTTCAATCAACCTGGAACAGACTCAAAGGACCAATAATTGGTGTCATATGCCTCGTATTGATCTATACGAGGCATGTTGGTACGATGTAACATAAAGCAGATGCCAGTTGTACCCTATATGCCACATATAGACCAATACGAGGCGCATTCAAACAAAGTTGAATATTCTTCCTCATTTTCTTCTTCTTCCCTTCCTTTCTTCTTTATTTTTTCTTCCGAACGTTTATCATTTCTTTTCTTCTTCTTCTTTCAGTTTTATGGTAGGCTAATATTTTCTCCTCCAAAATGTCATGGTGAGATGTTGGATCAGTTTCCTTTAACAGATTCTTATCAAGAACACTTGTTTAGATTTATCAAAGTATTTAGCACAACGGAATAAGTATAAGTGTTCTAAGTTAAAGCTTCACCTTTAACAGGAGTTATTACTCCCCTCAGTTAATGAACTAAAGCAGTAAATGCAAGAATCAAAAAGTTAATGAATATAACAGTAGTAAATGTTTGGAATGATTCTCAAAATATATTAGAAATGTTAACTTCAAAAGCTTGTCTAAAATATAGAGATAAACCCATCTATTTATAGACTGGATAATACGTACATAAGAAGTATTCAAAACAATATAATAATACTACAACAGGCTGTAGTATTGGAACTTGTACAAAGACTTTAACAAAACTATTATAATAATAAACTACTAAAGTATAAGGCGGTGGGAAGCTTCTAAAGAACTGCTGATGAGTGACAAACTTCTGATGAGTAATCTTCAGTAGTTTGTCTTCAGTAGTTGTTCTTCAGTTGTTTGTCTGGTTCATCTTCAGAACTTCTGGTCTTTACCCTTCAGCACTTTTATCAGCTTCTTCGGTACTTTGTAATCTTCTACTTCAGCAAATTCTATACCTAGCAAAATGTTGCAAAATATGATTAAGACTAAGGATCAAAAATGGCTTTGTCAATCCCCTTTGACCTTAAAATCTCCCCCTGGATTGATGAAGCCAAAACCTTATCTAATCTTTATTCTCTTTCTTTCTGCAATCAAGAATTCTCCATATTTCTCTGACCATGGAGATCTTGAGCTGGTGAGCTTGTTGTTCTGTGAGTGATCCTTGTTCTGGTTCAAGATGTTGAATTGTAAGAAGGTCTTTCGTTGAAAGATTCTTCAGTACATCTATGTTTTTGAAAATCTTGAAGGAGCGATCTCTTCTTGTGATCATTACCGAGTTTGAAGAAGTGAAGGGCGATTTCACAATGTTTACCTTAGACAGGTTAAAGTCTAAGGTATAAGGGACAATGTCATTTTCTTGGTTTGTTCCTGATTTTTTAGAATCTTCAATTTCAAGTGATCATCAGGTGGGATCTCCTTCTCTATTCAATATTAACAACACCAGGTGTATCACTAGAAGTTGGAATGTGATATTCAGTGATTACCTTGGTTTATTTCTTGTCTGTTATGGTTTGAGTGAGTTGATAAGCATAAGTAGAAGGATCCCTGTATTGTGTGAGCAGAACTCCTGTTTTAAAACGTGACATGTGCATTGCTTTTGTGCGTGTGGAGGGTGTGTTTTTGGGTGATCCTCAGTATGAACTAGGGATGCCACTTTAGGGGAACTAGGGTTTAAGTGGTCTTTAACATGATCCTTTGTGACTAACTCCTTGAGTACAGAGACATTGGATTCGGGACCTTCACATTTAGCCGTCAATTCTTGTTATGGAATGTTTGAAACATCATCCAAGTTAATGGAATCATCTGTTATGGAATGTTTGAAACATCATCCAAAGTCGACAGGTTTTATAATAAACGTTTAAGTAATAAAAGCCATCATGTTATCACTATGTTAGAAATGATAGGTTGGGCCTAGCTCATGGTTTAACTGATGATTTAGTTAGGGATTCAGATGATTCCATTAATTTGGATGATGTTTCAAACATTCCATAACAAGAATTGACGGCCAAATGTGAAGGTCCCGAATCCAATGTCTCTGTACTCAAGGAGTTAGTCACAAAGGATCATGTTAAAGACCACTTAAACCCTAGTTCCCCTAAAGTGGCATCCCTAGAAGTCCATCTTAGCATTGGTCCAGAACTCCTGTTGGTGATCACGGTAAATAATGGCTGGTGTAGCAATCGCATCAATCACTCTACTTCGCTTCAAGAACTCAATAATTTCGGCAAACTCAGTGTGTTTCTTCACATCGCCTAAATATGCACAACAGTTGTGTGCAGATTCAAACGGTAAATCGACACTCTTTTCTTTCTCAGCTGCCTTAGAAGATGATCCAGCAGGAACACTCGCACTTTCCTGTTCAGACATTGTAAAGCTGCAAAACAAATCAAAACAAAACATGTTAAAAACGGACAAAACAAAAACTTGAAAAATTTTGGTTTTCAAATCCTACATTCGACCAGTTCGATGGTGCGAATGAAGAATTCTAGGTGCGAATGAGAAAATCTAATGGTTCGAATGTAACATATTTTGAAAAATCTCTTCATTCGACCACTTAATCTTCTTTCGACCATTTGAACAATCTCCTTCGCCCAAACTATCACGTTCGACCGTTTGTTAAGGGGCGAAGGAAGACTGTTCATCTTCCTCAGATTTCAAAGTTTGATTTTAGTCGTTTTAACCAGTCATTTTGATTTGTCTAGCCTCTAACACTTCCTATTAAACTTTTCCAACAGTCAATTTCATCAATCATTCATTGATTCTTTGTTTTAATTCAAAAACTAGGGTTCGATGAACTTAAACACTTGATTATGTAATCTGGTTATGTTTAACCCAATGTTTTTGTATATTCTCCCCCTAAAACATTGAATCAATGAATCCCTATCAAAAACTATTCCAATTAACACGGTTGAATCCATGTTTGGAGTCGGTTAGGGCTCGAAATGAAAATCAAGGATTAAACAATCAAAACATGATGATAAGCTGTAAAAGATGGTGCAAAATGATCAGTAGATTCAGACAAACACAATGAAACAATCTAAATATCACGAGCAACAAGTGGACTTAATCTCAGAAAATTTGAAAATTTTTGAAATGGGGTCGAATGAGCTGATAAGGGGTTATATAAGCTTACATTCGACCGTTTGTGTAGGTCGAATGTGATGCTTTTGTCACCTTCGACCCTACTTAAAGGTTCGAATGTGGCAAAAGGGTTCGAATGTGAAATTTGCACATGAACACTCGCATTCGCCCATACAAAAACATACGAATGAGCAGAAAAATTCCACCTTCGACCCAACGAAGGGGCGAAAGTAATCTGGAATTTTCGAAAATTTTACCAAATCTCAAAATCGAGTCCCGTTCAAAATATTTATCAACTTTTAAGCATCTGACAGTCATTATTTCTCATTTAAAGATTACAAAGCTCAAATGGTCCATCAAGTTTTAGAAAATCGTCATCAACCACCATCAGCTATCAAAAATAAGATAGAAATGTAAAATCTTTTTGGATTTTCTAAAGTTTATGCTAAAACACACCTAAAATCTTTTTGAGTTTTGCAATTTTTTTTTTTTTGACGAGAAAAATAAAATGCTGAAAAGTAAAGATAAAGCAGTAAATGTTTTGGGATTTCCGGTAAAGGGATCATATCAGTTATTGAGAAATCTGATCACACTGTTTATCTTTTTGATATATTATCATTAAAGACAATGTGTGATCTGGCAACTGCTGATATTGTGATCCACATAAACTCACATGCAGACTTTTGTGCAGTGCTTTAAACTGATACGATTATGTATAGTATAAACATAATTGCATGTGGTTCCCACGCACACGACATACTCCCGTATCAAGAAGTAGATGCACAAAGACTCATTGTAAAGCGTGATTATGCTTTCATCATCTGTAATTTACAAGGTATGAGACACAGAGGTATACAGGTTAGCAAATTAATGCAGCAAAGTAACATGTGCACTCTACCAGGTTGAGGGCTGATATCAATCATGATTTGCATCAGTGATTGATACGATGTAATAGATAATCTTTGATTATCATAATACATGGAAAGTTCCTCAATTCGGTAACTTTAGGATTTGGCTTAAAGCTCTTTTATAAAGACACCCTATCTAATCTAGGTCCGTAATGACTTACAGCAGAAGATCAGAGAGGCTATCCCCAGACAACTAATAACATAACGACCCAAAACCTCCGAGTTTTGTACAAATACCCTATCAAACGAAATTACGGTACTAAGACCATATGCCCATGAGGAGTTCATCCACACAATAATTCGTTTGATATGTATGTATCAGGCACGCAGTAATAGGTCTACGAAGCCTATCAGCACATCACACAGACTCAAACACACGCCCTATATTGCATTACATTTCTTTAGAATGTGTCAGATCCCCACTGATGTACTATCATTTCCCCTTTTTCTCCAGGAAATCATTTTTGGGTTTTCTAATTTTTATAAATTTTTGAGTTTACTGTTCCCAAGGATAAGCTGGAGCATTTCATATATGTGACTGCCCAAGATATCGTTTGTTCACAGAAATCTGACGGCATTAATCTAAGGGAAGAAGATATAGCAGTCAGCAAAGTTTTTCTAATTTTTATGTGTTTTGAAATTTTTCAATGTTTTTGGATTTTCGTATTTTTCTGAAAAACAATAAAACTAAACTAAAAAGCAATAAACTGAGGTGGTGATCAGTTATGTTTTTCTTTAATACCGTTAGCTTTCAAAAGATATTCAAATCTTGATTTATCAAAAGCTTTGGTAAAAAGGTCTGCACGTTGATAGTCAGTGTGGATTTTGACCATATCGATCAACTCTTTAGCGTAACAATCACGGATAAAATGATATTTGATCCGGATATGTTTAGCCTTTGAGTGATTTACTAAATCTTTTGTTAATGCAATTGCGGCTTCATTATCACAGTAAATAGGGGTTTTAAGAAATTGCAAACCGTAGTCCACCATCTGTTGTTGTATCCAAATAACCTGTGAGCAGCAGCTCGATGCTGAAACGTATTCGGCTTCACATGTGGATAATGCAACTGTGATGTGTTTCTTGCACTGCCAGGTCACGAGCTTGCTCCCCATAAACTGGCATCCAGCCGTTGTGGATTTGCTGTCTCTGTCACAACCACCCTAATCTGCATCACTAAAAACGATTAGGTCAAAATTATCATCATTAGGGTACCATAGTCCTTTCGACGGACAACCCTTCAGATATCTAAGGATACGTTTGACAGCTGCAAGATGACTCTATTTCGGCTTCGACTGATAACGTGCACAGAGACATGTGGCAAACATTATATCTGGTCTGGAGGCGGTGAGATACATCAGAGATCCGACGATTGCTCTGTATGTAAATGGATCAGTTAGCTCCCCCTTAGCGTCAACTCCAATCCCGTGATTAGGTTGTATTGGGGTATCCATCGGCTTCGAATCATCCATCTGGAATCGGCTCAAGACTTCAGAAACGTATTTCGTGTGGTGAATAAAGATCCCCGTTGGTCTTTGTTCCACCTGCAAGCCTAGGAAAAACTGCATCTCTCCCATTGCGCTCCTCTCGAACTTTTCCTGCATAACACGTTCAAATTCTCTGCAAAGAAGTTCGTTAGTAGAACCAAATATAATATCGTCAACATAAATCTGGACTAGAAGCAAGTCATCGCCTGTTCGTTTAGTGAACAGTGTGCAATCTACCAAACCTCGCTTGAATCCCTTTGAAAGAAGATACGTGCTCAGCTCCTCATACCATTGCCTTGGAGCCTGGTGCAACCCGTAGAGAGCTTTGTTCAAAACGTAGATCTTATCCCGGTGAATAGGATCTTCAAAGCCTGGTGGTTGACCTACATAAACTTCCTCCTTGACCACACCATAGAGAAACGCGCTCTTGACATCCATTTAGTACACCTTAAATTTCTTGTATGATGCAAACGCCAGAAACATTCGGATAGCCTCTAAGCGTGCAACCGGTGCATAGATTTCGTTGTAATCGATTCCCTCAACTTGATGAAATCCTTGTACAACCAAACGAGCTTTGTTCCTTACGATCACTCCTCTATCATCCTTTTTGCATTTGAATACCCATTTTGTTCCAATCTTCTTTCGTCCTGGGGGCAAATCTGTCAGTGTCCAAACGCCAAGTTTCTGAAACTGTAACAACTCCTCTTGCATTGCTTCCACCCAAGCGTCATCCAAAAGAGCATCCTTGTAAGTTCGCGGCTCAACCTGCAAAACATAACAAGCAAAAGACCAGTCATTCTGAAAACCTGATTTTTGAATTTTAGCATATAAAGCAAGATTGCCAAGGTTTTCCGGTGAGTTAGCATTCCTCAATTGACCTCTCGTCATCACACTGCTACCAGGATCACCAATAACCTACTCAATCGGGTGAATTCGATGTATCCGAGATTCCGGATAATCTGGTACTTGGACTCCCGTCTGAGTAGTTAAATTCTCTGCAGAAACCAGATCATTACCCGCATTCGATGATGAAGCACCATTTGTATTTGGGTTCACTGGTGGTGTCACTGTAGCTTGATCTAAAATAGCTTCACTTGAAACATCATCATCGTCATCTTCGGATTCTGGTGAATTCAAAGTTGTGGAAGCTTCTTGGAATACCTCTTCTTCAACGACAGGAACATTGGTATCATTAGAAGCTGCTTGGGGGTTCACGGTAATCGGACGCACCAACGGTGAAGTCACTGCGTTTTCGACCTCGTAATATAAACGTAATACAGCCTCTTCAACCAAGCTATCTAGGTTGAATGATTCAAAGAAATCTTTGTAATCAAACATCCAGTCTGGATCGCTTCCCTGTAAATTCTGAGTATACCGTTGTACTTCAACGTTAGCCCACTCCTCGACTTGACGAGTTCATTTGTTGAATACCCATTTCTATTAGAGTCCTGTTTTTGCGTTCGGCAACACCGTTCTGTTGTGGGGTATACGGAGCACTGTATTCATGATGAATATCTTTGTTTTCACAAAAATTGTCCATCTGAACATTTTTAAACTCCGTCCCATTATCACTCCTAATCCTCTTGATCTTGAGACCATAGATATTTTCCAGTCGAGTGAACAGAACTTTCAAATTTTCAAACGTGTCGCTCTTACGGTGTAAGCACATTATGTAGATGCGTTTTGCGACTAATGATTGGATATTAACATATGTTAGATGCTGATGGGTAGAATGTGGAATTGGTACTGGTCGAATGTAGGCTAAAGTGGGCGAAGGTAGAAGACAAATGGGCGAAGGTGAAATGGAGCTTAACTGAAGAACAGGTTCGTACCTTCTACTGGGCGAATGTGGAAGAATTCCACATTCGACCACAGTAAAGGGGCGAATGTGCAGACATTATAAATAGATGTTGTGTTTTTGTAATGGTTAGAGAGTTATTAGTTGTGTGTGTTTTGAGGTCAGGTTCCAGGTTTGTTTGAGAGTGTCTGTAATTGATCTAGATTAACCAAAGTGTCATTGTAATCAAGTTTATGAACAAGTTAATCTATGAAAAGCTTTGAAAATGATATTGATTGTGTTTTGATTTGAGTTTTTATCAGTTTGTTCAAAGCTAGGGTTTCCGCACCTGGTTTTGTAACTTGTATGATCAATTAATCCTGTTTTAGTCAAAATCTTTCTCTCACAAAGTGGTATCAGAGACATACGGATCATACAACAACAAATTTGATAAACTCAGAGCTGATTTGGACCTAATTTTGATCAAAATACATCTGTTTTTGAATGAAAATGGTTTTTGAGTGTTTTTGATTGATTTGAAGTTGATTTTGTGGTTAAAATTCAAAATTCCAAGAATTAAAGCTGTTCCAAATCAATTCCGAATCATAACCTGATTAAGATCATTCAAATCCACAAACTTTTGAAAATCAGAGATCAAAATAACCGTTTTTCAAAGTGTAACCGTTTTTCAAACCTGAAATGGGCGAACCTGGAACTTAGTGGGCGAACCTGGAACTTAGTGGGCGAACCTGACTTGTTTTGGGCGAACGTGAGTTGTTTTTGGTCGAACCTAGGTACTTTTGGGCGAACCTGAAAAGTTTTTGTTTGAAGTTTTCACTTTCGGGTCACATTTTCCACATCAGATTGATCGGGCGGGCGAACGTAGAATAGAAACGGTCGAACCTGAAATTTTCTGGGCGAACGTGGATTTGTATTAGTGTGTTTTTACATTCTGGTGAGGTTTTACCTTCGAGTGATACTGTTTGGGCGAACCTGCATCAGAAGGGACGAAAGTGAGAGTATAACTGGGCGAACCTAGGATTAGTTTTTGGAAAATTTTCTAAGTGTTGAATTTTTCGAAGTTCGTGATCATGTGGAATTTTCCGACTACTCCGAGACCAGCAACGACACAACCACAACAGCAAGTGATGGACCCATGGACGGTGGCAGCACAAAAGACGAGCACACAGTCTTCGCAACTGATTAACTACATGGCGATGACGAGCTCGATGCCTCAAAGCGTAGCACCTCCAGCACCACAACCTGACTACTGGGGAGTAGCAGCAGTGGTGGTAAACACTCAAACTACAAATGCTATTTCCACATTGATTAATGATTTGTCTTCAGGTAGCGGGAATCGGCCACCGAAGCTTATGGAGATACAAGAATACAATCAGTGGCAGAACAAGTTCAAGATTCACTTGGAAGGCATGGGAGTGGAGGGAGCAGAGGCATGGAGTATGATTGCTAAAGGTTACACAGCACCAGTTTTGGAGAATACAGGTGAACCAGTTCCATTGGAGAGCATGTCTGAGGAAGAGAAAAAGAAGTTTGCTGTGGAAAAGAAAGCCTTTTCCCAATTGACTCAGGCAATTACAAATGATCTATTGCATCAATTTGGGACTTGTACAACGTCTAAGCAATTGTGGGATGTGCTTAAGAGGAGGCATGATGGGAATGAGAAGACTAGAAGTTTGAGGATGGATGAATTGAGAAAGGAGTTTGAGAATTTTTCTTATATCGGAAATGAAACTTTAAAAGAATTAACTCCTAGATATAGTCATTTGCTAACTGAATTGTCAAGTTATGGTATACAGATTCCTATGAAGAATTTGGTGGATAAGTTTGCAGATGCTTTACCACCTTACTGGGATCAGCATGTGGAAGTTCTCAGGGAGAAGGATGCATACCAATACTGGACTATTCAAGAATACATACAGAAGCTGGAAAACAAAGAAATGGAAGAGAAGAGGAAAGCTAGAAGAGCACAGGTTCCTCAGAATCTTAGCTTATACTTTGGAGGTACTTCAGTTCCTGTGAGTAACTCAAGTTCAGGAGGGATAGTTGCACCACATGTTGCTTGCATTTCCAATGTTATGGAATCACCAAAACCTACCATCAACTACATGGCACAAACTTCATCCTATTCACAACCATCATACACACAACCACCACCACAACAACAATACAACAATTCCTACATTTCACCATTCTCCCCAATGCAACAAGCAGCTTTCTACACTGCTAGCCAATCTCAACAACTAATGAACCAAGTTACTCAACCTAATCAACAACAAGTGGTTTTGGAGACTTCTAACTTGGGCAATGTGACAGTGGAAGTTGCTCAGCAACATATTGCACTAGTCTCTGCAATGGTTTCATCTTACAACGGATTAGTTGCTAGTCAAATTGGGAATAACAACTTAACCAATGAAGACTATGCACAGATCGACAAGGAAGAGATGGAACTCATTGATATCCAATGGGCTTTTGCAAGCATTATGAGAAGAGCAACGGAGTTTATTGAAAAGACAGGTAGAACAGATTTGGGAACTTCTCCTAACACAACCTACGGGTTCAACAAGGAGAAAGTTACTTGTTTTAACTGTGGAGGAAAAGGTCACTTTAAACGAGAATGCACCCAGCCACCAAAACAAGGTAATAGAAACCCATTCAATGCAAGCTACCAGAATCGTCAACAACAAAACCAAAACCAAGTTTCTTACCAAAACAACAACAATTATCAAAACCGTCAAAATAACTCTAACAACAACCAAAACAGACAACCTAACACATCAAACCAGAACCAAAACCAATCTCCTAACAACACTAACCGAACAGTTATACCGATCACTACACCGAATGAGACACAACAGAACACGAGTCAGAATCAAGCATTGGTGACTCAACAAGATGAAAGGTTTGATTGGTCGGGATTGCAAATAGGAGTGGAGGAAATTACTACTGGTGGCAATGTGGCTTGCGTTGCTTGCAAGGTTGATATTGAAGAGTCGGTGACGGTGGATGAAAAGAAAGAAACTGAGTGTGAAAGTGATGAGTCTGAGGCTGAAATGGGTGTGGAGACTGAACCTGTTGAGGTTAAGGTTGAGGAAGCTAATTCTGGAGTGGTGATTGATACTGTTTCTGATGTTCCTGAGGAGTGTGAATCGGTTTATTCTGATTCAGACAGTGAATCGGATACGGAAGCAAGTGTTACATCACTAGATGATGACATTGATCAGTTGCTAGCAGAAGCGGATTTTCTGATGACGAGGAAGTCGTGCATTGCTGATGATGCTTTCACCAAGATTGACTATTCTAAATTCTTTACTGGAAAGGAAGCTCATTTCGCATTGATGGCCATGACTGATCCGCCAAAACCTGTAAGTTCTGAGTGTAGCACTGATATTAAAAGTGATAAATATTGTGGTACATGTGATAGATTGACTGAGGAGAATAAACAACTCCGTGTTCAACGTGATAGTGCTATCATGAACAGTCAATCTACTCGCAAAGAGTTGAATGCTTTCAACAAGGTATTAGATGGCTACAAAAAGGACATTTCCGACTTGAAAAACACTTTATCATTAAAACAATTGGCAATTAACAACTATATCAATGAAATTGAAAATACCAAGTTGGAAATGGCAGCCATAAAATGCTTTGCTGAGAAAGTAAACAAAAAGTTGGAAAGCTATAAGCACATTGCTTACGTGGTAGACCACATCATAGATGATCAAACCACTAATTACAAGTCTGTGCCATCTCCGGTGCTTTTTGAAAATCATAATTGTCACCAAGTTACACCGGAGAGCTCGGTAAAATCAGATTCATCATCGGAAATTGAATCTAATACCTCGAGTATTGGTGATCCTCATTCCGATGTGAGACCAATTTTAGGCTTGAATGATGAGGGTGTTATTGCTGAGAGTGTGGATTCAGACTCAGAGAGTGATGATACTGGTGATGTTCAAACTGTTAATGCATGTGAAATTCCAAAAGAAAATCACATCATTACTACTGAACCAGTTTCATCATCTCAACATGTGCATCCGATGGCAAATGCTCATCGTGAGAAAAAGTCTGAAAAGAATGTGATTAAAAAGGACCTTTAGAATAAAGATGTTAAGAATGAACCATGTGACAAACCTGTCAAGGTGTTCTATCGGATGGAAGGATCCGATAAAATCATCTCTGATGAGGAATTCCCAATCAAAAATGCTAACTATGCTAAAATAGAAAAGATTTGGCAAGAAAGCACCATTTGGTTCCCAAAACATGAGAGAACAAATGAGATTCCACCAGCAATTTTAAAGAAATTGTATTTGGATGTTCCTCAAGAACCAAAGGTCCATGTCACAGAGTTCATTCGACCCAATAACAGAGCTAATGGTTTTCATGAGCCTACTTACTCAAAAGGGCCACTCCCTGAGAGTTTGAGAAATCAACAGTACAATGATCAATATCCTGTTAGATCATTTGCTCAACCTAATGCTCCAAATGTCTTTGATGAGTACCGTGCATGCTTTAAATGTGGGGAACGAGGGCATTTACTTGCTCAGTGTTCATATGTAAGGCATAAAATGTCACACCCCGACTTTTCCCTCGTCGGTTGCGACGTTTGGTGCCTTTGCCAACGCAGCGGAAAGTTGCATCTAAGACTCTTATTTCCTGAACGCCATTGCTAACCCTCTAGGATCCCCGATCCCAATACGTCGACTACTCCAACCGTGCCGTTACCAAAGTTTAAACCTGAAAGACATACTTAAAAGTCAACATAAAGCTGGTGAGTTCATAAGTTTTGCAGAAATAATTCCACAAGTTTTTATAAAAGAGTTTCCATAAGTCTGAAAAGATCATTCCCGTTAATACTATGTCATAAGAACGTTAGCTAGACGTTAAGTGTTTTTACTACTACGGTTGGGAACCCATTACTAAACATGAACCAAAAGATGATACCAGCCCAGATGACTGGGCTACCGATGCCTCGGTAACCCGATAGGTAGAGACAATATGCACCCGCCCGGCCCCGCCGTCGAGTGGGGTTTGTGAGGCCCAATAGATCTATCCACATTTCCCTCGTTGTGCGTTCCAGCACATTCATGGTTTCCCCCTGGGACTTTCCATAAAAGCCGTATAGTAACATAAAGTGCCCATAGTATAACATGATCTTTAATAAGTTCGTAAGTAGCCTGTTTCTTCACTGAAAGCAAAACCAGTAAAAGTAGGGTCGTGACACTCACGCGCCCATTTCATTTTTCAAAAACTTGTTCATTTGGAATTCCTCAGGTTTTCATAAAAGAAGCATGTCTTCCACCCCGAAAACATTTATAAAACAGTAAATAGTGGGGTCATGAACTCACCTTAATTTCCATGCTAAGCTAGCAAACAAGCCCGAAGCTTGACCGACTTCCTCGTGCCCTATTACAACAAAGGACACCTTAAAAGTCTAACACATATAAACCTAGCCTATTATCCGGTTATCTAGACTCGTGCGTATCAACTCGAGTCTCAACTCGACGAACCGATCATGACTTATCTTACTTATGCGTTAACACACTACATAGTACCCAAGTTGCGCACTTGTCACTATTCGTGTGCACACCACGTTGGACTATTTTATGAAACGTATAACTTATCCCGAGCCGTAGCTCGTCTCGTTAGTCAAATAAATGCATTTGTCTTGTACGTTTACTTTTAGGAAAATACACTTTGCAAAAATATAATTCTTATTCTTATTAGTTTCCAAGTAATAATAAATGTTACATTAATTCCCAAAATCCGACATTTAAAGTATTCAAAACTTTGTTTTGCATAAATCTTTCCCAAGTAAATCAGACGTTTATATACTTTTGAATACGAATAATAAATATAGTTCCGTTGGCGAAAACCTTTTAAAAGCTCGCCATACTTGATGTTTGGCAAAACTATATATATATATTTGTTTCATGTTTCAAAATACTGTCCGGAATTTACTTATTATTGTTACAAATATCTTTGTCAAAGCGCCGCGATTTTACATAAATACCTTTATTAAAACACTTGGAAATTCATTCATAAAAACATACACCACGGTATTACTTAGTAGCGCTTTGGATTTTATAAAATTTCGGCAGAGTCTCCTCTGTTTTTGTACGAACCAGACAACACAAGTTGTCTAAAAATTCCCAAAATCAACTTCAAAACACAAGACTGCAATTTGTTTATCCGCAATTCCAATTCAAACGAGACTTATACGTTTCGACGCTTTTATAATAAATATACTTATTTATATAAAGACACGACAATATATATACATTATAGTCCAACCAATTTAGTCCGATATCGATATTATAAGTCACGCATTTTAGTCACTATTACCGGTCGTCCGATATAATATGTAGTTAACATTTATTATTATTATTCGGTTCGTTCGCGAGTCAAAACTATTCCGTTCGAATCAATATATTTATAAATATTTATAATATCCACAATAATAATAACAAACACGAATTAAAGTATACCGATTCGTACGCGCGTAACCCGATGCCACCTCGAACTGCGTGTAGACCGGAACCAAAGTTTGACCAGCTTTGACCGCGCGTTGACCGAGACTTGACCATCCAGATCTGACCCGAACAAGACCCGTACCGAACCCGATCTCGTACCGAATCTGACCCGAACACCAAAACCGCCAAACTTTGATCCGAACCACAACCTTAACCTAAACCCGAAGCCAACATTACCCCCACCCGAGCCAACCTCGGCTGCAACCACCTCAACCCGACCCCACCTCGCTGGACCAGCGTCCACCACGAACCACCATTACCTGCCGTCACCAACCACCTCGAGCCGCCCGTGAAGCACCAACCAATCCACTACTAAAACCCGTCATACTCAACCCATTCGAGCCAGAAACCACCACGTCGGTACCCTGTTGATAACCACCACCTCTGCTGCCTTGAACCACCACAGAATCCAACCCAACCCCGACCACACTACACCTGACCCGAACCCGAGCCTTGTCTGACCCCTGAACCGGACCCAAACGCTCACTGTTGCAACCCGGCTCCAAACAACCAGAACCACCTCCATCTGTCACGACACCATCATACCCGTACCCGAGGTCCAAGTCACCGGGATCCACCTTCGTCGTCGCGTCAGCCCTCTTCCCCGGCCAAGAATCACCACAGAACAATCAAACCAAACCTAACCCGTAACTGATTATGCCCGATTTGGGCTTGGTAACACAGCGCCGCCACCACCGAACCATGGTGGTGGCCGGCTAAAACTGTAACAGGGACGAGGGAGGGTTAAAGGGCCGAGAGAGAGAGAGAGGCGAGCGGGAGAGAGAGAGAGAGAGGGACCTGTGTTTAGAGAGAGGGAGTAGAGAGAGAGGGAGAGTGTGCGGTTTTAGAGAGAGAGTAGAGAGAGAGAGTCTTGTGGTTGCTCAAAAATGGAGAAGGAAGAAGAAGAAGTTCCTTTTATACTTAGGGTTTGATGGTAGGTGAGTTGTACCGCGTCTTGAACCCGTTTTAAATGTAAACGTCTCGGTTTCTATTCTAGGCCCGCTAATAAATTATAAAAAGTAGTCGGTTTTGTTCGAAATACAAAACCGAGCATAAATATAAATATTTTCGACGTCCGACGCGTGTTTTCAGAACACGCGTTTAAATCGCGTTAATTTAACCGGTCATAGTTTCGATCATAAAAACGGTCAGTAAACTTCCGAAACTTGATAATTAACAATATTTAAAATAAATATTTAATTTTTAATAATAAAAATCACGTCGGTGTAGATCGGAAGTTGCCGGGTGTCACATCCTCCCCATGTTACAGAAATTTTGTCCTCAAAATTTGAGGTAGGATATCATCCAAGAACCAAAGGTCATACAACAAAAATAGTCAACGGACTTGCCGGTACAAATGGCACGAAATAAAGTTTCAGAACCAACTGGATGCAAAGTGTAAACAATAACTTTGTCAACAAACACTATTGGCGCACCTCAAACGAAACAACTAGTGCACCAACTTTTTCATTACACACCACAAGGTGCGTCTGCATTTAAGGCAATAACAAACAAGTTGATGAAAGTGAGACATGTCAATAAAATCATTCATTATTCCAAGTCGATTGAATATTCACCGCAAGGTGCTTTATCAAATTCCAACAATTCGATTTAACTGAAATGTCGACTTTAAAGAAACTCATCGACGAAGTATCAAAGGATTCATTGCCCACAATGGCCTAACATAGCAAGACTAGAAGACGAACATTACGAGCAACGTAATGATAAAACAAATCATTAATGAAACAATTGTTTGATGCGAAGCCCTACAATGGACCTTCACAGGTTTAAAGAATTCAAACATATAACAATTGACACGTGTACAAAAGGCGTGTCTAATTTGGTGAAAAGAATAAGGAATCAACAAAAATTAAATTCCTTTATGATTGAATGTTGAAGGCCACGAATACAAAAGAAGAGAGATGTAGATCGTACTCAAAAAGATATACTAGGTTCTACAACATGAACCTTAGAAGTTCAAGAAACGAGATCATCAAGAACTTAAACTGGTTTAAGAAAAGCAAGGTCACAAATGACACGAACAGGGGAGAATCGACAATCACGTCCGTAACAACAAAATAATGAAAAACCCTTATCCATTATTTATATATATATATATAAATACATATACAACAACCTAATAGCATAGATACCCTCACGATAGATGTCTTTAGAATCATCAGGTGCCTGTAAACCTGCGATAACGTGACGTCTGCGTTATCGAAAATTTACCTCACCAGATCATCCTATTAACCTCCATCATAAGTTATATCACAAGCACTCGTCACATTCATATAATAACACGTATATATAATATGATATAATACAATATTCGTCGTGTGCGCCACCTTTCCCGGTGCTCTTCTCGTCCGCATTCCAGCTTCACAGCATCATCAGCAAAACGAGGTGCCTCATCAAGACGTTTCTCACCCAAGGCTACTTTGACGACATAGCATACTCCGAACCCGGGATGCGAGACCGCAAATGCTGCAACAATCCCTTTGCCGATTCGTCCAACAAACGTGACACGTGTGTGCGTTCCCAATACGTCCAAGCTTGAGTCGACAACCATTGGCGATACGTACTATATATACTTTACATATATACACATAGTATATAAACAAGTAAATTGTTCCTCATACCAAGAAACAATGACTCAGCTAACTCTATGTGAATAACCACTCTGATATCTAAAGTGATGACTCGCCAGTCACCAGTGAGGTATGCCTAACCACCACGTGTTATTATCCTTTCTATATACCATTATAGAAAATACTCACTTCCTATTCACATAAGAAAAATAAATGTTCCTTGCGCCGAAGGAATGTACGCTGAGCTAGTGTGATACACTAATAGTCATGCAACAGATTTGGCAACGGTTGGAATTCCAGTTCCTAGGCGTTCGTACTAAATATCATGTCTTAGAAATTTTTGGTCCCAACTTCAAAACAAACTCAGGTTAAAGCCTAGATATCTACCCAGACACCTAGTTCGCTAAAACCTATGGCTCTGATACCAAACTGTCACACCCCGACTTTTCCCTTGTCGGTTGCGACGTTTGGTGCCTTTGCCAACGCAGTGGAAAGTTGCATCTAAGACTCTTATTTCCTGAACGCCATTGCTAACCCTCTAGGATCCCCGATCCCAATACGTCGACTACTCCAACCGTGCCGTTACCAAAGTTTAAACCTGAAAGACATACTTAAAAGTCAACATAAAGCTGGTGAGTTCATAAGTTTTGCAGAAATAATTCCACAAGTTTTTATAAAAGAGTTTCCATAAGTCTGAAAAGATCATTCCCGTTAATACTATGTCATAAGAACGTTAGCAAGACGTTAAGTGTTTTTACTACTACGGTTGGGAACCCATTACTAAACATGAACCAAAAGATGATACCAGCCCAGATGACTGGGCTACCGATGCCTCGGTAACCCGATAGGTAGAGACAATATGCACCCGCCCGGCCCCGCCGTCGAGTGGGGTTTGTGAGGCCCAATAGATCTATCCACATTTCCCTCGTTGTGCTTTCCAGCACATTCATGGTTTCCCCCTGGGACTTTCCATAAAAGCCGTATAGTAACATAAAGTGCCCATAGTATAACATGATCTTTAATAAGTTCGTAAGTAGCCTGTTTCTTCACTGAAAGCAAAAACCAGTAAAAGTAGGGTCGTGACACTCACGCGCCCATTTCATTTTTCAAAAACTTGTTCATTTGGAATTCCTCAGGTTTTCATAAAAGAAGCATGTCTTCCACCCCGAAAACATTTATAAAACAGTAAAAAGTGGGGTCATGAACTCACCTTAATTTCCATGCTAAGCTAGCAAACAAGCCCGAAGCTTGACCGACTTCCTCGTGCCCTATTACAACAAAGGACACCTTAAAAGTCTAACACATATAAACCTAGCCTATTATCCGGTTATCTAGACTCGTGCGTATCAACTCGAGTCTCAACTCGACGAACCGATCATGACTTATCTTACTTATGCGTTAACACACTACATAGTACCCAAGTTGCGCACTTGTCACTATTCGTGTGCACACCACGTTGGACTATTTTATGAAACGTATAACTTATCCCGAGCCGTAGCTCGTCTCGTTAGTCAAATAAATGCATTTGTCTTGTACGTTTACTTTTAGGAAAATACACTTTGCAAAAATATAATTCTTATTCTTATTAGTTTCCAAGTAATAATAAATGTTACATTAATTCCCAAAATCCGACATTTAAAGTATTCAAAACTTTGTTTTGCATAAATCTTTCCCAAGTAAATCAGACGTTTATATACTTTTGAATACGAATAATAAATATAGTTCCGTTGGCGAAAACCTTTTAAAAGCTCGCCATACTTGATGTTTGGCAAAACTATATATATATATTTGTTTCATGTTTCAAAATACTGTCCGGAATTTACTTATTATTGTTACAAATATCTTTGTCAAAGCGCCGCGATTTTACATAAATACCTTTATTAAAACACTTGGAAATTCATTCATAAAAACATACACCACGGTATTACTTAGTAGCGCTTTGGATTTTATAAAATTTCGGCAGAGTCTCCTCTGTTTTTGTACGAACCAGACAACACAAGTTGTCTAAAAATTCCCAAAATCAACTTCAAAACACAAGACTGCAATTTGTTTATCCGCAATTCCAATTCAAACGAGACTTATACGTTTCGACGCTTTTATAATAAATATACTTATTTATATAAAGACACGACAATATATATACATTATAGTCCAACCAATTTAGTCCGATATCAATATTATAAGTCACGCATTTTAGTCACTATTACCGGTCGTCCGATATAATATGTAGTTAACATTTATTATTATTATTCGGTTCGTTCGCGAGTCAAAACTATTCCGTTCGAATCAATATATTTATAAATATTTATAATATCCACAATAATAATAACAAACACGAATTAAAGTATACCGATTCGTACGCGCGTAACCCGATGCCACCTCGAACTGCGTGTAGACCGGAACCAAAGTTTGACCAGCTTTGACCGCGCGTTGACCGAGGCTTGACCATCCAGATCTGACCCGAACAAGACCCGTACCGAACCCGATCTCGTACCGAATCTGACCCGAACACCAAAACCGCCAAACTTTGATCCGAACCACAACCTTAACCCAAACCCGAAGCCAACATTACCCCCACCCGAGCCAACCTCGGCTGCAACCACCTCAACCCGACCCCACCTCGCTGGACCAGCGTCCACCACGAACCACCATTACCTGCCGTCACCAACCACCTCGAGCCGCCCGTGAAGCACCAACCAATCCACTACTAAAACCCGTCATACTTAACCCATTCGAGCCAGAAACCACCACGTCGGTACCCTGTTGATAACCACCACCTCTGCTGCCTTGAACCACCACAGAATCCAACCCAACCCCGATCACACTACACCTGACCCGAACCCGAGCCTTGTCTGACCCCTGAACCGGACCCAAACGCTCACTGTTGCAACCCGGCTCCAAACAACCAGAACCACCTCCATCTGTCACGACACCATCATACCCGTACCCGAGGTCCAAGTCACCGGGATCCACCTTCGTCGTCGCGTCAGCCCTCTTCCCCGGCCAAGAATCACCACAGAACAACCAAACCAAACCTAACCCGTAACTGATTATGCCCGATTTGGGCTTGGTAACACAGCGCCGCCACCACCGAACCATGGTGGTGGCCGGCTAAAACTGTAACAGGGACGAGGGAGGGTTAAAGGGCCGAGAGAGAGAGAGGCGAGCGGGAGAGAGAGAGAGAGGGACCTGTGTTTAGAGAGAGGGAGTAGAGAGAGAGGGAGAGTGTGCGGTTTTAGAGAGAGAGTAGAGAGAGAGAGTCTTGTGGCTGCTCAAAAATGGAGAAGGAAGAGGAAGAAGTTCCTTTTATACTTAGGGTTTGATGGTAGGTGAGTTGTACCGCGTCTTGAACCCGTTTTAAATGTAAACGTCTCGGTTTCTATTCTAGGCCCGCTAATAAATTATAAAAAGTAGTCGGTTTTGTTCGAAATACAAAACCGAGCATAAATATAAATATTTTCGACGTCCGACGCGTGTTTTCAGAACACGCGTTTAAATCGCGTTAATTTAACCGGTCATAGTTTCGATCATAAAAACGGTCAGTAAACTTCCGAAACTTGATAATTAACAATATTTAAAATAAATATTTAATTTTTAATAATAAAAATCACGTCGGTGTAGATCGGAAGTTGCCGGGTGTCACATAAAAGGCATGAGGTTGAAGTGAGAAATTCCATGAGAAAACCGATTGATCATTATGTTCCACCACACAGACGAGTTGTTCCTCAACAACAACAGTTTTATAATCAAAACAATTTTCATCAAATGAGGAACAATCGTCCAATTCAATATGATCGAAGAAATCGGATTGCTATGGAACAATCATGGAGAAAGCCTGTGGTGAACGCAACAATTGACAGGCAAAAGGTTCCACTAAAACCGATTGTCAAATCAAATGTTGGACCTAAGTCTGTTAAATCAGATAAGGTAACCAAGAAAGTTACGTTTGTTAACAATGTTCAGAAACCGACTGAGAATCCAAAATCTCAGATTCGCATCCTTAAAAGGTCTGAACAATCTTGGTCACCCAATGGTACTCTAGGAGCCTCTACTTCTAAGGTCAATGAGAAAAAGGAAACTGTTTTGAACAATCAGAAAAAGATTGATCCAAAACAAAAAGTTGCTGAAAATGTTAATGAGAATGTCTCTTTGAAAGCTGATGTTCAAAGACCCAAGACTCAGGCTTGGGTCCCCCGAAAGAACTAAATGATTTACTTTTTGTGTGCAGGGAGCTTCAGCTGGTCCTATTAGCAGTCTTTGGATTGTTGATAGTGGAGCTTCAGGCCACATGACAGGGGATCTAGCGTTGTTGTTCGATGTGAAGAACATCAATGGAGGGTTTGTCGCATTTGCTGGAAATAAAGGTGGATATATCACAATGGAGGGGAGCGTGAGCAATGGGATAGTGAGCTTTGAGCGGATATCTTATGTGAAGCAGATTGATTATAATCTGTTGAATGTCAGTCAAATATGTGATAAACAATTTTCTGTGCATTTTGATGACAAATCCTGCTATATTCTCAAACCGGGCTTCAAAATTCCTAAGGAGTGGATAATGTTGATGGCACCTCGCGTCAACAATCTCTATATTCATGATATGTCCAAGGCGATGACATCACAGGGGCAAATAAAATGTTTTCTATCCAAAGCGACTGAGAAAGAATCGATAATGTGGCACCGAAGAATGGGGCACATTCATCTGAGAAAAATGAACCAACTTGTGAGAAATGGGCTTGTCGATGGAGTAAACGTGAAACATTTCCATCTGAATGACAAGTGTGTAAGTTGTAAGAAGGGGAAGCAACACAAACAGTCCCACAAAGTGAAGAAAGTCAACTCTGTAGAGATGCCACTTGAGCGGTTGCACATGGATCTATTCGGACCGGTCAAGCGCAAAAGTCATCTTGGAGAGCTTTATTGTTTAGTTGTCACTGATGACTACTCAAGATTTTCATGGGTGATGTGTTTGCAAAACAAAAGTGACACCTTTAACAACCTGAAAGTTCTGTTCACTCGATTGGAGAATCTCTACAATGTGAAGATAAAGAGAATTCGGAGTGACAATGGGACGGAGTTCAAAAATGCCAAGATGGATGAACTTTATGAAAGCAAAGGGATACATCATGAATATTCGGCTCCGTACACCCCACAACAGAACGGTGTTGCTGAACGAAAGAATAGGACTCTAATTGAAGCGGCTAGAACAATGCTTGCTGATTCAAATCTTCCGGTAATGTTCTGGAACGAGGCAATTTATGCAGCAAATTATACACTAAATCGGGTTCTAACAGTGAAGAAGTTTGGTAAAACATCTTATGAACTGTTATACCGACGAAAGCCAAACTTAGAGTATCTAGAACCTTTTGGGGCGCCATGCACGATGTTGAATCCAAGTGAGAAGTTTAGTCCTAAAGCTGAGGAGGGATACTTTGTTGGATATGCAACCCCGCTCAAACGGGTATTCAACAAGCGAACTCGTCGAGTGGAGGATTGGGCTAACGTGGAAGTTCAACGATATACTCAAAATTTGTAAGGCACGGGTCCTGATTGGATGTTTGATTACAAAGATTTCTTTGAATCATTCAATCTAGATAGCTTGGTTGAAGAAGCTGTTATCAGATTACTTTACGAGTGTGAAAACGCGACGACTTCATCGTTGGTGCGTCCAATCACCGTGAACCCCCTACCAGCTTCTAATGATACCAATGCTCCTATACAAGAGGAAGAAGAGTTTCAAGAGGCTTCAACTTCATTAGACTCTTCAGAATCTGAAGTTGAACAATTTGAAGAAGTCATTCTTGAACATGCAGAAGAACCAGAGGCAATGCCAGTGAACCCAACTCCAACTCCAGATGTTGCTTCATCATCAAACACGGGTCATGATCTGGATGCTGTAGAAAACTTGACTGTTCAGACGGGAGTTACTGTACCTGATTATCCGGAATCTCGGATTCATCGTATTCACCCGCTGGAGCAAGTTATCGGTGATCCTGGAAGCGGTGTTATGACCAGAGGGCAGCTGAGAAGCGTTAACTCGCCAGAGAGTTTTGGTGCTTTAGCATTATATGCCAAAATTCAAAAATCTGGTAGTCAAAATGATTGGTCGTTTGCGTGTTATGTGTCGCAGGTAGAGCCAAGGACATACAAGGACGCTCTGAACGAAGATGCCTGGGTTGAAGCTATGCAGGAGGAGTTATTACAATTCCAGAAATTGGGGGTTTGGACGCTCACGGATTTGCCGCCGGGAAGGATGAAAATAGGCACTAAATGGGTGTTTAAGTGCAAGAAGGATGATCGTGGGGTTATTGTTCGTAACAAAGCCAGATTGGTCATGCAGGGTTTCCATCAAATCGAAGGGATTGATTATAACGAAATCTATGCACCAGTAGCATGGATTGAAGCTATTCGGATGTTCCTTGCGTTTGCTTCATACACGAAATTCAAAGTTTATCAAATGGACGTTAAGAGCGCATTTCTGTACGGGAAAGTCAAGGAAGAGGTTTATGTCGGGCAGCCACCAGGCTTTGAGGACCCAATCCACCGGGATAAGGTCTATGTGCTGAACAAAGCTCTATATGGTTTGCACCAGGCTCCGAGACAGTGGTACGAGGAGCTAAGTACATACCTCATCTCCAAAGGATTTAAGCGCGGCCTCGTCGATTGCACTCTCTTCACGAAGAAGACGGGAGATGATTTGCTTCTAGTGCAGATTTACGTTGATGATATAATATTTGGTTCTAACGAGCTTTTATGCAGGGAATTCGAAACTGTCATGCAAGAAAAGTTCGAAATGAGCGCAATGGGGGAGATGCAGTTTTTCCTAGGCTTGCAGGTGGACCAAAGATCCGACGGGATCTTCATTCACCAAACGAAATACGTATCCGACATCTTGAGCCGGTTCCAGATGGAGGACTCTAAGCCGATGGATACCCCGATTCAACCCAATCACGGGATTGGAGTGGACGCTAAGGGGGAGCTGACGGACCCATTTACATACAGAGCAATCATCGGATCTCTGATGTATTTGATGGCGTCTCGACCAGATATTATGTATGCAACGTGTCTCTGTGCTCGCTATCAATCGAAGCCGAAACAAAGTCATCTGACGGCGGTCAAGCGTATCCTTAGATATCTGAAGGGTTGTCCCTCAAAAGGACTTTGGTACCCTAATGATGTTGATTTTGATTTTATTGCTTTTAGTGATGCAGATTGGGGCGGCTGTGACAAAGATAGCAAATCTACTACAGCTGGTTGCCAGTTTTTAGGGAGCAGGTTAATTACCTGGCAGTGCAAGAAACAGACTTCCGTGGCGCTGTCTACCTGTGAAGCTGAGTACATTGCAGCCTCGAGTTGCTGTTCGCAAGTACTCTGGATCCAACAGCAGATGGTGGATTACGGTTTGCAGTTTCTTAAAACCCCTATACACTGTGACAACGAAGCCGCAATTGCATTAACTAAAAATACTGAAAATCATTCTAAGGCGAAACATATCCGGATCAAATATCATTTTATCCGTGATTGTTACGCTAAGGAATTGATAGATATGGTCAAAATCCATACTGACTACCAACGTGCAGATTTGTTTACAAAAGCTTTTGACAGATCCCGCTTTGAATATCTTTTAAAAGTAAACAATATAAAAGAAAAACAGGACTAATCGGCACCTCGGTTTATCATTTTTTAGTTTTAGTTTTTAATATTTTGCTAATTGGGAATTTCTCTTTGCTAATTGGGAATTTCTCTTTTCTATCGTAATCCTCAAAGAAGTTGATGCTTTCGAGGGGATTGTTTAATCCTCAAAGAAGTTGATGCTTTCGAGTGGATTGTTTCTTTCAAATTTTTGTTTTTGTTTTTCAGAAAAATTAAAAACCCAAAAATATGTTCTTTATTTTAGGGGGAGCCATTTTATCAGAAAAACCAAAAACATTGAAAAATTCAAAAGACCTAAAAATTAGAAAAACCAAAATGATTTCCTGGATAAAAAGAGGAAATGATAGTACATCAGTGGGGATCTGACACAAGCTAAAGAATTGTATAGTATAATGAGGCGTATGTTGACTACGTGTGATATGCTGATAGGCTTCGTAGACTAAATATTGCGTGCATTAGTGATACAAACATAACAAACTACGCGTTCGTGGCTGAACACCTCATGGGCATATGGTCTTAGTACCGTAATTTCGTTTGATAGGATTGCCAAAATCTGAGGTTTCGGGTCATTATGTTATGGTTATCCGGGATATTCTGATTAAACTTTTGTCGTATTGATTTACGGACCTAGTTTCATCAGAATATTTGCAAAAAGAGCTAAATTGCCAAAACCGAAAGTTACCGAATTGAGGAACTTTATGTTTTATTGATCAAAGATCATTATTACATCGTATTGACTTTCTGATGCAAATCAGTGGTTAATATCAGCCTCAACCTAGTGTATACGCACATGTTACTTTGCTGCATTCGTTTGCTGACCTGTACACCTCTGTGCTATATACTTTGTAATTTTTACGGATAACTCTGGCATAATCACGCGTTACGACGAAGCTTTGTGCAATTACTTGATATGGGAGTATGTCATGTATGTGGGCACCACAATGTGTTAGTCTAATACACCTAACTCGTATCATTTTAAAGCATTGCGTAATTGTCTGTATGTGAGCTTAAGTGGACCACAATATCAGCAATTGCCGTGTCACATATTGTTTCTAATGATTATATTAAACAAATAGATCTACGCTGTGCTCAGATTTCTCAGAAAACTGATATGATCCTCTTACCGGATATCACAAAATGTTTACTGCTTTCATTTACTTTGATGCATTTTACTTTGTTGCATTTTACTTTTATTGTCAAAAAGATACAAAATCCAAAAAGATTTTAGGTGTGTTTTGATAAAATTTCAGAAAACCCAAAATTTTTGCATTTCTGCTTTATTTTTGATAACCGGGGATGCTTGATGGTCAATTTCTGAGATTTGATAACACAATCTGGGCTTTGTATCATTCAAAAGGTGTAAATATGAGTTTTGGAAGTTTAACAGATTGAAAAATGTTGAACGGGATTCGAATTCGTGATTTGGCAAAATTTTCAGATTTTTCCATTTCACATTCGCCCCTTAATTGGGTCGAATGTGGAAAAATCTTTACCTTCGGCTGTTTAAACTTGGACGAATGTGGGCATTTTAAAACAAAAAAATTCACCTTCGGATGAAAGTTTCACCTTCGGGTCATTTATTTGGGACGAAGGTGGAATAGACCCACTTTCGACCACTAAAACGGGCGAAGGTGGCTTGCCTATATATACCAGTTACAGATTCGAACCCTCAGTATACTTTTTCTAAAAATTTTCTTTCGATCTAGACACCTTGTTGCTTTGATTCCTTGTACTTGTGCGTTTGATTACTGAGTGTTTACTGATCATTTTCCTATAAAGATCACAGGTAATGGATCAAGATTGCGACCGGAATCATCGTTTTTATAAACGGACCTAGGGTTTTAGAATTTCGGGACTTAGGGTGTTTGTTTGTGTTTGTTTTTGATATACATTCAATCCACATCAGTTTTAGGGGGAGATAGTATAAAGAATTAGGTTTTTAACATCAATTAGTGGGTTAAATGATTGTTTGAAAGAATAAAACCCTAATTCTAATTGAAAACTGATGTAGATTGAAGTATAAGAGCAATTGGTTATTCACGAGTCTTAATCGGTACTATTAGGATGCTTTTCAATCAAAATCACATGTTAAAAACACAGTTAGAAAATTTTTGAATTTTTAAGATGAACAGGTTTCACCTTCGGTCCAGAAAACGGGCGAAGGTGAAGAATTTTGGGCGAAGGTAATTTCAAAACGGGCGAATGTGATTTTCATTCAAAACATTTTCACATTCGATTTGTAAATTTCATCTTCGACCAGAAAAATTCACATTCGACCTTATAAAAACGGGCGAATGTGGAACTTAAAATTCTTAAAATTTTGAATTTTTGTCGATTTTGTATTTTGACGTTTGTTTCTGATTTTGATGTGCAGATGGCTGACCAGACTGAAAATATTGAGACTCCAGTGGAGAATATTGTTACAGATCCAGTTCCAGAGAATGTTCAAGAGGCTGAATCATCTACACCGATAAGCTGGCCGTTTGAGAAAACACACAATTGCTGTGCTTATCTTGGCGATGTTGAAAAGAATGTAGAGTTTGCTGGTATCATTGAATTCTTGAAGAGGAGCAGAGTTGTCTATGCTTTAGCTACTCCGACTATCATTTACAAAGACATCATTGAAGACTTCTACAAGAACGCAAAGTATGACTTCTGGGATAATCAGACCATCATAAAGAGCAAGATACAAGACATGGAGATGTTTATTACAGAGTCTGATATTAGAGAAGCGCTCCAGATAAAGTTTGAAGTGAGTGAAGATCCAAGAGAATTATCCTGGACTGAACAGAAAGCATGTTTCCTCAGAATGAAGTATAAAGGAGCGATTACTGATGGTTCCATGCATAAGGGAAAGCTGAGCGTGCAATTCAAATATTTTGCACATGTCATAATCCACGTGTTTGGATGTGTGAGCGGTGGATATGATGTGATGAGGAGAAGTCTAAGCTCGTTGATGGTTGCGTTGACTCTCAACAAACCATTCAACGTGTCTGGGATGATACTGGATCATATGCTGGAAATGTTAAAGGGTTTGAAGAAGAAGCAATTCATGATATACCCGAGGTTTCTCATGATGATCTTTGACCACAAGTATCCAGAATTGAAGAAGGATCCAACTATGATCCTAGGTCAAGATCATATGAACATTCGTACATTGGTGAGAATGAAAGGATATAAGGGTGTGCCAGACAATGAAAAGCCACCTCACAGGAGACTCTTTGGAGCTTTGGCTAGTCAGGATTACACTGATCCTGGCAAGAACAAAGCAAGACATGACAACAGTGATTCTGATAATGATGATCCCTTGGTGTATGCTGATGCGAACACTAAGAGGAAGAGACAGGTAGTTAATCCCGGAGCCAAAGGGAAGGGTAAGGGAAAGACTGATCAAGGGAGCTCTAAGCAACAGGTGGTGAGAAAGAAAACAACTGCTAGGAAAGGTACTGGTTTGGTGGATGAAGAATCAGTGGATTCAGAAGAAACTGAGGAAGAAGAACAATGGGATTCTGATGCTGAGAATGTTAGGACCACCAAACGTAAGGCCACTATGGTTGGTGAGTCTGAATCTTTAAACAAATCAATTGAGGAAGCTGAGAAAAGTAAGAAGTCGTTGAATGTTGAAGATGAAGGATTAGGCATTGACATGGATGAGTTGAATACTGGAGAGACTATGGTAGTAAACTTGCCCAAGCCTAAGCACAAGACCATGTCTAAGAAGACAAGTACTAAGCAGTTGAGAGAGAAAGAATTAGTCCAACTTTTGAAAGGAAAAAGAGTACCCGATGCTGGTACGTCATCGAAGCTGTCTTCACCGGTCACTAAAAAGCAAAAAAAATCTAAAGAGGCAGAGACATTATCAGTTGATCAATTAAATGTTGCACTGGATAATGTACTTGATATGTTTAGAAAGCCTCAGAAAGAAAAGGAAGTTGAAGTTGAGCCATCTAGATCCAAATCTAAGAAGGTCACTGTGGATGATGATGTAATGAAGCAGGTGAACAAGAAAATGGATGACATGATGAAGATGATAGTGGCTCAACAAGCTGAAATAGCCAAGTTCAAGCAGAATGAAGAAAAGATGCTTCAGATAGTGGTAGCTTCTAAGTCAAATCAAGATGAGATTAACGAGAAGGTTAAGAAGCTTGAAGCAAAGAATAAAAAGCTTGAGGGTAAATGTTCAAGAAACAAGAACAGGCTAAAGTTGATCAAAGAAGACAACAAAGAACTAAAGGCTGAGAACAAACGCCTTAGTGATTTGATTGATAATTTGTACAATGTTGCACCCAAGTTGAAGGAGGGAGAAGAAGATAAAGAAATAGAAGAAGAGAAAGTTGACTTTGAACCGTCTGAATCGGACAAAGAAAAAGATGATGATGAGGATGATGAAGAGTCAGAGAAAAGTGATGATGAGGATGATAAGAATGATGATGATGATGATGCAGAAGGGTCTGGGAGTCATAAAGAGGATGATAGTAGTAATGATGATGATAATGATGGAGGAGTTGATACGTCAAAGTTTACATTTGAAAAGAGAACACCTAAAAGGAAGAATGCTGGAGAATCAAGTTCGAAGAAAAAGAAAGGTGAGAACGTTGATTCAGATGAGAGTATCTTCTGGAATGAAAAGGTGAGATCTTTAACAGATGATGCTAAACAAGTATATATAGATATGTTGGAAAGAAGAGAATGGACTATTGAGTTCACAGGATGTTTTGCTGAGATATTCCAAACAGATGACATGAGATATGAATTGGAATACAATGATCCTGATCTTGAAGAAGGTGAAGTACCTGCTTCTGTGGCAAAGGAAATTCTAGATGGCTTTGCACAGAGAGTAGGGAAAACATTTGAGGAGTTTATTGTAGATGAGTCGATTCCAGATATTTCTGAAAAGGATATTGGAAGTCACTCAGATGACAAGAATACTCCTGAGCTTGATGAAGTGGAAGTTGAAGACATAACGCATGAAGAATTTCCACAGTACTTCAGACAAACTGATGAAGATGAGATATTTCCTGGTTTTACTGAGACACCAAACATTTCGGCGAAGAAAAAGGCAAAGCAAAGAAGTGCAGAGTTTGTAGAGAAGGTGTTTGGTGCTGATAAGCAAGAGTCTTCAAATCAATCTGATGAATTGAAGAGTTATTTGAAGAAATTAAGAGAAATGGATGAAAACCGACCGAAGCCTGAAGCTCAAGGAAATTTCTATAGATTTCACAATGCCAAGTTCAAAGGCAGAGCTCTTGGGTGGACATATTTGGGCAGGCTGAAGTGTATAGCTGCTAAATGGGAAACAGGGATCTTGTACTTTAACAGATTCATTGATTTGCTAACTCTACCGTACTGGGCGGTCAGAGATTTATGTAGATTCCCTATGTCAGGTGCTTCAGTGAACGGTACACATGTCGGTTGGTGTGCAGACAAGCTGGTTTGGGAAAGTAGAACGAGATGGAATAGATTCAAGCCACAATATCCCCGAAGGAAAGTTCATAGGGATATTGATCCTAAAACCAAGCTGAAGCGGGTTACTTTGATATACAAGGCACCTGAAGTGATGAGGAAAATACCTTTGATGCCCATGCCACAACATTTCAGTGCTGACTTTATTTTCTGGTATTATGATTGGAGGAAAGCTGAAGCAGTGATAGTGTTGAGAGACGGGAAGGATAAATACAAGCATGTTCATGTATTTGATCCGATGTGGTTGATTAACTGTACTTTTGAAGACATCATCATGCTTTTCTATAATCCGATTTATTGTGAGCCGAATGACGCTGATCAAGCAAAGAAGTATACTCAAGTGGTTGGAGTTTGCTTTGCATATGATATTAATGCGGGGAGTAATTTGAATAACAAACTTGGCAAGATGGTGAAGATGGCAAATGTGTCGAAACCAGTGAAGAGAAAGTTAGAGCCTGAAATGACCAAAGAGCAGAAGAAACAGCTCAGAATTAAGTTGTTGAACAAAGCCATGGACGAAGACAGAAGACAATCCAATCAATAGTCGAGGGGGAGTTTGTAGATGCGTTTTGCGACTAATGATTGGATATTAACATATGTTAGATGCTGATGGGTAGAATGTGGAATTGGTACTGGTCGAATGTAGGCTAAAGTGGGCGAAGGTAGAAGACAAATGGGCGAAGGTGAAATGGAGCTTAACTGAAGAACAGGTTCGTACCTTCTACTGGGCGAATGTGGAAGAATCCAACATTCGACCACAGTAAAGGGGCGAATGTGCAGACATTATAAATAGATGTTGTGTTTTTGTAATGGTTAGAGAGTTATTAGTTGTGTGTGTTTTGAGGTCAGGTTCCAGGTGTGTTTGAGAGTGTCTGTAATTGATCTAGATTAACCAAAGTGTCATTGTAATCAAGTTTATGAACAAGTTAATCTATGAAAAGCTTTGAAAATGATATTGATTGTGTTTTGATCTGTGTTTTTATCAGTTTGTTCAAAGCTAGGGTTTCCGCACCTGGTTTTGTAACTTGTATGATCAATTAATCCTGTTTTAGTCAAAATCTTTCTCTCACACATTACCCATGAAAATCTTGAAAAATCATCAGTCACCACAAGACAGTACAATTCTCCAGCATGACTTTTAAGCTGACAGGTCCGAGCAGATCCATGTGCAAACGTTCAAGTGGCAATTCAACAGAATTGACTTTCTTTGGCCTATGGAATTGTTTGTGCTGCTTACCCTTCTTACAACTCACACACTTGTCATTTAGGCGAAAATGTTTAACGTTCACGCCTGTGACAAGTTCATTCTTCACCAATTGATTCATCTTTCGTAGTTGAATGTGTCCCATTCTCCTATGCCACATGATAGATTCTTTTTCTGTAGCCTTGGAGAGAAAACACGTGACTTGGCCTTGAGTGGTCATTGCTTTAGACATATCGAGAATGTACAAGTTGTTCACTCTCGGTGCCTTTAACATCACCCACTCTTTTGGTAACTCGAAACCCGGCTTGTGTATGTAGCAAGATTTGTCGTCAAAGAATACAAAA
The DNA here is from genome assembly GCA_028751855.1 of Ambrosia trifida. Lineage (NCBI taxonomy): Eukaryota > Viridiplantae > Streptophyta > Magnoliopsida > Asterales > Asteraceae > Ambrosia > Ambrosia trifida. Next base: position 61,724,671 of record CM054129.1, on the reverse strand, counting down.
AATTGTTTGTCACATATCTGACTGACACTGAGCAGATTGTAATCGATTTGCTTCACATAAGATATTCTCTCAAAACTCACAATTCCATTGCTGACACTACCCTCCATAGTAATATAACCTCCCTTGTTTCCTGCAAATGCTACATAACCTCCATTGATATTTCTGATATCGAATAGTAGCGAAAGATCCCCTGTCATGTGACCAGAAGCTCCACTGTCAACAATCCAAAGACTGCTCACAGGGCCAGCTGAAGCTCCCTGCACATATCAAGTAAAGAAATTAGATTTTTCGGGGGACCCAAGCCTGTTTGGTCTTGGGTCTTTGAACAGTTTTTTTCAAAGATTCAGATTTTTCACAAACAGTTTGATTTGAATTGATCTTTTTCTGATCACTCAAATCCTTTTCATTCTCTGATTTCACATTTTGTTGTGAAGTTGAAGCACCATCAGAACCCTTTGGTGACCAAGATTGTTCAAATCGTTTCAAGATCCGGATTTGAGATTTTGGGGTCTCAGCCGGTTTCTTTACTTCTTCTTTGAACGAAACTTTCTTGGTTACCTTCTCTGATTTAACAGAGACAGGTCCAACTGTTGATTTGACAGCAGGTTTAACAGGAACCTTTTTGTTGTCAACATTTGCGTTCACCATTGGTTTCTTAAACAGTTTTTCAGTAGCTATCCGGTTACGGCGATCATAGGTCATCGGATGATTTTCCCTCCTTTTAAAATAATTGCTTTGGTTATAAAAAGGTGCTAGTTGAGGGACAAATCGTCTCTGTGGATAACAATGATTATCGACCGGACATTCATACTTTTGCTTCATTTCCACCTCGTGCCTCTTGTGTCTTACGTATGGGCAGTCGGCAAGTAAATGCCCTCTCTCCCCGCACTTAAAACACGCACGGTACTCTTCAAAATTATTCTTGGCGTTCGAGTTTGAATAACTAGTGATAGGATATTGATCATCCATACACCTTCTTCTTAAACTCTCAGGAGCTGGGTCCTTTGAGTAAGTCGGCTCAAGAAAACCATTTGACTTCTCTTTTGGTTTAATAAATTGTGTGACATAGACCTTTGGTTCTTTAGGAACATCCAAATGAATTTTCTTTAAGATTGCTGGAGGTATATCATTTGTTCGCACATGTTTTGGGAACCAAATGGTACTTTCCTGCCAGATCTTTTCAATTTTTGAATAATTTGCAAATTGTATTGGATATTCTTCATCAGAAATTATCTTATCGGATCCTTGCATCCGATAGAAAACTTTAACAGGTTTATCACAAAATTCATTTTCCTTTTCATTTAACTTTTCAATTTTCTTTTCATTTTTCTTTTCAATTTTCTTATCAATTTTCTTCTCAACAGGCTTAACTGATTGATTCTTTCTATGAGCGTTAGCCATGGGATGGACAATTTGAGATGGTGAAACAGGTTCATTAGTGATTATGTAATTTTCATCAGAAATATCACACATCTTTTCAAAAACCTTCTCAGACTGTTCATCCTCTTCATCAGAATCATCAGCAGCAACTACACCTTCATCATTTCCCAGTACAGGTCTAACATCAGAATAAGGGTCTCCCACACTAGAGGTGTTTGACTCGTCATCCGATGTAGAATCAGATTTAACTGAGCACTCCGATGCTATTGAGTGCAAATTATGGTTTTCAAACAACACCGGAGCTGGGACAACTTTGTAGTTTGCACTACTAGACTGTGAAGGCTCTTCTATTATGTGATCAACAACATAAGCGATATGCTTATAACTCTTAAGCTTTTTGTTTACTTTTTCTGCAAAGCACTTGATGGTGGCCATTTCAAGTTTTGTGTTTTCTAAATCGTTTATATAATTATTTATGGCCATTTGTTTTAAAGACAAAGTCTTTTTCAATTCTGAAACGTCTTTCATATAACCATCAAGTACTCTGTTAAACTCTTTTGCTTCATTTTTATATGATTGAAAATTGATTTTAGCACTCTCAAGTTGAACCTTGAGTTGCTTATTCTCATCTGTCAATTTATCACAAACTTTGCAATGTTTAACACAATTTGAATTTAAATTAGAAGCAGATTCAGTACATACCTGTTTTGGAGGTTCTGTCATGGCCATCAATGCAAAGTGTGCTTCCTTTCCAGCGAAAAACTTGGAATAATCAATCCTGGTACAAGCATCATCCACTATGCATGATTTCCGGGTCATCAAAAAGTCAGCTTCAGCAAGCAATTGATCAATGTCATCATTCAGTGAGTTAAAACTAGATTCAGAATCAGACTAACTCTCCTCATCAGAATAAGCTGAATCAAACTGCTCTGGAATATCAGCAACCGAATCAAGAATCATCCCAGACTTCTTCTCAGTACAAACATCACTCTCCTCATTCAACTCCTCGATCCTCACCTCAGATATCTTTTCAGTCACTACCTTCTCTTCAACATCTACTGGCTCATCCATATTCATCTGCTGTGCAACACAAGCCACATTCCCAGTTGTAATCTCCTCAACACCTAACTGCATCCCTGTCCAATCAAACCCTTCGTCTTTCTGTATCACCAAAGCTTGGTTTTGATTATCTGTTTGGGTTTGGGTGTTTGGTGTAGAAATAGGAATAATTGTTCGGTTTGAATTTTGTGGTGTTTGGTTTTGGTTTTGGTTTTGTGTTGTGTTGTGTTTTGTCTAACAGTGTTATTTTAGTGAGTATTTTGTCGGTTTTGGTAGTTTTGTTGTGGTTGAAAGCTTGAGATATTAGGACTTTGGTAAGATACCTGATTTTGGGTTTGTCGGTTTTGGTAGTTAGAGTTGAAAAGATTTCTATTTCCCTGCTGAGCTGGTTGTGTGCATTCTCTCTTAAAATGTCCTTTCTCACCACAATTGAAACACGTTACTTTGGCTTTGTTGAAGCCATAAGTAGTGTTCGGAGAAGTAGAAAGATCAGTTCTCCCGGTCTTCTGAATAAAATCAGTAGCTCTCCTCATGATACTTGCAAACGCCTATTGAATATCCATGAGCTCCATTTCTTCTTTATCAATCTGTGTGTAGTCCTCATTGGTCAAGTTGTTATTACCAATTTGACTCGCAACAAGCCCATTATACGATGCTACCATAGCTGACACCAATGCTACGTGTTGTTGTGCAATCTCAACAGTAACATTGTTTAGATTCGATGTCTCCAACACAATCGGGCTCTGATTTGTTTGACTTTGATTAACTTGCATAGGATTCATTTGAGGGATGTATGTTTGTTGTTGAGGTTGGTTTGCAGAATAACATGCTGCTTGTTGTACAGGTGAAAATGGTGGAATATAAGATGTAGTAGGATATGATGGTGGGGTATATGATGATGTTTGAGCAAGGTAATTGATTGGTGTTTTGGTTGGTTCAACATGATTAGAGACGCACGCGATGTGTGGAGCAACAGTTGAACTAGAAAGAGAAGAAGAAATACCACAATGATACAAATCTGGATTTTGAGGAATTTGTGCTCTTTTCGCCTTCCTCTTTTCTTCCATCTCCTTGTTTTCCAATTTCTGAATAAACTCATTAATTTTCCAATATTGGTATGCATCTTTTTCTTTCAACACCTCTATATGCTGGTTCCAATACGGTGGCAATGCATCGGCAAACTTGTCCACCAATTCTGACATAGGTATGCTTATCTCGTAGCTTGAAAGCTCGGTGAGTAAATGACAATACCTTGGAACCAACTCTTTCAGCGTTTCGTTCCCCATGTAGCTGAAATTCTCAAACTCTTTTCGAAGTTCCTCCATCCTCAACTTCCTCGTCTTTTCATTTTCATCATGCCTATGCTTTATCATGTCCCACAGCTGTTTAGATGTTGTACAAGAACCAAACTGATGCAACAGATCAGTATTAATAGCTTGGGACAATTAACAAAACGTCTTCTTCTAAATAGCAAATTTCTTCTTTTCATCATCTGCAAGATTCTCCAATGGAATAGGTTCTCCCGTGTTCTCCAAGATCGGAGCAACATAGCCCTTCGCAATCATCTGCCACGCTTCTGTTCCCTCTAAACCCATTCCCTCCAAATGGATCTTGAATTTGGTCTTCCACGTGTTGTAATCGACCATCTCCATAAGCTTAGGTGGACGGCTTCCACTCCCCGAAGACAAGTCTTGGATAAGAGTTGAAATGGCATTGTCGTCTGAGAGTGAACCGCTGCTGCTGCCACTCCCCAATAATCAGCTATAGGTTGTGGTTGTGCAACATGTTGGGGAATAGTACTAGTCATCGCCATGTAATTGATAGGTTGTGATGGTTGACTAGACTTTTGAGCAGTAACCGACCAAGGATCCATGGTTGTCTGCTGTTGTGGTGTCGGATTAGGTCGTGGTGTAGTAGGAAAGTTCCACATGTCGATCAAAAAATGATTAAACACGAAAAGATTAGAAAAGTTTTATAACAGATTCTAACTTCGTATGTATCGAGTGGGAAAATGTGCACAATTGTTCACGTTCGACCGTTTAAGAAGATACGAATGTAGAAAATAACATACTCAAATCACTTTCGACCGTTTACTCCCTCGTTCGACCGTTTAAAACTCACTTTCGACCGTCCGATTGGTCGAATGAAACTAAAATGGTCGAATGAACAACTAAACACTGACAAACTCAAGGTTCGACCAACTGAAACACCACGTTCGACCAAAAATTCACACGTTCGACCAAATAAACTCACACGTTCGACCAATCTCCCTAGGTTCGACCCTGCATATTCAAAAAAACGGTTATTCTTTGAAAATCAGTTAATTTTGATCAAGTTTTTCAAAAGTTGATGAAATTTGATGATTCTAATAAGGTTTTGTCTCGGATTTGATTTGGAACAAGTTTAACAAAGAGAATTATGCATTTTATCCATGAAAACAAGCTCTAATCAATCAATTTATCACCAAAATCAGTTTATCAATGAAAACAAAAAGTTTTTGATCAAAATAGGGTCCAAATCAGATGTATTATTATCAAATTGTAGTTGTTTGATCCATATGGCTCTGATACCACTTTGTAGGAGGATCGAATTGACAAAAACAATTAAGTTGATCAAACAAGTCTACTAATTCATGTGCGGAATCCTTGAATCAGTTACAATATGATAATAATATCAACAAAACGCAGAAATCATCTTCAAATCATTCATTTCATTAATTATCAAACTCAATTACACGTTAAAATGATGTTTATAATCAATTACAGACGTGAACAAAGTTGACTCAAAACTCTAGGGAGAACACTAGACTGGAGGGAAACAAAATGTCAAAAGTTACATTTCAAAAAATGAACTTGGCCTTATATAGGCCTGCACATTCGCCCATATAGTATGGTCGAATGTGCAGGTTCGACCAATCACACTGGTCGAACCAAGCAATACATAAAAATCTATTTCTACCTTCGACCTCCAGTTTTCCTTCGCACCTTGAGCTACCTTCGACCGTTCAAAAACTCTCCTTCGACCATATAATTCTTCCTTCGACCATTCGACTAAACACAAAAACATATGTTAAATGTAATCCAAAACATTAGTCGCACAAAATGCATCTACACATCCTACACACCACCATCATATCCTAATACTTACATCCCACCATTTTCACCAATGCAACAAGCTACATGCTATTCAGCTAATTTGAACCAACCTCAACAACAATCCTACATTCCTCAAGTGAATCAAACCCAAATGAACCCAAGTCAACCTAACCAGAGCCCAATTCTGTTGGAGACATCAAACATATGTTTTTGTAAGACATTGGATTCGGGACCTTCACTTTTGTCGACAAAAGTGACATATGCATTGCATGTGGAGAGAGAAAGTCGACAAATGTGGTTTTTCCTTATATGTCATTCCTCTAATTTATTATTTATTTTTTTTCAAACAAACTAATCTCAACCCTTCAAATATAAGATCAATGGACCACAATCTTTCTCAGGGGTAATAGCTGGTCGCATAAGGCGAACAGGTCAGCCCAGACTCCTACATTACGTGAAAAGCCTTTTTTCACAGAAAGTTAATTTTTTATTTATTTATTTATTTTAGAAAAATTCTCTTTTATTACCCAAACCTTTACCAAAACTCCCACTCATAAATATATATAAAGATGATACATGGGATCCGCTCATGGTGAAATTTCCTCTACCCAAGCAAACACGCAAACAGACTCAAGACACAAAAACAAAGATAAAATAGAAAGATAAAAAACCTATGAACCACGACCGAAGGACGGACCACAAAAAAAATGAAAAGCTAGAAAAAACTAATTAAGTATAAATATATATTTACAAACTCTACAGAGCATCCCCACACTTAAACTTAATCAGGGGGCTTCTCTTTTATCTGGACCCGATCTAAACCGTTTAATTCCACCCGGTTCTTATTAACAATTAAAAATTTATTTGTGGAATTGAAAAATAATTTAACCATGCTTAACGGGTCAAACCACCAAAATTTAAACTTACCTGGAATTAACCGGATGCGTGGCATGTAGCAAATAGACTGGTCATGTTTGACTTTCACTGGCTTCTTCTTCTCCAACTCATACCAGTCTTTGGTCCTCTTCCGGTTCCGATCTTTTCTTTTTCTCTTCTTTGCCCTCTCCCGTGGTTCTGTTGATTTTGAAATTCCATCTATTGCCACGGGCCAGCTATGGTGCGCTTCTTCTACCACCATTTCCATTGGATGATCCCCACACTTAGTTCTCTCATCTGGTGCAGGTTCAGTCATGTCTGTCGGTTCACCTTCGAGTAGGGCATCCAGGTATGCTATATCCCCATCGGGATCCGACTCCCCTACTTCCTCATAAACAGGTAAACTCTCTAACTCCATATCTAAAAACTCATCCTCCTCAGACAACAATTTTTGACTAACCTCGTTGTCTTCCTCTGCACCAAACATCATATCAATGGAATCTCCTAATTCCACTTCTTCTTCAATCACTTTACTCTTCACTAACAACCTCTAATACGCCGCCCATTCTTCTTCGTCGTCCTCTTCATCAGAGTCACTCCCAAAATCATATATAGTAACCTGTGGCACCGGAGGTGGGACTTCAATGTCCATTTTCGTCTCCGTGATTGGGATGATCTCTTCATCTGACTCATTTGCGTATTCCATGATCGGCTCCTTCCCTTCTGCTGGAAACGTTGGGAACAACTCCCCTCGAGCGTTCATGTACCCAAGGTAGTTGCCCTCCTCATCATATGTATAACCGACTTTCGGCAACTGCTCTTGCTGAACTTTTTCTTTTTCTTCTTCTTCATCTAATATCCTAGATATGTCTTCTAATGTTCGTTGAAGATCCAAAATAGCAGCCTGTCGGTTTTTCAGGAGGATGTCGTGCTCTGCTAACATTTTCTGGGTATTTTCATCTTTAGCAACTAATAATGTCAACAGACTCTCTATTTTACTCCAATCATTACCACTATTCTCACAAGAATTGCTTCTAGAAAATTGATCAGGATACTGATTGAAATGTGGCTGCTGATACAAGTCATCATAATAATTTGTAGGACAACCCTGTGAATAATATGGCTGCGGCTGCACAAAGGAATTAGCACAATAATGTGCAGAGGACCCCACATTTTGTGGAAATCTAACGGTAAAATAGGGTCCTCCACAAATTTCAAACATATTTACAGACTCGACAGAAATTAAAATACACAAACAATTAGACTCCTACGACTCACTATACAAAAAGACAGACTCAACACAAAACACAAGTAGCACAGATATAGCAAATAAGTGTAATCAAAGCTAGTAAACGCAATCGCCAAGAGTCCCTGGCAACGGCGCCAAAAACTTGATGTGCTAAAAGTAGTTTAATAAAAATAACTAAATTAAACCTAAAACTAGACACCTAGTAATACTCTAGACTCTCTAAAACTAAACTACTGACAGGCAAGTGAACCTATCAACTCTAGTATAGCTAAAGTAAGTCCGGATATCGAAGCCACGAGACTCTAATGGAAAACGAATACTAGACTCGATTACTTATCCTAAAACTGATTAAATTAATTTATTATTTTAAAGGGGGGGGGGGGGTTTACTGAAAAATAAATTGCAATAAAATAAAGGTTAACTTAGACTAACTAAACTGAACTAAAGACACAAACTTAGCTGAGCCGAATTCAGATGATGATAAGACACTACCTAGACCAGACTCCTAACTATGCCTGATAAGCTTCTATGGTTATGGAACTGATTTGGAACCGGGATCTTAAAATACTAAACATCAAGAATAAACTAGACACCCTCGACCCTTCTCAAGGGGAAACCCTAGAAAATTTTTGTGCTTTTAAACTACCGGTTGGAGTACAAACCCTCACAGGTTATCTAACTCTTATGATCGAGTACCCGCTAGACAATCTACCTCACAGCGCGAAAGCCTCACTACACTAGGTGCAAGGGGTAATTATTGAAGCCTAGATCTAACTTGATATGCAAGAACTAAAAGGGAAACTAGGTAGATCTTCTCACAAAGCCTCTAACCTAGCAATCTAACAACCTAGACATACCAACAAGTCCTCACCTCACAGTTATTGAACTTGGAAGAATACCTAAAATCTTCTAACCACCAAATATCACTCCTATGGTAAACTCGCGACTATTGACCATAAACTAGTTGCTACACAAAGTCTGCAACCTAACTAGCACTCATACATGAAAGACATTCACAAAAGTGCAAGTGGAGTGAATAAGTGACAATCAAAAAATAATAGATACGCACATACACCAGATCTAGAGAAATCAAAATCTTTACTGAATCATAAATCCAAAACACGTTCCAAAAACCATAGAAAAATCAAATCAAAACATAGTTATTTGTCTTAGCCTAGGTAGCTATAAAAGTTTTAGCCACAAATTATCTTGAAAAGAGAAACTAAGTCAAATAAAAATTCAGCAATCATTGTATAGAACAAAGATAATAAGGGAACGAAAAAACCGAATGATTGACACCCGAATAATCTCTGGCTTAGAACTTTTGATCACTGGCTTGCCTCTATAATATTACTCCACTGAAAAGTCGATTCCTTTGATAATATGATTGCCGCTGTGCTCGATGTCTTTTTGCTTCTTCCCCCTCTTCTTCTCGTGCGGCCTCCTTCTTTATTAATATATAAAAATTAGGTTGCGCCACTTTCTTCCAATTTCCAAATTGGATTTTTTTTTGCTGTGGCCCATACATCTGACAAAAGTCACATTTTAAGTTTTATTTTATTATTATTATTATTATTATGACTCGGCTCTTTAGACTCGGGTGTTCTTGACTTGATCAAAGTTGCTCGTTTACGCTCCAACGTCTATGAACACCTACAAAATACAAAATAAATAAATAGGTACTAAAAACGACGCAAAACTAATAAAAATCTACAAAAACCTATACTAAATAAAATAGACCGGTACAAACCTAAAACTAATAAAACTACTATTTAAACGACTCGAAAACTATACAAATTTTACACTGGAAATGGATGTATTTTACAATACGTCAACGTGATTATTATTTTAGAGTAACATATACAACTCTTTATTTAGAGGACTACTTGACTGATTATTTCTTTTCAAAAAAAAACTTGACTGATTATTATTTTATGGGTGATTATGTATGTAAACGGCTATTTACTAGTTACTATATACATTAATTAACTTATTTACTTGTTTTTTTTTTTTTTAATTTCAAATGTTTTATAAAATATTAATATGACATTGCAATATGTCTATTTTTATCAACGTCATAATATAAATTAAAAATATTGAGCTGTATCAAATAATAAGATAATTCGTTATAATTTTTTTATTTCATATAACTCTGTTTAACTTATATTTCTCGCAACGTAGATAAAAATAAAAAAATATCATAATGCAACATTTATTTATTTTATAAAAATGATATATTAAAATTAAAAAAGAATTTAACCATTGGCACATCGGCGTAAATAGTTGGTCTAGAACAATTATTTTATTCTACATTTGTCAATGGACAATGATAGGTTCGGGAAACGGTATATAAGAAAACATGATGCGGCATATAATTACAAAGCTGGTCGACGATGTCTATGTCAAGTTAGTAAGGGTCGCCAGTTACTATGTTCCATGCCAACCATATGGTTATTTTATTACGCAAATTAACAAACTATATATATATATTGCAAAGGGATTAATCCTACATGTCATACTCTTATGTAATCTCACATTTGAGACATGTCACATAGGATGTGATGTGACAACTCTAAACCAATTAAAAAAAATGAATAAATATGATAGAATGTGATGTGGCAACTCTAGACCAATTAAAAAAAGGAATAAATATGGTTTAAATATGGTTTAACTTAATCTATTAAATACATAATCTACTAAATGTAAATATTAAACCTTTATTATTTTCTCTCTCATGTTTTATCCCATAACCTTTAAACATTAATATCTTTTACATACGAGATTTTTTAAAGAAAAAAATTACACCAAATTAACGAGCGTTTTATTATCTTTCCAACGAGTACCATAGTGCTATATAAAAAACGGAGAAAAAAACGACTATTTTTTGTAACCCGACTTGTATTGTGTCAGGTTTGGGATTAGTTTAAAAAAAATTGTGGGTTTGGGTCGGGCCTGGGATTAGGTGATACCCGACCCAATTACCTGAAACCACATACCCAAATACCTGAACTATATACCCGATCATATACCCATGAATTTTTTAGCACATCACATAACCCTTAGACTAATGCGTTCGATATTTCAATAAATAATTTTTTTCCTTATTTCATGTTAGTTCTTTAAAGAATGATCGATTACAAACTTCCGAATTTATTTGACATTATATAATATTTTGTAATGGCACTAGATTTATACCCCGACACAGAGATTCGTTTTTTTTATATTAGAATATGATAACTTATGGCAGAGATTTGTTTAAAATAAATAAATAATAATAATAATAATAATCATTAATCTTATATTGGCAAGTCATTAATTATGTTGTCATATTAGATATTTTATTATGTCATATTAGATATTTCAACCCGGGACGCTCTCGGGATAAAAACTAGTATGTAACATATAAACTAATTTTATTTCAAATATATTTAAAACCAAATAAAGAGTAAAAAGCAATAAATACACTTGGACCAATACGAATAAAGTATTTATAAAATAATAAGAAAAAACAATATACTTTTATTTTTATAAATTTAGGGGCCGTTTGGTAAGGCTCTTAATGAGCCTTTGAATCATTCAGTGCTGAATGATTCAGCATTCAGCACGTTTGTTTCAGTATCTGAATGGAATGGTTAAGACTGAACCAAGTGGTAAAAGGGCCGGTTCTCTCTTTGGGGGAGTCGGGTTCGATTCCCACGGGAGGCATGTGATGGATACCCCCACCCTTGTGGTGGGGTAGGTGGTTGGGAAGTGATGGAGAGACCCTTGACCCTTGTGGTCATGGGTTCGACTCCTGATCCCTCCAGGTTTTACCGGTTCACTACCGTCGTGCCTTCGGGCGGGTTTGTGGGCCGGGTTTTCCCTGGAACAGAAGACGGGTGGGTCGAAGGGCTCTGTCCGTACAGACTAGAGGCCGTCTGGGGCCCCTTTCGGCCATTGGGGGCCGCGTACAGAGTACCCGGCAAAACTTTAGTTGATCATTCAAAAAAATAGACTTGAGATGTTGCTGAACCATTAAGTACTGAATGAATTCATTTTTACTTCCCCTACCAATGTGGGACAAGAAGACTAACCATTTAGATGTCCAGGAAAACAACACTTAATGATTCAGCACTTAACCATTCAGATCCTCTTAACCATTCAGACTTCTTAATAATTCAGCACTTAATCAACCAAACAGCTCCTTAGTCATTTAGATATACTAGCATGAACCCGCGCGTTGTGGTGGGGCTGCACCATATTTGGTGGTTGCGTTTGGTCAGTTATATTGCGGGTGTTGTATTTTATATAAACATATTAATAATGTGTAATATATATCGGAGAACGTACAACATTATTAATTATTAATCTGTACAACGACGACCCTTATATTCTTAATTCATTCTTCGTTATTACCCTTTCAAATATATTACAAATCTTATAGAATTATAATACATTCTTATTTAAATATCGTAGAGTATTTCATATATATTTCAAGCAATAACACTTATGCGTCGCTAAAATTTATATTAGTGTAATACATAATATACACAATTTTCTTGAATTATAATAACAATCTAATAAAAATGACAATTGTTTATGAAATGATAGGTCATTTTTTTAACCAACTTGTTTGTTTCTTTTTTTTCCCTCAATAGAATATGCACATATTTTTTCTAGTATCCATCCATTCATAAAATACATTCTTATTTAAATAAAGTTCTTATAAAGTTTCATCTTCTTCGCGACGTAAACCTAATATACTCTACGATATATCTTTTTTACCCCCAAAGATTTAGATGAGTTTCGAGTGACATGTGTTAAAAGATCGCTTGTAGCAATCGAGTTAAAGGTTTTGTAACACCCCAACCGATGGCGGAATCATCGAGGTGTCACGTAGTGACGATTGTTCAAAAGCACATGGTACTAAAATGTAAATATATTATTGAATAATTTAAATTGTCTTACATGGATGAAATGGGAAAAATACAAAAGTCTGAACAAAACATGAAATTTGAAATAAATTATTAAAAGCAAGCACTAAAATCCAATGCTATGGAACTAAGATCAAACTCCACCTGAAACATGTACACAATAAGTTTTGTCAATATATGATATGTTGGTGAGCATTCCTAGTTTTAATACATATAGTAAGTTGGAAAATGGTATACAATTCAAGTGCAAAGCTACAGTGCATTTATGTAAACTATGTATCATACAAATTAGCGAAATCAATCATGTGACTGTATAAATGTACTAAAATGAACGGCGGTGTACTTATCCAATAAATGGATAATAACTTAACAATGATTCTCCGATGAAAAAGGGGGGAGAATCACCTAGGTGGGTTGTCAATCCAATAGCGCTATCCAATGTTAAGGTCGGCTTGTACATGGTTAATGATTTCACTAAGTACAAATGTATTCTACATGTAATGTCTAAGCATAAAGCACATATGTAAGCAATTGCACATTGTACTAGAATTGTATTGTAAAAATGTGAACTTGTATGTGTATTTTGTATAAATGTACATGTAACACCCAAAAAGTGAATAAAGACAAAAAAAGGGATAGGAAATACTCACCTTAGTGCTAGAATTGAGTTCCTTGATATAGTATATTTGTGGCTCTTGTGTCCAACTATCACCCTATTTATAATGAAATAATTGAGTAAAAGGGAAAACTTAAAAGTCTATGTTTTCTAGTCTACAAGTAGTTTTAGGGTTTCTAATTTGGGGATAAGTATTCGTTTAATTGTTAATTAGGTAAATTGGTAATAAATAAAAGAATTTGGATAATAAATAAATAAGAGACTATTTGTAGATTTTTTATTATAGTTGATCATATTATAAGATTCTAAGTATGAAAATAGTTTTTATAAAATTATTTCCTCAAAAATTGAATATTTAGTATATTTATTTCTATTTGTCAAAGATTTAATTTTAATATCTAAAAATATGAAAATTAAAGAAATTTAAAATTAAAATTTATATTTCTAAACTAAATGAACAAAAACAATTTATGAAAAATTTTGGTTTAAAAATATTGAAAAATGAATGTATTATGATTTATTTATGATTTCTTTATGATTTAAAATAACAAAAATCAATTAAAGATATGAAACAAACGATTTTTCTGGAATAAAATTTATTTCTGAAATGCTTATTGATCTAAAAGTTTAAAATAATTTTTGTGGAATTTTATAAAGTCGTTTAGATATTTTTATAGAATTTTAAAATTATAAATAAATAAATTTTTAGTATTTATAATATATATTAAGTAAATTATTTTTGGAAATCTAAAAATTGTATTATAAACTTTGTCATGATGTTAACATAAAACAATTTTTATAGAATTTTTAAGACACTTTGTGTATTTAAAAACTATTTTTGAAAGAATGGCTAAAACATAAGTATAAAAGAAAATAAAAAAGGTTTGGGACGGGGCTCAAACTCGAGACCCCTTGCTAACTAACAGATGACACAACCACTTGATCTAGATCAGTGGTTGTTTCCTTTTTGTTTCCGAATCTGTTTTAAATGAACATAGCCCAGAAACATTATCCCCAAATTCAACACATATGAACCCTAATCTTCTAATCACCACAATTCATAACCTATAGCCCCTGAAACCTTGGGGCTATTGTTTGTGTCTGGCCGAAGAATAAAACCAAGCAAAAATTCGAAACTTACAATGCGTGTATGACACGATTCGAAGTGGTCAACGACAAGGTCAAACCGAGCAAGAAACGCAGATTTGGAGTCGTTTAAGGACAATTGGGTTGTGGGGATTTGATTATCGGTGCATAGAGCCTGAGTGGGGGTTATCAATTTATACTAATCGTTTGCAATCGTATTTTTGGAAGATTTGTCCCGTCATAACTAGTATACGCGTATAATCATATGTTTGGAAGGTTTTGAATGTTAATTGGCATGGGAATTACGTAGGGTAGGTCGGTTAGTACATACCATAAACGAATTGCTAATCAAGACGCGGATTGGATGTAGATTTGGAAGGTGTTGCTCGCAGTTGACTTTCCAAAGTCAACTGGGCGTGATTATGAAGGTTTTATGTTTATTTGTGATTGAGTAATATTAACAAGTGTGATGCAACCCAGTTGGTTTGGAGTGTGTTGTATGTTGGGCCGGCCATGGACGCGGGTTCGATTCCCGGTCCATGCCTTTTATTTTTTTACAATTATTTCACCACCATAATGTTATTTCATGTATATAGTATGATTATACGAGTCCAAAAGTATCCCAAAATATTTTTAGAACGTACTAGAAAGATAAAATGCAACGTTTTCTCAAAATAATAGACTTTAACAACAACAACAACAACAACGACGACGACGACGACGACAACAACAACAACAACAACAATTGTTTCTTGGGAATATTTACCATGGCACATTTGTAATTCTTGAGATTTTGAGGGCTAATTTGGTTATTTTTATGGTTTGCAAAAAGTGTTTAGACCTTTAAAAAAAAAAAGATTTGCACTTAGCATGAATTGAACTTGAGACCAAGGAATACAAATGCATAACAAATCAATCCACCACCAAGCCATTTTATGATTTATTATAGAATCGTATATTGTTATATTAAAAAAAAGGTGAAAAGAACTTGTGGCAACACTATTCATTTAGTGGAGCAATCAAGTGATGAGTAAAGTCCTATTTGAGTCCCTGTGGTTTTACCATTTTAACTACTTGAATCCAATTTCAAAACCTTTAACCCTTTGAGTACCTGAGGTTTCCAGTTACACCTATTTGAGTCCAATTGGATAACTTTAGTTAAGTTTCTTTGTTAACTTTTGTCAAAAGGACTAAAATGCCCCTTTTTATATATTTTTGTGTTATAATATATTATTAAATAATATATATATATATATATATATATATAAACATCCTATTTTATAACTATTAATATATGTATAAAAGTATATATATATATACATATATCACACAAACCTGAAATATCTCTTTCTCTCTCCACCACCACCACCACCACCTCCACCTCCACCACTAACCACTGCCACTGCACCATTACCTCTACCACTGCACCTCCCCACCACACCACCCCCACTGTAACACCATCACACATTCTTACCACCACACTGTATGACTCACCGCCCACTGCACCATTCCCATCGGACTCAACCAACAATAGATTTTCAGATCTATATATCCTTCGAGTGAGAGAACATTGGTTCGGTTTATGGATTTGAATCACAAAATATGAGATGTCTTTTCCCAGCATCAAAGACCTGTAAGTCGCCACCTTGAGCAATTTAGGCAGTCACCACGACAACTGCCAAAACATTAATATTGGAAAACATCACGATCAATTACCTGTTTTAGTGGCGGCGATGATATAGAGTTTAGAGAGAGAGAGAGATGGAGTAGGGAGTTAAGAGAGAGATGAAATTAAATTTTAACATGCTACCGTTGTGGGTCTAGAAAGGGAAATTATCTTCACGACGAGGGTGAACTTAATGTGGCCGGAACCCTTGCCGAAAAACCGGCAGAGAGAGGTTGGGGTGTTACGTTGGGTCGATGGTTACTTGAGAGAGGTGAAGTAGAGATACCAGGTGGTAGAGGTGGTGGTACGGTGGCAGTGGTTACTGGTTAGTGGTTAGTGGTGGAGAGAGATATATATATTTCAGGTTTGTGTGATATATGTATATCTATATACTTTTATACATATATTAATAATTATAAAATAGAATATTTATATATATTTTTTATTTAATAATATATTATAACATAAAATATATAAAAGGGCATTTTAGTCATTTTTACAAAAGTTAACAAAGAAACTTAACCAAAGTTATTCAGTTGGACTCAAATAGGTGTAACTGAAAACCTCATGTACTCAGAGGGTTAAAGGTTTTGAAATTGGATTAAGTAGTTAAAATGATTAAACCATAAGGATTCAAATAGGAATTTACTCTAAAGTGATTTATAATTGTTGTAAATGGAAGTTTCAGTTTAAATATTAAGTTTTTTTTTTTTTTTTTGAACATTAACTTTCATTAAAAACACACCGGGGAAGTCCTCAAGGCAAGGACGACACCCCTAAATATACACCATGTACAAAAGATTTTTACACCAATCCTCTCAAACGAGGTCCTTGAATTGAGACCTATACTTTAACCATAGAAACGACAAAGATTTAATACTACCTACCACACTCGAAACCTTAGGCTCCATCCCCTTGAAAATTTTCTCATTCCTTGTTTTCCAAATCAACCAAAGGGAAACCAAAATAATGCCATGAATTATCTTTTTGCCCCACTTTCCTTTGGTAGCTTGTTTGTGTAACTCTAAGATGTCCCTTGGGTGATAGACACCAACAGTATTCAAACCACACCATTGCCAAATGCTGGACAACACCCCAAATAAGAACCCACAACTAGCAAAGATGTGCTCTGTAGTCTCAAGACTGACATTACAAAGTTTGCATCTATCATCAGGAATATAAACATTTCTTCTGCTTAAAGCGTCAACGGTCGGAATCCTATCCATCTCCGCTCTCCATGCGAAAATATGACATTTCAACGGCACCCACCCGACCCATTGGAGCTGATAATAGTTGTCGTAAGTTCTAACTGCATTCACTCTATGTTTAACTTCGGCGACCGAAAAAAATGGTGAACCGGCCCACTCCCAAGAATCTGAAACATCAGATAAAGACTTCTGATCCAGCATCGAAGACAGCAGAACCCATTCGTCAACCTGTTCAGCATTCATAGGCATGGTGAAATCCACAGGAGACCACATTCCATTGATTATGCAGTCACAGATCATCTTTCGTTTGCTTGGAGCCGTTCGGTAAAGCCGTGGAAATCTGTGCTTCAGCGGCTCATCCAGTATCCACGCATCTTCCCAAAAACGAATACGACTTCCATCGCCAAGATTCCCTTTCAGCAATTCAAGAAAAAACTTGTCCCCACATCTAAAATTTTCGCAGTTCTTAACGATAGCTGTCCACACTCCTGTTTTACCTGAAATACATGGCATACCTGACCACCGGCTTCGACCATTATGGCAAGCAAGAATAATAATCCTCCACAAAGACCCTTCCTCCGTTCGGAAACGCCAAGCCCATTTTGAAAGCAAAGCATTGTTAACATCTTTCAACCGACTAATACCCAAACCCCCTTTAGATTTTTCACGAGTAACCCTTTCCCACGAAACCCAATGAAGCTTATTTTTTTCACAAGATGCTGACCACAAAAATCTCTTCATAAGACTCTCTAGATTATCGATTACTCCAACAGGGGCCTTATAAAGCGAGAAAAAAATAAATAGGAAGACTTTGTAACACCGACTTTAGAAGAGTAAGTCTTCCTCCAATAGAAAGTAGATTCGCCTTCCAAGAGGATAGTCTCGATTCAAAAACTTCGACAATTTTCCTCCAATTATTTTTTCTATTCATATTGGCCCCAACCGAGACGCCTAAATAGTCAAAAGGAAAAGAACCGTCACGACAACCCACCACCTTAGACATAGACAAAACCTCTTCATTCGAGACCCCCGTACCATAAAGAAAAGACTTGTGAATGTTTATTTTGAGGCCCGAACATAAATAAAAGATCCGAAGAATCCTAGATGCCACCACAATATTATTAGTCGACCACTTACCCATTAAAAGGGCGTCATCCGCAAAAAATAAATGAGAAACAACCGGGCCATTTCTCTCCAAAGACACCCCTTCAAAAGCGCCAATTTTGATAGCTTTATTGAATAAACATGTTAAAGCTTCCATCACAATTAAAAACAAAAACGGAGAAATGGGATCTCCTTGGCGTAAACCTTTATGACATTGAAACTCGAAAGTAGGCGAACCGTTCACAAGGACCGCCGACCTCGCCGATGCTAGAATACCCTTTATCCACAAACGCCACTTCTCCGTGAAACCCATTTGCGCCATAATGGAATCTAGGAAAACCCAATTAACATTGTCGTACGCTTTTTCAAAATCAATCTTCATAAAGAAAACACTTTTAGCTTTCCTTTTACACCAAGACAGAATTTCATTAGCAACTAGAGGGCCATCTAAAATATTCCTCTCACTAAGAAATCCCGTTTGGTTATCAGAAATAACAAACCCAATCACCTTCTTAAGTCTCAAAGACAAGACTTTAGAAATAACTTTACTAATAATACCCACCAACGTAATTGGTCTAAAATCTTTTAGCCCAATAGGATTCTTGATCTTCGGTATAAGCGTGATGAATGATGATCCACACCCACGACTTATTGTGCCCGTATCATAAAATTCCAAAAAAATCTTCAAAAAATCATCTTCTAATGTGCTCAAAAGTGTCGAACAAAAGTAAAATTAGAGCCGTCCGGACCTGGAGCTTTATCCTTGCCACACTCGAACACCGCAATTTTTATTTCTTCTTTGGTAAACGGCATAGTAAGGCCGTCCACCAGGTTGAGAGGAACTTTCTTCAAATCTGCACAACAAAGATAAGGCCTAGCAGGTAATTTTTCTTTAAAATGATTACTAAAGAACCTCAACACCTCCCTTTTGACCAAATTTGGCTTAGAGACCCATTCTCCATCCACCATAGACCTTGAATTGTATTAGAAGCTTTTCTACCATTGATAATCCTATGGAAATACGCCGTGTTGTCATCTCCAAACTTGGCCCAATTAACCCGAGATTTTTGTTGCAGATCCTTGGCGTGATAGAATTCATGTTCCTCAATACCCTTTTTACACTCCTGCCAAACCCACTCCTCCTCCTCCAATAATTCTCGGCTCTCCATATCAACTTCAAGCCTTTCTAAATCATTCTTCAAAATTTTGAGCTCCTCACCTTCCTTAATCTCAACCCGTTTTTTCCAATCCGATAAAATCTGCTTCAAATATCTAAGTTTCGTGTTCAGGATCACATCCGCGGCCCCTGTCATTTGAAAATCCTTCAACGACTTGACTACCAATAATTCACACCCATCTCTATCCAACCACGAGTTGAACCAACGAAAAGGCCGAGCACCAAAATTCTCATTCACCACGGTCAATAACAAAGGACAATGATCTGATAAATAACGGGGTAAAACACGAACACAAGCCTCAGGCCACCGATTAAAGAAATCTGAGTTAACCAAGATTCTATCAATTTTACTAAATTTGATAGCGAAGCCTTTCTTAGTTAAACAAGTAAACTTTCCCCCTTTCATTCCATACTCTACAAGGCCTGCAGAATCAATAAAAGAATTAAAAGCATCTGCATCTGACTGGTCAAAAAAACAATTTCTTCTATCTTCGCAGAACCGAACAGAATTAAAGTCCCCCAGGAGACACAAAGAGCCATCGCAGCTACTGATGATGTTTAAAATATGCTCCCATAAGGGTCTTTTATCAATCAACTTGTGAGGAGCATAAATATTAAGAATATTAAGCAACGTCCCATCTTCTTTCAAAAAACCTTTGACCAAAATAAAGTGCTGATGCTTCACTGATGAAACTTTAGAAAACTTATTAGGGTTCCACATTGAAACCAAACCCCCTGAACGCCCCCTAGCTTCGACAAATTCCACCTCTACAGACGAATTACCCCAATACTTACAACAATTAAAACCAGACATATCCCTTAATTGTGTCTCTTGTAGGGCTACAAAAGACACCCCATTTTCTAGCATTAAACGTTTAATCCAAGAATCTTTACCATTAACTCCCAAACCCCTAACATTTAGAGAAAGAATATTCATACCGGAACAGTTTGTACGCCTTCTTCCATAATAATACCACTAACCAATTGCTCTTTTGCTTGAATTTGAGCCCCCAAAGAGACCCCTAATTTTATTGTCTCCTCCACCTCAGGATTAGAAACCATGGCCGACGGGGGAGCCGACAAAACTTCATTGTTCATACGTTGCTGTGGCGATTCACATACATTCTCCCAATCTTCCATCAATTGATTAAAAGGTTGTAATGGCTCTTTCGATTGGCGATCAACATTAACACGACGATCTAACTCCTCACAGGTAAGGGTAGGACTGTGAGACACAGGAGAAGGAAACAAACGAGTTTGGGCTAAAACTTCCATTGGGTCCATCGGGCCAATGAGGGAATTCAAATAAAATGGATCCCCACTATTGGGCTTGATCTTATGTTTTTGTTTTTTCTTATTATGTGGGCCTGAAGCAGATCCTGACCGACTGAAAGATTGTTTAAACTGAATTTTCTTTCTCTTCTTAGATATTAAGCATACAAACCCCTTTCTCTTTGGTGAAGTGTCACATGCAGTCCCTCCTTTTGAGACACAATCCTCATCATCAGACTTTCCTTTATCATCCTCCATCCCACCCGAAATTTTCTCAAAACCATTATGATCATTAAACTGCTGGTCAACATTCAAAGGAATAATTGGAGTTTCCAAAAATTCCTCCTCCACATTAATGTCTTCCGTAACGTTTCTTCCGGTGGACTTCTCGGATTCCGTCAAAGGTCCCGGCGAAATCCCAATGTCTACCGGAGTTGCCATGTCGTCCACCGTCTTATCCGATTTAGGATCACCTCGAACCGAATCCTCCTTAACTTCTTCAAAATCCGGCACCCAATTGTCAATTTCCTCCATAACCCAAATACGATACTTACGATTCTTCCAGATAAGAGAAATCTCCTCCGAAACTCTCTTACCCTCCCCAACTAGAACGCCTATGTATTCAAACGACAAATCCTTATCCCTTTCAGATACATTGGCTTTGTGAACAATAGGACCATACATGCCGGCGATTAAATAAAAAACTGAGTTAGTACAGAGATGTAACGGGACACCCTGTATTTTCAACCACGCTACCCGCTCAAAACCATAAGATTGCCCTTCCCAAACGAAAACAGAAGAAAAACAATCAACCATCTTAATCACCTCTTCAAAAACCAACGTGGCTTTCTCTTTAGTTTCAAAAGAGATAAGCACCTCGAGACCGCCTAAATAGTGAACAATAAACTTCTCTTTAGTAATCGAATTCAGAATGACATACACTTTCTTCACGGCTTCTATGTTCACCATCTTAGCTACTAAAGCTTTCCCATGCAATGCAGAGAAAGCTACAACATTGCTATCAATAGTTAAAGATTTGCCAACCAATAAATCTTTGAAAGTTTTCAAACCAGGCACAGAAATGTTCCCCTGAGATCCCTCACTCTCTTTATTGTGTGATTGTCTATTATCATTATTCATATTATTAGTTTGTCTCTCATTCTTTTTTGAGGATATATTATTATCATTATAATACCGGAAATTTTTTTGTTGAACACCGATCTCACCCTCTTCTAAAACAAAACGAGCAATGTTGAACCAAAGTTTAGATTCACCCATGCGAATCCCTCGAAGATTTGTAAGTAACTCCGTCTTGTCTTTCACATCCAACATGGAAATAAAACCAAATCGATTGCCACTTTTATCGCGCTTTCTTGCGATATACAAATCAAAAATCTGACCAAACGATCGAACTTGAACAGCCAAATCATTCCCACTACAACCCTCCGGGAGATTAGACACAAAAAGTTTTGTAATACGACATAAGATGTTATCGGGGATAGGGGTTTTCCGGCGAGGGTGCTCCATCCAATTTGTGACAACCACTGTTTAAATATTAAGTAAGCAACATTAAAAATGTAGAATGTATAAAAGAAATCCTTCTATTATATTTCATACTAAAAGTTATATACTATTTATAAAAATTATATAAAAACATATAATAATTTAATGAGCGTTGTCATATTCATAAAAGTTTGCTGAGAAACTGTATGTACCATGGTTCACTATGTTCAGCTCTCTGAGGACGCCAGACCAAATAAAAAATATACAAAATATATAATAATGAATTGATGAAAGCTCCAACACAACTTAAGTAGGAACAACTCGACCAACGGTTGTATTATATACATGGAACCTGTACACTTTATAAGAGAAAGTTTACGGTATAAAGTTGTATAGTGTACAAAATTTAAGAAGTGTTTTAGGCCTTTGATGAAAAATAAGTTAATGGATGAGACTAAAACAGTAAAATATACGTTGAGTTTCTAAAAGAGAAGGAGAAGGGCAAAATAGGTATAACCCACAATGGTTGAGTTACATCCCTATTTTTAAAACGGTCATAACTTTTTCATACGACATTATTTTTTTTTAAAAAATTACACCATAAAAATAAGTTTTTCATCCTCTTTCATTTCCATACTATATTGCTATACTTTTTTAATTTTTTTTTTTGCTGAGTTGATAGTACTTGCGTCTAAATGTAAACACTTGATATAATTACTTGCGTTTAAACATGTCTGAACCAGAACAAGTCTAGTAGTACTATCTGTACTTAAATTTTTTTTTTTTGCTGGGTTGATAGTACTTGCGTCTAAATATTTAAACACTTGCGTTTAAACATGTCTTAAGCAGAAACAAGCCTAATTGATTTATAACATTTGACTTATATGTCGGCAAAACTTCGAGAGCTTGACGTAACTTATTTTCCTACACTCCATATTGTTTCTTACACTTTATACAATAACTCACTTTTTACGTTAGCCTCTCCCTTAATATAAAAAAAAATGTCACTAAACAATTTACAAATCTACCATTAAACTATAATAGAGTTATCATAAAATCCTGAATTTTAATAATTCTTTACCGTTTTATGTTTACCTTCCTGAAGTTTAATAAAGTTATTTCGCTGATCTTGAAGTTTAAAGGCTCTATTTTATTCTTTTAACCGTCGTTTCAACGTATTTTTTTTAAATACTAGACCTTACGTATTTTTCACCGAATCTAAACACCCGGTGCAACACGTTACTAAATCTATTTTCATCGTTTTCAATTGATTTAAACACATGCTCAAATGCTTTTGAGCATTATATATATATATATATATATATATATATATATATATATATATATTAAGTTTTCTGTTTTGGTTGCTATTTCGAATTCATGTACCATAAGGTTATCGTAATAACAGTGGCGGATATAGAAATTTTTTAGGAGTAACGTTCAATTTTTTTTCTTACCGCAGTTGTTTCATATAATCTTTGTTTTAAAAAAGCGTGCCTCAGTGCGCCTCATCGCCTTATGTGTGACATCCGTCACCTTTCATTTTATCTTTTGTCCGACTTTAGCCCCTCTCATTTCATGAATTTACATTTATAATCTTTGTAATTCGAAGATTCGATTCAATAATAAAAGTTGTGAACTTGTTTCTTGCGATTATTAACCATCTACTCGAATCGTTGTCGTAATTGAAAAAAAAAATTCTTTTCTTTTATAATAATAATAATAATAATAATAATAATAATAATAATAATAATAATAATAAGAATAATAATAAGAATAAGAATAGGAATAGTAATAATTTCTAATTTTTTTTTTTAAATCTCAAAACTTGTTAGAAAAAAAAACGTGGTCAACCTTTCTAAAGTCAAAACCCAATTCAAACAAGATTTTGAATCAAAAATTAATGCGCTTGAACCAATTTTGGAAACAATTGATGAGTGATTTATGACCGACACCATCATACTCGTCATTGACAACCATCAATTTCGTTATTTTGACCAGATTCATAATTAATTTTGTCAAAGATCAACCGCGTCTTTAAAGCTTTCCAAAACTCAAATCAATCACCTTTAATATGATTGTTTTGGCCACAATTGAACCCTCCTATAAAATCAGACCTGTATCGCGACCAAAACCCATCCAAAATAACCTTCTTCCTTGTCTTAAATCGCTCAAATTCAAAGCTTGTGTGTTTAGGCTCTCTTGTACCAGTTAATACCCTCCCTGGTACGTGATAATTCAATTAAACTTGGATATAAGGTCGATTCATAGTTGGAAGTAAAAGCCCTATGGTTGATCTTGTTATCTGCATCGAATTCTTAGTCAATTAGATGATTTAGGCGAGTAGGGTTTATAGGATTTAAATGGGGATTTTGTATTCTGCAGGTTATTGGATTATAAAGATTTTGAATCTATATCAACTAATAAATACAGATGTAGTCCATTGGTCTGTGCGTTTTTAAATTACAGATTTGACCAAGGTTCAAACCTTGTACAAAGCATTTATTTAGATTTTGTTTGGTTTAATTTTAATGCTTTCAGATTATATTTATGTATAATATAAATCAATAATAAGAACAAGCCACCACCCAGATCAGCTGGTTCTAGGCGTGGATTTACAATAGTAGATCACTGGTTTGAGCCCTTGGAGGGTTGGATCTATTTATTATTTTTTTTTCTTCTTTCTAACATATATATATATATATATATATATATATATATATAAATCCTTTTAATTATTAAAAATAGTAAACTTAGTCCAAAATTTTTATAAAAATTATCCTAGCTTTATAAGACCCTAAAGTTTATGTTTATAATTTTATTTTCCAGAAAAATATTTATTTATTATTTTTAATGTATTTATTTTGTTAAAATCATAATTAATTTATTAAAAATTCATTTTTCATCATTTTAATACCAACATTTTTGTGGATTTATCTCTAACCATATAAAACTTTTTAGAAATTTATTTCGTGTAAAAATAATATTTTTACCCAATTTTATAATTTAATTCTATTTAAATTGATTACATTCAATTAAATTCTGTTTTAAATGAAAATAATATGAAAAATAATTCTTAAAATTATTTTCACTTATATAACATATTAACTACTGTAATAAAATAAAAAAAATATTTTTTGCACTTTATTTGTATTTATTTCCAAATTATTGCATTTATATGTTCATAAATCAATTTCAAATATAAAGATACCAAGATTATAAGTTTTAAAATTCTGAAATTATTATTACTTATTTATTTATACTTTAATGAAATGGCATAAAAACAAATATTTACATATTGAAGCCGTTCCATTATTTACGCTTTTGATTATTTATTAAATCTCCATAATTTCAAATAATTAATGGAGATCATAATATTTTCATTAAATATTAAAATTATAGTTAAATTCAAAAACTCTAGAATCCCCAAGTTTAGTCTACAAAACCCTAAGCGCCTAATTCTAGATAACTTAGACTTTTAAGTTTTCCCAAATACTTATTTATTGCCATAAACATAGGGTAATACTTGGCAACGTTTGGACCACATTTATTCCATTACAAATGACTTGATAATTTGCTAAGGTGAGTATTACTTATCCCCTTTTTTTCGTTTTTACACTTTTGGGGTGATTCATGCACAAGTATACAAAACTTGCACATTCACTTACACATACATTTTCTTCATTTACAATTCATATACGTGTCTTGTTTATCTTTGTGCTTTATGTTTGAAAATGAATGTAGCTTACGTACAAAATCATACATTTAGACATAACTTATGTTATGGTGCTCTTTACATATAGACGTAACTTATGTTACGGTGCTCATTTAGACATAACTTATATTATGGTGCCCTTTTAGACTTGACACGTGTTAGGGTGCTCATTATCAATTTTACCTTACCAACTTTACATTTGATCTTGTTTTGTTTGGTTACTTATGTGTTTACATAATGCCTTGGTAATGCTAGACACATGAATTGTATCGCTTTTCAAACTTATACTATATGTACAAAGCTAGGTAATACTCACCAACATCATATGTTGACAAAATTTATTTTCGTACATGTTTCAGGATAATCTGCTTGACGCTTCACATATAACTTTGGACATAGATTAAATCAATCAACTATCTCTATTTTTGTTGTCGTGTATTTATTTTCACATGTTGTAAAACAATATTCAATAATCAAATATTTACATTTTAGTACCATTAGCTTCTGAAGATCGTCACTACGTGACACCTCGATGATTCCGCCATCGGTTGGGGTGTTACATTATGTGACCTGAGGCGCACGACGTACATGGAGTGCAGTTGAGGAGCCCTTATTTGTGTAGTAGAATGTTGTACAACAAGCTTTTAAGGTTGTACAAGATACAGTTCAGTGAGGCATATTATCAAACCGTTGGAGTGTATTACTGAATCAAAAAGAATACATTTTTTTGGTTATTTAAGCCCCAAATTGACAAGTTATACACCATGGTAGAATTAACTTATACTACCCAAACTATGTTACAGTCTTTTATAAGTGTAAATGTCAAATCAGCCTAACTAAATTGTGAAGAAAAGAATACCAAAATAGAAGGAAAAAGGATAGTATATGTAAAGGTTTAAGAGGGTTTTCAAACCTCAAGTGCATTCAACAGTTCCATTATGTCATTTTATCCTGTGTGAACATGAATCTTCACTACGTCTAACTCAACCTACAGACAATCAAGAAAAATTGCAACCAAGGTACTTAGACAAAATATGATAAAAATTAGAGGAGAAAAGTGGAAAACTAAGGCGAACATTTCATCATACACTTGGTATGCATATATTCTAAACATTATAACCAGCTAATAGAAACAGAGATTTACCCACAACATACTCATATAGTCATATGCATTTACTGGACAATTAATCAAAAACAATATAATCAATTATAACATCCAAAACCCAATTTATAATTACTAAATTCCTAAAACACATAGACTTGGTAAGTTACCAAGTTCCAAACATACTGTACATTCAACAATCAAGTTAATTTCCAAAACATATAAACAATTCAATTGACAAAAGCCTCCACAAATTATAAATAAATTTCATACTTCTCTTAAAAAGCCTAAACAAATAGTCAATCAACCATTCAACCCCAACAAACAACACCATGGTAGCTACAATTCTACATCATTTGCTAATATTAAAGCAATTCCATTAAACTAAAAAAAAATAACTCAAATGGGAAGGGGCGCATGGCGGAAGACTGTCGTGTGAGATGGTGGAGGGCAGAGGAGGGCTGGCCGGCCGCGTAGGCCATAGGGTTTGGTTTGTGGTTGATTGGCTCAATGGCTGCTGTAACAAATGGGAGTTCGTCCTTTTTTTTGTCTGTTGTAGATGCACGTTTTGCGACTAGTTGCTTTGGATTAACAATAAAAGTGTTTTGTGCAATATCGTAGGGTCGGAGGAAGTTTTTGTATTGGTCGAAGGAAGATATAGAAGGTCGAAGGGAGAAGGGTGAAGACAAAAGATTGGTTCGAGCTGTGAAGCATGTCGAAGGTACACATTCGACATTGACGAGAGGTCGAATGTGGTCTTCTATATAAGCTGAAAATTTTATTTACTTTGTAACTTTTGCCATTTGTGTTTGTGTGTTGAGTCTAGGTTTTCTCTCTGGGTCTAGATCTTTCTGAACTTGAATTATATCATTGTAAACCTAATTTTAATCAAGTTTAACAAGTTTATTAATGAAAATGGAGATTGAAAAGTTGATTGATTGTGTTTGATTCGATTCGTATCATTTTGTAAACATTCTAGGGTTTCCGCACCTGGATTTGTTAGACTTGTATGATCACATAATTGTTTTTATCAAAACCGATCCGTCTTCAAAGTGGTATCAGAGCCTCCGAGATCATACAACTACAAATTGATATGTTTTGAACAGAATTTGATCCAAATTTTTTCTGTTTTGAATGAACATTGAGTTTTAATGGAAATTGATTGATTTGGACTTAATTTGACGGATAAAATCAAAATTTTCATTTATTAAAGTTGATCTCCTTCAAATCCGAGACAAAACCTGATAAAGATCATCAAAATCTATAAACTTTTGAAAAATTTGGATCAAATCAACTCATTTTTGAAGAATAACCGTTTTTCAAATGGGTCAGGTCGAACCAGAGAGAATAGGGTTGAACGTGTGAGTTTTTGGTCGAACCAGGTTATTTTCAGGTCGAATCTGAGTATTTTAGGTCGAACCAAAACTTTTCTAGTGTGTTGTTTGTTCATTCGACCACTTGTGTTTCATTCGACCTACCGGGAGGTCGAAGGAGAGTTTATTTTTAGTCGAAGGAGAGTCTTGTGTGTTACATATCTACATTCGAGTCTGATTATAGGGGTCGAACCTAGCTGTTTCTACATTCGAACCCACAGTCACTGATCAGAGGTCGAACGAAGTCTGATTGTGGGAAATTTTTCTAAGTGTTTACATTTCGAACATCATGGACAACATGTGGGGATTTCCTATGACACCGAGGCCTACAACAACACAGCAACAACACATTCCGATGAATCCATGGGCTGTAGCTTCTCAGAAGACGAACACTCAGTCATCTCAACCGATTAACTACCTTGCCATGAGTAGTTCGATACCACAATATGTTACTCAACCTCCACAGCAACCAACGACTGATTATTGTGGCGTTGCAGCAGCAGCGGTACATTCTCAAACTACTAATGCTATTTCCACACTAATCAATGATTTGACTTCAGGTAGTGGAAATCGTCCTTCGAAGCTGATGGACATGGCAGAGTACAATCAATGGCAAAAGAAGTTCAAGATACATCTTGAGGGCATGGGTTTGGAAGGAACTGAAGCATGGCAGATGATTGCAAAAGGGTATGCTGCTCCGTGTCTGGAGAATTCAGGTGAACCAATTCCACTTGACGTTTTATCTGAAGATGAGAAGAAAAAGTTCGTAGTCGAGAAGAAGGCTTTCTCACAACTATCTCAAGCATTGACTACCGATCTACTACATCAGTTTGGATCGTGTACTACATCTAAATAGCTTTGGGATATGTTGAAGAACAGACATGATGGGAACGATAAGATAAGAAGATTGAAGGTGGAAGATCTAAAGACAGAGTTCGAAAACTTTATCTACATTGGAAATGAGACTCTAAAAGAACTTATTCCGAGATATTGTCATCTGTTAACCGAATTTTCCAACTATGACATCAAGATTCCAATGTCTAAGCTGGTAGATAAAGAGAAAGATGCTTATCAATACTGGACAATTTGGAATTAACACATTGAGGTTTTGAAAGAGAAAGATGCTTATCAATACTGGACAATCAATGAGCTTATTCAGAAGTTGGAGAACAAAGAGTTAGAGGAGAAGAGGAAAGCAAGATGATCACAATTCCCACAAAATCCGGAATTGTATCATGCATCTTCATCCACTTCTATGACTAGTACAAATGTTGGTGGAAATGTGGCACCACATATAGCTTGTGTTTCTAGTGTTGTTGAACCACCGAGAAACCCAATTAAGTATCTTGCCCAAACATCAACCTATCCACCAAACTACACCACAAATTCCTACATTCCACCACAACCTCAAGTGTCTGCAGCATGTTACTCATCAAACATAAACACACCTCAACAACAACCATATGTTCCACCAATGACACAAGCTTCATCAAGCCAAAGTCCTGTTGTGTTGGAAACTTCCAACATGAACAATGTCATAGTTGAAGTAGCTTAACAACACATTGCTTTGGTTTCAGCAATGGTTGCGTCTTACAATGGACTTGTGGCGAGTCATATCGGGAATAATAATCTGACAAATGAAGATTATGCCCAAATTGATAAAGAGGAGATGGAATTGATAGATATTCAATGGGCGTTCACCAGTGTGATGAGAAGGGCTACAGAGTTTATCGAGAAAACAGGTAGAACAGATCTTGCTACCTCACCAAATACCACTTATGGCTTCAATAAAGCCAAAGTTACATGTTTCAACAGTGGTACTCGAGGTCACTTCAAGAGAGAGTGTACACAACCAATGCAACAAGGTAACAGAAATCCTTTATAATTCCAACTACCAAAACCGACAGTCACAGAATCAGGTAACCTATTAAAGCCAAAACAACAATAACAACTATCCACAACAAAACAATTTCCAAAACCGACAAATCACTTCACAAAATACCTCTACAACTCAAACTCAAATTCCAAATAACCCAACCAGAACCATTATTCCTATTTCTACATCAAATAGCCAAACTCAAACCGAAAAACAGAATTAGGCGTTGGTGATTCAGAAGGATGAGGGTTATGATTGGACTGCTATGCAATTGGGAGTTGAGGAGATTACGAGTGGGAATGTAGCATGCTTTGCTAAGGAGATGGATATCGAGGAGTCGGTGATAGTTGAATATGTTTTGGAATCTGAGAAGGTGTCTGAGGTGGTGGTCGAGGAGATAGTTGATGACTCTTAGGTTTCTGTTGCAGAGAAAGTTGAAGACATTACTGATCAGAAGGTTTCTGGAACTATTATTGATTTTGTTACTGAAGTTCCTGATGAACCTGAATCTGTCTATTCCGATTCGGCAAGTGAAGCTGATTCGGAAGTGAGTGTTAATTCGTTGGATGATGAGATTGATCAGTTATTAGCCAAAGCAGACTTTCTGATGACCAGGATATCGTGCATTGTGAATGACGCCTTCACAAAGATTGATTACTCGAAGTTCTTTGCTGGGAAGGAGGCTCATTTCGTGCTGATGGCTATGACAGATCCACCAAAACTGGTAAGTTCTGATTCTACAATTGACATGAATAGTGATAAATATTGTGGTACTTGCGATAGATTGACTGAGGAAAATAAGCAACTCGGGGTTAACCTTGAGAGTGCTAAAATCAATATTCAATCTTATCGTAAGGATGCATATGAATTCAACAAAACATTTGAAGGGTACAAAAAGGACATTTCTGAGTTAAAGAAAACCCTTGCTTTAAAACAACTTGCCATTAACAATTACATTAATGAGCTTGAAAACACAAAATTGGAAATGGCCACAATCAAGTGTTTTGCTGAGAAGGTTAATAAGAAGTTAGAAAGCTATAAACATATAGCTTATGTTGTTGACCATATAATTGAAGAACCATCACAATTGTAACACCCCAACCGATGGCAGAAACATCGAGGTGTCACGTAGTGACGATTGCTCAATAGCTCATGGTACTTAAGTGTAAATTTGAATACATTGAATTGAATAGTTTATTACATTTAAAGAAATACAATATACAAAATTCTAAAGTGGCAACTAAAACTGAAATACAACAACCCAACATCTAATTAAAAATTCCAAAAGCTTAAAAGTCATCTCATGGATAACCTGAAACATGTACGAAAATAATTTGGTCAATACAAAATGTATTGGTGAGCATACCCTGTTTGAATAGATATAGTAGTAAAAGAGATTCGCAATTCACGTGTTGCATACTGCTTGCAATTATGTAATAAGTAATATCCGTTCAAAATCAACCCTATGAAATGAAAGGAAATATATATAGTATGCGCTAGTAGTAATGAAATACATAGCAATGACAAGGACTCTCAACAGAGCCACAAGGGTATATACCATAGTACTATTCATTGAAATGCTAGACCCTCAAAGGTTAATGATTTTGACAAGTCATAGACACACAAATTAACACAAGAAAACACACATGAGAATTGCTATTTTAGTAAAAGAAATAGAAACTTGATATAAGTACATGAGTAGCCCAAATGTAAAATGAAAAAGGGGAAAGATATACTCACATTGACTTAGATGAACTTGCAAAAACAATCAAAGGGAGTCAAAGAACTATGCTCGAACCTTTAGTCATATGATCAAGTTTATCAAATGCTCTAACGAATGTTTGAAGATCGTAACAACCATTTTCATTCTGCTTAGAAACCTTTAGCTTAAAAGAATTTGGTCATCGGGTCTTTGACGTCAACCAAACTCTTAAGAAAGTTGTAATATATACTAATAATGTGGAAAGGGTTTGTCTACTAGTAAAGTCTAAAAAGAAATGAGTTTTATAATTGAAGTGATCATCGGTTACAATTCTCGAAATGAAACTTCTCCTTTGAATGCTATCATTTAATTTCATATAAATGGACTTTAACAAAAACTTTCTTGTATATAACTAAAAATAACTTAATAATTCATGGAATTAATTTTCAAGAGTTTCATATTTACTTAAATGACATACTAGACTTTTGCCCGCGTTAACATGTGGTTCAACGAAGAAACATTAATCCCTATCCTCCCGATGAGCAACCCGTAAATAACCACCACCCTACATCTTCACTTTCAATAACCGTCGTCTTCATTCTTGTATGTGTGTTCGATAGTTGATCATAAGTTGTATGCGTGTTCAATACTTGATCATAGGTTCTTCAAATACGTTCTTGTCACACCCTCAAATTTCCACTTGCGGGGTTTTACCGCGAGGCGCATGACAAACCAGGATCTAAGTCAACAATCACAATAAACGACTCTATATGAAAAACGTAAAAGAAACATAACCAACGATTTTATAAGCGGAAGCATTTAGTAAGCATTTAATCAGCTATGCTAGTATCCCAAAGTATTTAAAACACTTTTATTACAAAACGTGCAACTACGCCTAGACGCCAATGCAGACCCGTGCGCCTAGTTCCATATGTTGCTACCTTAGCGACCTGAGAAAAACATGCCAAAAAGATGTCAACATATAATGCTGGTGAGTTCACAGGTTTGTTCAATATATTACCAAAACGTTACCATGTCCATACTATATCAATGTTACCAAGTACGCTAGCTAGGCGCATGTTTTATTACTACTACGATTGGAAACCATTACTAGACACGTTTAGCAATGTTTAGCATGTTTAAGCAGCCCGAATGTTCAGCATGATACCAATGTTCCTGTTCGAGACAATATGCACCCGCCTGGCCCTCCAAGCCGACAAGTGGGGCAGGTCACGCCCAATAGATCTATCCACATTTCCCCCGTTGTGCATCCCCGCACATTCATGGTTTCCCCCGGGACTTCCAAAGATCGTATAGCAATACAAAGTTAAAAACCATAGTATGACATATGTTACCAAAATAGTTTAGCGCATGTTTTCTCCCCCAAAAGTTAAAGCAGTAAAAGTGGGGCCGTGAACTCACCTTAAACAGCGTTCTTCAGTTACAAGTAAAGATGTTAAGCCCTTGATAATCCCTCTACCGGAGATCTATCAAAATGTTCACATAAGTGTTCCGACTAATAACCATAAGGATATCTAGTCCCCGATTGTCCAGATCGTAACCAAGTATGTTTTAAAACGTGTTTGAATGTTTAACCGACACACTAGACCGACCCGACATCTCGTTGGTGACCCATTTGTGACAACCGGCAAATTTCGTACAACGATTAACGTGATGCTAATCATGTTTTAGAAATAATTAACCTGGTTTAAGGTTAATTATGGTTAGTTGAGCTAATACGAGTCCTACGATGTCCGTTTGAAAGTTCGTTGAAGTCTTGATGCCTTTAAAGAAAGACTTCGCGTATTTAACGTAACAAACTGACATCAGCGAAAATTTGTCAAACTGGAATAACATAAGCTTATTTTATGAAAAAACGACACGTATTTACTATCGATGCGAACGGATGTGAAATCGGCGTGGTAAACGGCCAAAAACGCAGCGTTTTGGAGAAACGCGGAGAGAAACTGACGTGGGATTCGAACGTCAAAACGCATGGTTTTAACCGTTATCGAACTTCCGGAATAATTATTTATTACAAATAATTTCATTATTTAGTTTCGAAAGCGAACAGGTCGCCTAAATGAAGTATAGCTCGACCGGATCGATTAACGCGATTTTAACGCGTGTTCCGTTTTCACGCGTCGAGTTACGAAAATAACAATTAAATTGCTCGGTTTAGTTATGTTTTTAATTTCGAACAAAACCGACTAGTTTTCGTGATAAGTTATTAACCCTAAATACAAGCCGAGCCTTAAGACGTTAAACGGGTTCGATACGCGGTACACACCCCACCTAACCCCAAGCCCTAGCTATAAAAGGGATAAGTCTTCTTCTTCCCTTCATTTTCAGCAGCCGCTGCTGCCCACTCTCTCTCTACTTTCTCTCTCTAAAACTCTCCCTCTCTCTCTACTCGCGTCCCTCTCTCTCTCCTCTAAAGAAACCGGCCGGCCACCACCCCTCTGGTGGCGGCGGCGTCGTGTTCCAGGCCCAAGGTCAGGGGCAGACCAGGTGGAGACGGGTTTGAAGAGGGTTGGGTCCGGCGAGGA
Source organism: Ambrosia trifida (assembly GCA_028751855.1). Classification (NCBI taxonomy): domain Eukaryota; kingdom Viridiplantae; phylum Streptophyta; class Magnoliopsida; order Asterales; family Asteraceae; genus Ambrosia; species Ambrosia trifida. The sequence goes on along the minus strand of CM054129.1, from coordinate 61,690,150 downwards.
TGGAGGGGGGCACGGTGGTGATGGTGTTGGTTCGGGGGTGCGGCAGGAGGACTAGGGGTGGTTATGGAGGCCGCTTGGTGGCCGGTAGCGGTGGTTTAAGCCCGAAAATGGGCATGGGGTGGATGGTGATGGCTGTGCGGTGCAGAGACAGCAGCGCAGAGGTGGTTTTGGGTGGTGACAGGTTGAAGGCGGTGGGTGTTGCAGGTGGTTGGTGGTCTGTGGGTGATGGCTCGCGAGGGTTTAGCTTTGGGTTTGGTTGGTAACGACCTGTACGGATCTGGTCACGTGGGCTCGTCATCGGTGGCCGGGGATGGTGGTTGTTAGTGGTGTTCCGATCGGTGGTGGTTTGGTTGATCCGGGTCAGATCTGGTTCTTTCGGTTTCGTTTGGATGTTCGGGCCAGGGTCGGATCCGGTCAACTCCTGGTCAAAATTCGGTCATGAGTCAGACCTGGTCAACGCTTCGATTCTGTTACACGTCGTTCGAGACGACGTGTCGGGTCACGCGAACAAGTGGTAAATTTCGTATTTATTGTTTTAGATCTATAAATATATATTTATAAATTAGAAAAATACGAACAAATTTGGTGTTAACTCGCGAACGAACCGTATATGAAATATACCACAAATATAAATCAGATAAATAGCATTTGTATATTAAAACGTGACATGGTGTTATTGTATATCGGACTTAATTTGTTGGACTATATGTTGTATATATAGTTATATATAATTAAGTGTAACTTATGTAATCGTCGAAATGTATAAGCCCCATTTAATTTAGAAATGCGGATAAATAGATTGAATGTCTTGTGTTTGGAAATTGATTTTGGGAAAATTGAAGACACTTGTGTTGTCTGGTTTGTACAAAAACAGAGGAAACTCTGCCGAAATTTTATAAAATCCGGAGCACAACGAACGCGATATTGTTGTGCGTTTTTATAAATAACTTCCAAGTGTTTGACAAAGATTATTTGTAATGATAATAAGTGAATCCCGGAAAATATTTTCGAAACAAATATATATAGTTTTCCAAACGTCAAGTATGACGAGTTTTCGAAAGGTTTTCAGTAATTAATAAAGTTTATTGTTCGGATTCAAAAATATATAGACGCTCGATTTTACTTGGGAACCTTTTTATAAAATCTAAGTTCCGTATACTTTAAAATGCTCGGATTTGGGAAATAATGTAGCAAATGTTATCGATTGGGGTTAATAACAAGATTTGTGTTTTGCAAAGTATATTTTCCCAAAAATAAACGTACAAGACAACTATATTTATCCGATTTACGATATGAGCTACGGCTCAGGGATGAGTTATACGTTTCGTGGTGTTAGTCCAACATGGTTTACACACGCAGAGTAACAGGTGCGCAACTTGGGGTACTATGTCGTATGTGAACTCATGAACTATGATAAGTCACGATCGGTTCGTCGAGTTAAAACACTTAAAGACTCGGGTTACTACACACGAGTCGGGATAGTTGAATAAACTATCTTTTAACCGGAAATTAAGCTAGGTTTATATATGATAGGCTTTAAGGTGTCCTTTATTGGTAATTAGGGCACGAGGAAGTCGGTCAAAGCTTTGGGCTTTATTTGCTAGCTAAGCATGGAAATTAAGGTGAGTTTCACGGCCCCATTTTACTGTTTTAACTGGGGGAAAGATATGTTTGTCAAAAATTATCACATATTGAAATGTTTTCAAAGGTTAAAATGTGGTAAGTGGCATGATGAGTACTTGAGTTTTTGGTCGCCACTCGGGGTTGGGTCCTCGCTACTGTAACCATTAATTCAGGTAAATGGAACCAAAGGAATATTTGGATAGTACTATCGGTGCCTGACGAGGCCCACCTCTGGTTGATAGCGTCAACCCGGTAAAGACAAGAGGTGCACGTATTCTGAACTTAAGTCGTTGGGTTCCGAGAAACGACTTGGAGCGGGGCATATTTATTAGTCTTGGTTTGGTTATGGGACTCAGGGGATTACTTATCATCATAATTTGTAGGAGCTAGCTACTCCATACAAAGGCCACGAAATGTGCTGGATTTGCACAGGATATAAAAATGTGCTGGATTTGCACAGGATGTAAAAATGTGCTGGATTTGCACAGGATGTAAAAATGTCGTATTTACGAAACTAAAACCTGTGAACTCACCAATATTTTATATATTGACGTCTTTTTAAACATATCTTTCAGGTAACTAAGTGCTGAACAGGTATGCGGCTAGTACGGTGGAATTTGGGATGTCGGACACTGGTTGGGGGTTTCATCTATTGTTACCATCGGGTTGGGACATGAACGGAAACGCCCCACTTTAAACTTAATGTTTGTGATTTTAAGTAATGTTTGAAACCAGGTATCCTTTCCCGACATCTTAATATAATGATCTTTTCTAATTAAATATAGTTTGTGTTAATCTTGACTTTGATATGCTTTCGACCGTCGCGCCACGTGTTTCCGCCGTTGGCGTGGTGTGACAGAAGTGGTATCAGAGCCAAGGTTATAGCGAACTAGTGTTTTTGAAAAATCTAGACTATAACCAGTTTTGGCTCGAAAACGGAGTTTTCAAAAATAAAACACAACGAAATATTTTTAGAAAAGAAAGAAAATTGTACATGGATTGTACAAGGGGAAATTCCGACCGACTAGCCATGTGTGTCAATATATAAAATGTTAGAAAATAAGGATATGAATGTTTAAATTGTGTAGAGATCCGATTTTCTAACTAGTGCTAGTTAATGCATATAAGTAGTACAGATAGCTTGCCTGTAAGGATATCGTCTCACACTTCACTTTAGTCCGCACTTTTGCATCGGTTACCGACATCGACAAGCGGGAAGGACAAGCGGTGGTCTACGACGAACTCACCCGCTTACCTGCGGACGGGATGATCGGAAGGGCTAACCTTTATCGTGCTAGTGGACGTTGTCGTGTTGCTGATGATGGGAAGGCAAAGCTAGTCTAGGTCCTTTATTGTGTGAAATCTTTGTTTTGGATCAGGAAGCTCGGAACTAGCGGGCACCAAAATTACCTGGCAACACCGATTATCATTGCGGGTGCACACGTAATAATAACTTGTGGTGCACGGTAACCTAGGTGGGCGCTAGGGCTGGGGTTGGTGATCACTCCTTGCCTTGTCTATTCTTGTACTGTAGGGTCAGTCTTAGCTTTTGATTGGCCAACGGGCTAAAAGGGAAGTCTTGTTGATATCCCTTGATTTCAATCCTCGCAAACTGAATGAGCTTTCTTCAGCATTACCTTTAAGGTACGAACACGGAAGAGCTCGAACGTCTATTCATATGAGTAATCTGACGAAAACCCTCGCATCGGATAGGGACAGGAGATGAAAGCTTCCTTGTACAGGAGTTGAATGCCTCCACTCAAAGTTCCTCAAAGGAGCGGACATACGAGGATGCACTGCCTACCGAAGAGATGAATGCTTGGTACGATGCGTGGAACGCTAAACTTGGAACCGGGTGAAGACTTAGGGTGCGTCCCTGCAAAACCAGTGCGTTTTGAGCACGGGACCCCGTGTGGATCAGTATTGAGATTAGTTGCCCGTGTGCTGCTATATTATTACTGTGAGTAAGTCATTCTCGATCTAACACATGCCCAAGTTGTCTTCGAGGGTCAGGCGTTCCTTCCCCTATTGGAGGGCAGAATCGTCCTTGCTGAATTAATAGGCTTGATCATCTTATCTAGAAGGCATGATAGCCCCCGTCTAAATCAACAATATCGATCGGCAAGATCCTAGTATATTTATTTAAATGGGAAAATAAATATATGGTAAAGTGAGCCGAGTCGGGTGTTGAAAATGAATTATCGATCGGCAAGATCCTAGTATATTTATTTAATGGGAAAATAAATATATGGTAAAGTGAGCCGAGTCGGGTGCCGAAAACGAAATATCGATCGACAAGACCCTAGTATAATTATTTAATGGGAAAATAATTATACGGTAAAGTGAGTCGAGTCGATAGTCGTAAAATACAACGTCGAGTCGACAAGGTCATAGTATATTTATTTAATGGGAAAATAATTATACGGTAAAGTGAGCCGAGTCGATGGTCGTAAAATACAATGTCGAATCGACAAGACCCTAGTATAATTATTTAAATGGGAAAATAATTATACGGTAAAGTGAGTCGAGTCGATGGTTGTAAAATGTAGTGTCGAATCGACAAGATCCTAGTATAATTATTTAATGGGAAAATAATTATACGGTAAAGTGAGTCGAGTCGATGGTTGTAAAATGTGGTGTCGAGTCGACAAGATCCTAGTATAATTATTTAATGGGAAAATAATTATACGGTAAAGTGAGTCGAGTCGATGGTGGTAAAACGAAATGTCAAATCGACGAGATCCTAGTATAATTATTTAATGGGAAAATAATTATACGGTAAGGTGAGTCGAGTTGATGGTTGAGAAATGTAATATCGAGTCGACAAGGTCATAGTATATTTATTTAATGGGAAAATAAATATATGGAAAGGTGAGTCGAGTCGATTACGGGAAAAATGAAATCTCGACTGACAAGATCCTAGTATGACTACTTAATGGGAAAGTAGTTATATGGTAAAGTGAGTCGAGTCGGAGATAATTTTACCCAAGTCAGTTAATATATATGGAGACATACATATATATTGAATATAGGATCACGACGTGCGTTTTGCGTCTGAATCCGTCATAATACTCGGGGAGTGAAACCACATTTCGGGAGCCGAAATCGTAAAGCGTGTGACACGTAATCGTTAAGTGTCACAGAACGCTTTGGCTGACATTGAAATCCCCCTCAAAAATCAAATAACGGACTACTGGAAGTGGTCATGTTATTCTGTCAACTAAACTTACCCATGGGACGGCAATTCCATTGCTCATGTTGCAATGTTGAACGTCCGCTACCCTCGTCAGGACGACGAGACTGGTTGTCTATTTGGGGTGGCGAATGATGCGAAGTGTTTTCCATCAATCCCCATAAGTATTGAGACGTTGCGTCCCTTTGTCACGGTGTTTTATAAATTAAGGTTGCGAGATCCATTCGTCATGGACAATGTGACTTGTCTAATCTCTTGTCATATTTCGATACTCTCCATAGGTGGCCTGTCATGAAGGAAAGTTCACTGGCCTTGCTTAGGTAACGGAGAGGCATTTCAGTTGATGACTATCGGTGTTAGGACCAAAATAACATGCAAGAGGACCCTAAGGAGAAGGATGACTCGGCTGGATTGCCAGAGTCTGTATCGTTTTTATTTTATCATGGTGTCTCGATAAATTATGATCCTTCTACCTCTACTATTCTCGTTGTGACCAATATGGTAATATTGGAAAAGGTATAGATTGGTTTTTAGGTCCTATGGATGCTAATTACCACAATTCTAATAACTACGGTGAGTCTAAGGCTCCCACCGAGCCTGATGTTGCTCCTGCTGTAATTGTTCTATGGCCCAAGCGAATCATGTCATCGTTGCTGAGAGTGTAGCTCATACTGAGCGTGTTAAGGATGTTTCTATGGCTTTTGTCAAGTTTGATGTTACTGTTGTTTCGAAGGCTCCTACTAAGATCATTGCCATTGACATAGATATCTCTAAGACCCTTGCCAAGCCGCTATGATCATGTTTGTGTCACGATGGAGTTCGTTGCCATTAACTCCATTTTCTTAGAGGTTTTCGTTGAACCGCTCGTTATCATTCCCTGGCTCCTGCCAAGACTAATGTTGGCGATGGCTCTCAGGTATGGTTGAGCCTGTCAATGCTACAGTTGCTATTATTCGAGTGACTTATATCGAGTATACAGTCATTCTCCCTAGGAACGATATCGGCCTAATAAGTCTACTAAATTAGGTGGAACCCATCGTTCCCATTCCTGATATGAAGGCGGATGCCTTTGGTGATCCAATCGTTCCTACTAATGAGCCTATGGAGTATAGGTTTGTGGCTGAGGATACGAATAAGGATTCTATCACCATAAGTGAGCTGAAACGCACCGGGGTGCGTGCTCACCGTAATGGAGCTTCTTGTAGTTATGTATAGTGGACTCGCTAGGTTGCGTGTCGTCCTGCTGTCGTGAATTCATGTAGTGGTGTTACCCCCAACGATGGTGCATTCTTGTAGTTGCACAGTTTTGCCGACTGCATATCCATGCGGTTGCGTTTCGCTGTCGACGGTGCATTCCTGTTGTTGTGCTGCTCCTGCAGTGGTGTAGCCTTGTTGTCGTATTTCTCTGTGTCATGCGGTCCATGTTGCGGTGTTGCCTTGTTGTCATGCTTCTTTGTCGTCGCGTTGTTCCTGTGCGGTGTTCCCTTGTGGATGTGTTGTCGTCATGTCATGTTATTTCTACTATCGTATTGCACTGTGAACATATTGCTACAATTGTTGGATTGACTTGATGATGTGATAACTTGTCGTTTGCTTCACTCTTGGTTCCCTCGGGATAAAGACACTACCCCAAACCCACGTAACCGTTGTTAGGTTGCTGAATGGTTGTGCAGTGACGCCATGTCCAGCCTTAACCTTTTACGTGCATTTTGGTCGACTAACCACTCTCGAATCATGTCGAAAGGAAATCCCATGATCCACACATGACGGGGTGAGCCTCGTCTTTGCGATGAAGGGATTTCGAATACATCTCGAACTTGAAGGTATCGAGTAATTGTGAGCGATATTATGACCCATACCTTTGGGCTAGTAGGAGTTGAAAGACTCAATTTATTATTGCTCATCCCAGTGGATTCGTTTGACATCATACCCGCCAACGTGTCATGCCGATGACTGCGGGAATAACAGCGTGGACCCACCCACGGCGAGTGCATTGGTGGAGTCCCCGGTACATGATTCGGAGGTCTTATGAAACCCTGAATCTAGAAGGGCATGCAACATTGTCTACTCTGTGAGGGTGCTACCCTACCGTGATGAAATCTTCGATCAACTCAGCCCTGCGAATGGTGTTATCCTGCCAAGGGTAGGTTTATCTTGTCTTGGTGTCGTTGCATAGATTCTTGGGATTGTGGAACCCTTTCGACCTTGGGTCGACATGGGTGTTCCCAGGTATTTTTCAGTAGCATTGCTCGCGCTAGAGCAAAATCCCCCGTCATTGACAGGCACTGTTGGAGACACCAAAGTAATATGAGCTGCCAGGTCAGTGCGTTTAGCACCTTTATAACCCAGATGAGCTCGAAAGCTTACATGTTGCACCCATGTGTGTGACCACCTGAGTCGTTGAATGGGATGCCTTATTGGAAGGCTCAAGACTACTTCTTGTAGGGCGAATCTCGGTCGTTTGTTGTTTTAAGTAACGATGTTGGCGCATGAAGCCGTCAAGCCCAAACGTGAGATCTATGCCAGATGCATTCATCTATGACTCAATTTCACCTCTTACCTCGAAAGATCCCGAAAGTTGGAATATTCGACGAGTGAGGATTCCGGGTCAGGACTCCTTTCACTCAGATCTCTGCATAGGATCTGAAAGTCAAATTAAGGAACGTGTGTCCTGTATTGTTTAGAATTGACTTACTAGGTTGCTAATAACGATAGGACACCAGTGCTCGTTAGGCACATATAGCAGGACAAGCACTGGGTACCCTTGTTTCGAGTAGTTACCAATGCTCTGCTTACCGTCTCGAGGAAACCAACGTGTTGAAATGTTGTCGAGACCTTATCCTTTGTCTGTTGCTGCAACCATATCATGATGATTCATATACATCATTCCCGTGTTGACCAACGTGGTGAGTTGATGTGAGCCTCTAGACATTTGTGTTTAAGTCGGCTTAAATCCTCGTGTATTGTGGAATTGTACGGCTGTGTGTTGAATATACACTGTCTACTGCCTGGGGAACTGAGGGGTGGAAGTGACGCAAAAACTTTCGACCTCCATCAGTCCATATTAGGCGTCCTAGTACCACTAACCATAATCGCTCATACGTAAAGGTTGTAAGTGGATGCATAGTGAATTTCAGTCCATGTGAGGACACAGGATTACCATCCGCTACTATAAACAACCCCGAGCGTCCTCAAGAATGTCGACTGCTTGGTGATCTGGTAAGACCACCCGATTAGTGAAATTCGAACGAGCAAATCTAATGGTCATGCCGCCTGAGGTGGCTAGTGACTATGAGGAGACACAGGCAATAATCGATCGCTGTTTGGAACCTTCTCATCCCCTACTCGTTTGCAGTTATAATATGAGGCGTACGGATAGCCACCTATACTCTTGGAGAGTCGTGGCTAGACACTAGGTGTCAACCTTACCAATATCGGATTTTAGTAGTTATCCTGCCCCAAGGTGTGCCAAACCTTGAACGCAAGTCTGGGATACTCAATTTGAGATGAGTATGGATTACCATTCTCGAACGAATGAATTATTGTCCCGGACGGAAGTGTCCTGTGTGATACGATTAGTGTCGGTGGCAAATCAAATTCGTGTACTTCATCGCCAGAATTTCTTATGTGATAGGAATTATCACCCTAGTGTTCGGGGTGTGCTGCTCGAAGTCCTCTGGAGTGCATACGTGTACGTCTCTAGTACGTCGAATGACAGACAGAGACATATACATGAACTGGCTTGAGTTCAAGAGATGACCGACGAATCTGGTAGATTCAAATCTTCTTGAATAAGTGGCCAAACCGATCGGGAAATTGTGCTAACAAGGAGTTAGCCTTAGGAACTTCAAATCGGTATAGGACTTTGCTGAGTGTTATACTCCGAAAGGGTGTTGTTAAGCACGAAAACGGTAATGGAGTGACTTCGCTTAGTACTCCAGTGACTCGGATATGTCAGTTAAAATTGGCCTTGCAACGAACAAGCTCGAACTATCGCAAGAGCTTAGTGGGACTCTTGACGAATCCCGCAGGTCTGGCTTGAGGAAGCATTGTCAATTCCTCGACCGACAGAGTTCAGGTTGACGCAAAGCTCTACTATTTCGGGAAAACCGATATTTGTGCCGGGTTGCGATACCCAAGAGCTCGGCCGTAGCCGACTCATGACATTGTGTTCGTTAGGACGCTAAGCGTGAACTGGAAGTTCACGAAGAAAAGGGGTAATCGTGTGAGTCGCAAACATCCCGCCCTGTTCAAGGATACTAATGTATCGAATGACTTGAACTGAATTCCGGGACGGAATTCTCTTAACGGGGGGAGAATGTGACAACCGGCAAATTTCGTACAACGATTAACGTGATGCTAATCATGTTTTAGAAATAATTAACCTGGTTTAAGGTTAATTATGGTTAGTTGAGCTAATACGAGTCCTACGATGTCCGTTTGAAAGTTCGTTGAAGTCTTGATGCCTTTAAAGAAAGACTTCGCGTATTTAACGTAACGAACTGACATCAGCGAAAATTTGTCAAACTGGAATAACATAAGCTTATTTTATGAAAATACGACACGTATTTACTATCGATGCGAACGGATGTGAAATCGGCGTGGTAAACGGCCAAAAACGCAGCGTTTTGGAGAAACGCGGAGAGAAACTGACGTGGGATTCGAACGTCAAAACGCATGGTTTTAACCGTTATCGAACTTCCGGAATAATTATTTATTACAAATAATTTCATTATTTAGTTTCGAAAGCGAACAGGTCGCCTAAATGAAGTATAGCTCGACCGGATCGATTAACGCGATTTTAACGCGTGTTCCGTTTTCACGCGTCGAGTTACGAAAATAACAATTAAATTGCTCGGTTTAGTTATGTTTTTAATTTCGAACAAAACCGACTAGTTTTCGTGATAAGTTATTAACCCTAAATACAAGCCGAGCCTTAAGACGTTAAACGGGTTCGATACGCGGTACACACCCCACCTAACCCCAAGCCCTAGCTATAAAAGGGATAAGTCTTCTTCTTCCCTTCATTTTCAGCAGCCGCTGCTGCCCACTCTCTCTCTACTTTCTCTCTCTAAAACTCTCCCTCTCTCTCTACTCGCGTCCCTCTCTCTCTCCTCTAAAGAAACCGGCCGGCCACCACCCCTCTGGTGGCGGCGGCGTCGTGTTCCAGGCCCAAGGTCAGGGGCAGACCAGGTGGAGACGGGTTTGAAGAGGGTTGGGTCCGGCGAGGATGGAGGGGGGGCACGGTGGTGATGGTGTTGGTTCGGGGGTGCGGCAGGAGGACTCGGGGTGGTTATGGAGGCCGCTTGGTGGCCGGTAGCGGTGGTTTAAGCCCGAAAATGGGCATGGGGTGGATGGTGATGGTTGTGCGGTGCAGAGACAGCAGCGCAGAGGTGGTTTTGGGTGGTGACAGGTTGAAGGCGGTGGGTGTTGCAGGTGGTTGGTGGTCTGTGGGTGATGGCTCGCGAGGGTTTAGCTTTGGGTTTGGTTGGTAACGACCTGTACGGATCTGGTCACGTGGGCTCGTCATCGGTGGCCGGGGATGGTGGTTGTTAGTGGTGTTCCGATCGGTGGTGGTTTGGTTGATCCGGGTCAGATCTGGTTCTTTCGGTTTCGTTTGGATGTTCGGGCCAGGGTCGGATCCGGTCAACTCCTGGTCAAAATTCGGTCATGAGTCAGACCTGGTCAACGCTTCGATTCTGTTACACGTCGTTCGAGACGACGTGTCGGGTCACGCGAACAAGTGGTAAATTTCGTATTTATTGTTTTAGATCTATAAATATATATTTATAAATTAGAAAAATACGAACAAATTTGGTGTTAACTCGCGAACGAACCGTATATGAAATATACCACAAATATAAATCAGATAAATAGCATTTGTATATTAAAACGTGACATGGTGTTATTGTATATCGGACTTAATTTGTTGGACTATATGTTGTATATATAGTTATATATAATTAAGTGTAACTTATGTAATCGTCGAAATGTATAAGCCCCATTTAATTTAGAAATGCGGATAAATAGATTGAATGTCTTGTGTTTGGAAATTGATTTTGGGAAAATTGAAGACACTTGTGTTGTCTGGTTTGTACAAAAACAGAGGAAACTCTGCCGAAATTTTATAAAATCCGGAGCACAACGAACGCGATATTGTTGTGCGTTTTTATAAATAACTTCCAAGTGTTTGACAAAGATTATTTGTAATGATAATAAGTGAATCCCGGAAAATATTTTCGAAACAAATATATATAGTTTTCCAAACGTCAAGTATGACGAGTTTTCGAAAGGTTTTCAGTAATTAATAAAGTTTATTGTTCGGATTCAAAAATATATAGACGCTCGATTTTACTTGGGAACCTTTTTATAAAATCTAAGTTCCGTATACTTTAAAATGCTCGGATTTGGGAAATAATGTAGCAAATGTTATCGATTGGGGTTAATAACAAGATTTGTGTTTTGCAAAGTATATTTTCCCAAAAATAAACGTACAAGACAACTATATTTATCCGATTTACGATATGAGCTACGGCTCAGGGATGAGTTATACGTTTCGTGGTGTTAGTCCAACATGGTTTACACACGCAGAGTAACAGGTGCGCAACTTGGGGTACTATGTCGTATGTGAACTCACGAACTATGATAAGTCACGATCGGTTCGTCGAGTTAAAACACTTAAAGACTCAGGTTACTACACACGAGTCGGGATAGTTGAATAAACTATCTTTTAACCGGAAATTAAGCTAGGTTTATATATGATAGGCTTTAAGGTGTCCTTTATTGGTAATTAGGGCACGAGGAAGTCGGTCAAAGCTTTGGGCTTTATTTGCTAGCTAAGCATGGAAATTAAGGTGAGTTTCACGGCCCCATTTTACTGTTTTAACTGGGGGAAAGATATGTTTGTCAAAAATTATCACATATTGAAATGTTTTCAAAGGTTAAAATGTGGTAAGTGGCATGATGAGTACTTGAGTTTTTGGTCGCCACTCGGGGTTGGGTCCTCGCTACTGTAACCATTAATTCAGGTAAATGGAACCAAAGGAATATTTGGATAGTACTATCGGTGCCTGACGAGGCCCACCTCTGGTTGATAGCGTCAACCCGGTAAAGACAAGAGGTGCACGTATTCTGAACTTAAGTCGTTGGGTTCCGAGAAACGACTTGGAGCGGGGCATATTTATTAGTCTTGGTTTGGTTATGGGACTCAGGGGATTACTTATCATCATAATTTGTAGGAGCTAGCTACTCCATACAAAGGCCACGAAATGTGCTGGATTTGCACAGGATATAAAAATGTGCTGGATTTGCACAGGATGTAAAAATGTGCTGGATTTGCACAGGATGTAAAAATGTCGTATTTACGAAACTAAAACCTGTGAACTCACCAATATTTTATATATTGACGTCTTTTTAAACATATCTTTCAGGTAACTAAGTGCTGAACAGGTATGCGGCTAGTACGGTGGAATTTGGGATGTCGGACACTGGTTGGGGGTTTCATCTATTGTTACCATCGGGTTGGGACATGAACGGAAACGCCCCACTTTAAACTTAATGTTTGTGATTTTAAGTAATGTTTGAAACCAGGTATCCTTTCCCGACATCTTAATATAATGATCTTTTCTAATTAAATATAGTTTGTGTTAATCTTGACTTTGATATGCTTTCGAGCGTCGCGCCACGTGTTTCCGCCGTTGGCGTGGTGTGACACCATTACCCTAACTAATCAGGTACACATAGATTACACACAAGGTTTAAGCATAAAACACTTAGTTTGTATCAAAAATCTCATTTCTGCATCAGAACGGTCGAACCAGTCAGTTTTCAGTCTCCTTCGCCCGTTTTCAGTCTCCTTCGCCCGTTTTACATTTCGTTCGACCGTTTGATGCCTCTTTCGCCCGTTTTACCACGTTCGCCCAACAAAAACCCAGGTTCGACCCTGGATTCCCTCCTTCGCACCTTCGATCGGTCGAAGGAGGCCAGGTTCTCCCCTGTTGTGCAAATTTTCCTAAAAACGCTTCAAACACATTCAAAACGACTCGAAACATCATCAAACACAGCAGTCAAGCATGGATAACTTATCCCTACAAAATCCCACCGATTTCCCCCGATAATACGTCCGTTTCAGCCCTTTCCCAAAATGGTAAAGATTATGGAAACATCACTTTCATGCATGAATAATTTACCCAATTTGGAAACTTTTGAAATCGATTCATATTCAACTTGAAATGCTCAGTTTGTCGAGTGTTCGATCTTTTCTTATCAATTCTATTGATCATAAATATCATGCATCAAGTCTAGATTCGTTAAAACCCCCAAATACCCATAATATCATCATATCCCATCCTAACCCTAAACAACAATAATCTAGCATCAATAACAATTCTATATCATGTTTCTATCATAGATACAGCAGCAAATCATTGAACAACACATAACACCACATAATACACAATTTACATATGTTATTCACCATGAAAACCTATGTTAAATGATAATGTTTTGATTTAGAAAGATATTTAAAAGGTTTTTAATCATAAAAACACCCTTAGAACAGATCCGGACAATTAGGGTTAGATGAAAACGAATTAAAATGTTTTTAAAAAGGTTTAGGATTAAGAACACACCTTGGATTCTTGTTTAGATGTTGTAGATAGGTTAGATTATGAAAAAGAAGAGCAAAAAAACTCCTTCCTTAGTGATTAAGATCGTTTGAGAGCGTTTTGGGACGGTTAGGGTTTGTGAAATGATGAAAAATGACAAAGGTTGGTATTTATACTAATCCTCCTTCGCCCCCTTTAAATGGTCGAAAGTGGCCTCCTTCGACCCTTACACAGGGTCGAATGAGCCCTGTCCTGGTCGAAGGGAATTCTTTCAATTCCACTTCCCAGGTTCGCCCATTTACAAAGGGTCGAACCAGGAAAATGTTCTCCTTCGACCACTCGAAGTGGTCGAACCAGAACTCCTTTTTAACTAGTTTTCCAGTTTGTCGTGTTTAACGCATCCTAACACATCTTAACACATAAGTATGCATCCTTAGTCTACATTTAACATATTTAAGCATAGATAATCGTTTACACATCATTTAAACACATCTATGTATACAATCCACCACACGATACATAATCTACACATATACTTAATTAGTTCATGTAATGTCACCAACAACGGAACCCGGTACTAGTGTATTACCAAAACGACTCCCAATGATTCTCTAGATCATTGCACCCTGGACAATCCTAACTTGACCCGACTCAACTAACCTAGTTAAGTCTGTTTATAAACGTTTCTCGCTAAGGTAGACTTAGATGTTACTAATATGTTTAAGCCAAACATGCCGGGTGTCACAGTTCTTTACCATCCTTTGAAAGAAATATTTTCAATGCCATCCTTTTGGATATCTTTACATCCATATTAGACCAACTCCGTGAACATGCTAGAAGAAAATTTGGTCCTTCTCAGAACTGGTTATTAGGCCGACACACGTTACAACCCGAACTGATCCTAATGCCAACAGACAGTCTGGTTCTCGTCTTGAGTTTCCCCATCTTTCAGTTCTGGTTCCAACCAACTGCTCACCCCTACTCCCCCAAGCTGTAACACGCGTACACTCTCCGGCCACTTAACTTAGGTCACTCGACCACATTTACCTCAAACCTCCCAAATAGTAAAACACCAAACTCAATTACCACAAAGATAACAAACCCAACGATGCAAAATGAAGCACTTTTCGCACTTACATAAATACATAAAACGTTGTGTTAATTTACAACTAATCTCATGTCTAAACAACCAATCTTTGCTTAATTTACAATCTTTTATAAAAAGAACTACTGAGCAAAAATTGTAATAAAAATTAGAAAAAAAAAAAAAACAAAAAGAAATGTTTAGCTAGCATGAGGTGATTGACCATTTGAAGAATTGGTTTTCTTTCCTGCTTCTTTTTTAATGTTTGTTTCCACATCATTTTGATGGGGAGATTTAATTGATTCGTTGTTTCTTCCATTTGTATATTGAGACCAATCCTGCACAAGATATATACATTAACATATCGTATATGACAATACACTATTTATATTAGAAGAAGGCTGGCAACTAAGTACTAATCTAACTTTTATAATAAAGCTTTAGCATGAGATTAAAAATAGACAAATTGTTGGCTTCCTGTACATTCATCCCAACACCTTTTCAGGTATTTTACTATTTGACCCGTTTGAGATATAGTCATAAAACGCTTGATCTTATGATGATAGTGCTAACAGTTTGAAGTGATTGAGAAATATAGTTCACCTGTACAAATGGAGGTGGTTTGTACAGTTTCTGTTCAAAAGCCTTTGAATCCCAATTTATACCATATTCCAACGCAATCTTTTGCATCATTTGATGTTTTGTATGCTTGGCAGGAGGGGCATCTAAACGTTCCCTAAATAGAATTGAATTAATATCATCTAAAGCCACAAAAATCAACTAAACAAATTACTATTATGCATCAATAGTCCAATTCCACTATACAGTTCGTAATCTGTTCAGAACGTATTCACGTTAACGATCCATTGAAACGTTAACTCAACCGACGAACATCTCTTGCAACTCTTAGCACCTTCAGCATTACAAATATTATATATTATGATGTAAGCGTAAAAGTAAGCATATGATGTTGTTTCCTTAATCTGCAAATACTATATCAACATGAACATGAACATGAACATATTCAATTCATCAAAGAAATAATCATACAAATTCACATCACATTAACAATCAATTAAACCAGAATTCATCTAAACATGTCTTATATACAATCAACTTACGTTATATAATCATAATCCAGAGAAACTTAAATAAAACATACCGATTGAAGATGACACCACGAACACAGAGATCCTAATTGCTGGTTGAAGATGAACCTATTAAGACGTCAGCAGTCATGATTACTGGAATGGAACCTTGAATACTGAAGAACTTACAGGATAAAGAGGATGTTTTTCCCAGTAATTGATAGGATGTCTCTCCCTATCCTCAAGTTTTGTTCAATTTCATAACACCTGCAAGTCATAATCACATCAAAAATATTACATTTATTTTAAAAAGAAAAAGTGTATAAATTTAGAAACCAAATATTGATAATGTGGTAAGATATAATGCTGCTTACTTGTCACAGACCCGAAACTTTTTGCACTATGGCAAACCCAATGATTTCCAAATACCATAAGAATATAGCAATGAGTGAATGCATGCTGCAAGTAAACCATAATGAAATCTTCCTTCATTGGGATATTGTTTGGATCTGAGTTTGTTTGTTTTGATTGTTTAACTAAATGACGGAAATAATGAAATGAAAATAGAATGAAAGTGCAGCGGAATAATAAACTGTAAATCAAAACAAGAGAGTAAATGTTTTTAGATCGAATGCTTTCATTAACTCAAAGATTACAATCGTACAATTACTCCCCCTCAGCCTGATCACACAGTGTTTGTCAGAGAGAATGTTTTGTGTTGATACGATAGAACAGTACAAGCACTGTTCTATTTATAGACAGACTCAAAGCACTGATGACCTAGGCTGACGTCACCTAAGACAGTGACCTCTAACAGAATAACAAACATAAACATCTGCCTATTACAAACTACTGTTACATTGAAAGCACTGATATTAAACAGCTGTTGAAGATAAACTCTGATGGTCTTGTATCCACTGCTGGAGCCTAAGTGCTGTTGGTTCCAGCAGTGCTTTGGTCTTCAGTACTTGTATCAGCAGTTGCTCTTCATCAGACCTTTGGTCAGCAGTTGTTCTTCATCAGTTGTTTCCTCAGCAGTTCTTTGTATCAGCAGTTGTTGAGCAGTTGTTTGGATAGAACAGTAGTTAGGGTCAGCAGTCTTTTGGGAGAAGCAAGTTGTAAAGACTGTTTATTCAAGGATCGACTGATAGCATGTTTTGGCTTTCTAATCATCTGTTCTTCTCCAGGTCAGCAGACCCAACAATCTCCCCCTAGAACAGATGATGCCAAAACTCAGCTTTATTTATTGATCTTTATTCCTCATCAGACTTTCTCTGATTTGACCTTTGAATTGTAGTTCAAAGTTCAGAGCAAATAAGTCTTCTTCATCTCTTTCTAGATCCAGATTTAGCAATGCTTGGTGATCTTCTGCACATAGGCTGTAAGCATCATCCATGCTGATCTTCTGAACCCTTCCATCTGACCTGAGCAATGTCAATTCGTGGTTGTCTTTGTTTACCTTCCACTTTAGAATTTTTGAGTCAGTGGATTTGCTGAGATGAACTTTTATTCTTGATGAGTTGGGTGAAGGAGGTCTTCCAATGAGTTCTCTGAGTTTCTCTGTTGTAGGATCAGAGAAATAATGTATTTGATTGAAGAACCCTTCCTTGATGAATGTATCAGCAAACTTTCTTTGATCTTCCTCTGACATCTCCTTCTGCTTCTTGAACTGTCTACTTGCAGCAGCTGTGAGATCAGAGGTTTCAAGTAAGCTGTCCAGATTAAAAGTCTGTTGGGGTCTCTTCATCATTGGCTCATCAGTGTAAATTGGTTTTCTTGGAAGGCTGGGATCCTTCTTTCTATTTTCTTCCAGACTTTTGTAGGTTTCAACCAGCCTTAACTCAGACCATCTGGAAACAGACCTCATCTCCCCATAGTTGGCAGCTACAATCTCCTGCCTCATCCTTTTGAATTTCAAGGCTCTGACTGGGTCTCTGCCTTTGCCAAAATTAGGAGTGGAGACTTTAGCTTTGGGGTCTTTGGCCATTTCTTCAATCCTGAGTAGTTCTTCCCTCAAAGCATGAGTAGTCCAACCATTGAACTGCTTTTTGTTTGCTTTGTAAGGCTTGGTTGCCATTATCTGTTCAAGAAGAGATTCCCTTACCTCCTTTTCCAAATCTACACTGAGAGGCATGGAGGACATGGAATTGCTCAGGGTCTTAGCAAAATCTTCAATCCTTCTGAGTTTGCTAAGCTCTGCTGAATGGATGCCCTGAGCAGTCCTGTCATCCTTCCCTTTGCATTTCTCCCTGATGATGGCATCCACCTGTTCACCCTTGTATTTTAGATAGGTATCAATGTTGAGAGGAACAGGGAAGTTTGGGAGAGATGGGAAGGATCTTTCTGATGGCTGTTCAGTATTGTAGAAGGATTGTAATTCCCCCTTGAGTAGATCAAGTTCAAGGGGATACTGAACAACCAATGGTGTAATGGTTGGTGGTGGTCTATGGGATTTGAACTTGGATGTATGTGGTGAGAATAATGTGATTGGAATAGCTGTGATGGGAGGAGTGGATTGGGCAGTTGAAATGGTGGTTGGTGATGTGTGTATATTTTCATCATGCACAACAAAGGTTGATTTTCTCTTCCTTGTGTACATGATTTTTGGTGAAGGTGATTTGGTAGCAGTGGTTGGATTAACCTCTGTTGGCCTTTTAGTAGAACCAGCAGATGTTGGGGTTTTGGCTGGTGATGTAGGTTTGGTGGTTGTTTGTTCAGGTGTGTGTGTTGGTTTGGGTACAGTGGTTTCAGTGTTTTGGGTAGTTTCAGTGTTTTGGGTGGCAGTGGTTTCAGTAGCAGTGGTTTTGTCAACAGAGGTGGTGTTTAATTTAGATGGTGGTTTTCTAACATGCTTAGCAGGTCTTTTCATCCTTTTAGAGGATCCCACATCTTCTTTCTCCTGCTGTTGTTCTCTTTTGAGATTCACCAGTAACTCTGCTTTAGCTTCCAAGGTGTCAGCCCTCTTTTGTTTGGCCTGAGCTGCCTTTTCAGCTTCTATGTTTGCAGAGTCATCTACTGCTTTATTCTTCTCAGTGGTTTGTTGTGGTGGTGCTGTTGGTGTTGCTTGTTGTTGTTGTTGTGGAGCTGATTTGGTAGACTCTGGTTTCTTGGCAGGCTTGGCTTGACCTTTTTGAGAAGGAGGACAACCAAAAGGATCTAGTTTTGGTAGCCTATCTCTGCCACTCTCCCCCTTTTTGGCATCATCAGCCGTGAAAGCATCATCATTTTCATCCCTGAGGATGGTGGTAGGGGCAGAGCCAGTAGTCTTCAGCAGGAGATCCTTGATGGCTTTGATATCAGCATGGGTATCTTTGTACCTTGCATCTACCATATTCCTGATCTCAGCCATGTAGGTTTCATGTGTCTGATCAGCCAATTTTCTGTGAGCTATGATGATGGGGGAAAATGATTTCCATAACTCATTGGCTATATCAGCTGTGGATGGTGGACTCTTGGAAAGATCTGCAATTGAGCTCAGTAGAAGCTTGACATCAGATTTGATGTCAGCAACAGAGGTTTCAATGACAGAAACTCTGTCCGTCAATTCTTGGTATTTTGACCCATCTCCTAAATTAATAGGATCATCTGAGTCCCTACCAGTGGTAGTTCTACCTGATTCAGGCCTAATAGGTGAATCAGATGCCCCTTTGTCTTGGTACTGGGGACTTCCAACTGTTTTTGGAGACACTATAGTGGCTTCAACAGTTGTTGCCTTCAAGGGAGTCTTAGCTATGTAATCACTGTCCTGATGTGAGACAGTGGTCTCTACATCAGTAGTGGCTGCTCCACTTGAAAACTCACCTAGAGTCTCATTGAACTCAGGTGGTGTAACCTCCTCTTCTGTTTGAGGGATAGCAGATTGAATATTCTCAGGGCCAGTCACTTGTTGGAGTATACTCTCAGTGACAGGTGGAAGAGAGGAACTGGGATCTTCCTGAGATTTGTCAATTGCTTCAAACAGAGGTTGCATTGTTTGTGGGACATGTGATGGTGAGTTTGGAGGAGTAACAAGAGAATTAGCCCTGGGAGAGGGGCTTGTGAACATATGGTCAAGTGACTCAAATGTATCATGATGTGTGTCCCCTTGGCTTACAACATGATCCTTTTGAGAGGATTCATGAGGAGTTTGGTCAGGTGGAGGTATGTCCAACTGTTGTGAGGAAGTAACAACAGTGGTTTCAGGTTGCTTTTGTTGTGCAACAGAGGTTTCTTCTGGTACCTCATCATCCAGAAGCCTCATTTGTGGTTGAGTGGAGGTTTTTGTGGATGGATGTTTCATTTTGGAAGTGGCTGGTGTGGGTTTCACAGCACTGGATGTAATGCCATGACCACCAGGAGCAGTGGGCTCAACAACAGAGGTTTTGACAACAGTTGTTGCCTTTGTCCTCTTTGTTTGTGTTTTGGAAACTTTTGACACTTTAGACACTTTTTCTTGGGTGCTTCCACCCAGCATTCTTGTGAAAGTTTCATCAGTTAAGCTTTTCATTTGCATAGCCTCACCCTTTTTGAAAACTTTTTCTGGTAAGACTTTTTGTAAGATTACACTAAGAATTCTTGGGTAAATAAGAAAAGCATTGTTTGACCCAGACTTGACTGCTTTCACATTTGATACCAAGTCCATGAACAATCCCTGGGAAAGATTGAAGTCAGAGTTTGACAACATAGCATAACCCAGATATTGCATCCTCAATGGAATTTCATTAAAGGATGTGGACTTAGCAGAGACACAGAGAAGAAGAGTATGGAAGAAAAATTTCATGACTGGAGGGAAAAACTTTTTGAAAAGAGTTGATCCAGTCATCTGACCATCATACCCTCTTTCTTGGAACTCAGTGTGAAGCTCTGTTTTAGTAAAGGAATCCTTACCTGCCAGGTCATTCAGTGTGAAGGTTGTGGATATGATTTCAGGGGTAATGACGATACTGGTTTCTCCAATTTTGGAAATAATGGAGGTAGGCTTTTTGTCTTGTAGTAGAAACTCAGCATTCAACCAAAATTCTTGGAGTGTATCAAGATAAATGGGGGCGTTAGCGGTTAGGATGGGTAAGTATTTGGAGTTAAAGAAAATGTCGATGGTGGAATGAAATGGAGTGTTGTCATCTGTTTTAATCAGATAGGGGAGACAGTTGTGTGTAGCTTTGGCTTGAAGATCCATTGTAATGGATTTCGAAGGTGAAAATGATTGAAGATTGATGAAGGGTTTGAGAATGAAGAAGGCGGTTTACAGTATTTTGAATACAATGAGACAGTGTAACATCTGTTGTGGTAAAACAGGGTTTTTTATAGGCTCAATGAAACCGCTGATGTGGCCAAACCTCTGCTTATATGAGCAGACGTGGCAATCATCTGATGGATGAAACATCTGGTGGAGAACAGCTGTTTTTGGTAAACAACTAATACAAACAGCTGATGGATCCAACTGTTGTGTTTGTTTTTTTTTTTTTTTTTTTGGATATAATATATATATATATATAGGCGGACAGTTGTTTTATCTGAACAGATGTTCTGAAACAGATTCTTCAACTAACAGTTGTTTTATCTGATCAGATGTTTTGAAACAGACTTTTCAACCAACAGTGGATATGAATGAAACAGTGGTTGTTTTATCTGAGCAGATGTTATAAACAGATTTTTCAACCAAACAGCTATTTTAAAAAAAAATTGATTTTCTAAAACATTTTATTATGATTTATAGAAAATTTATTTGTTTAATCCATGTTTAACATACCAATTCTGGAAATCAGATTTGTAAAGGTAGATGTGTCTAAAGCTTTTGTTAACACATCTGCCAACTGATCCTCTGTTGGAACATGGTGTAAAGAAATCAAACCTTTTTCATAGCTGTCTCTGACAAAATGATGTCTTATGTCAATGTGCTTGGTAGTGGAATGAGAAACTGGATTCTTGATGATATTTTCAGCAGCTTGGCTGTCCAACATGAGTGGAGTCCTAAGTGCAGTTATCCCAAAATCCAGTAGTTGATTTTGAAGCCACATGAGTTGGGCTGTACAACTTGCAGCAGCAATGTATTCAGCTTCAGCTGTTGGAGTTGAAACAGCTGCCTGCTTTTTGCTTTGCCATGAAACTAAGGCATTCCCTAGAAATTGGCACCCTCCTGAAGTGGATTTTCTTGTGGTGTGACAGCCAGCAAAGTCACTATCTGAATAACCTGAAAGCTCAATGTTTCCATTAGCAGGATACCAGATACCAAGTGTGGGAGCACCTTTGAGGTATCTGAATATCCTTTTCACAGCAATAAGGTTTGACTTTCTGGGTGAAGCCTGGGATCTGGCACAGACACAGGTAGCAAACATAATGTCTGGCCTAGATGCAGTTAGGTACAATAAAGACCCAATCATACATCTATAATGTGTTTGATCAACCAGTTCATCCTTGTCATCAATAGTGAGCAGCTTGACTGTACTCATGGGTGTGCTACATGGCTTACAATCATTCATCTCAAATCTGGTTAATAAGTTCTTTACATATTTGTTTTGGTGAATGAATGTGCCATTTTGCAGTTGTTTCACTTGAAGACCAAGGAAACACTGAAGCTCACCCATGGCACTCATCTCAAACTCTGCTATCATGAGTTTTCTGAACTCTTCACACATTTGGTTACATGTGGATCCAAAAATGATGTCATCCACATATATTTGAACAATCATTAAGTGTTTCCCTTTCCATTTAAGAAATAAAGTTTTGTCAATTTTACCTCTTGTGAAGCCAATGGATAAGAGAAATGTGGAAAGAGTTTCATACCAGGCCCTTGGTGCTTGTTTGAGTCCATACAAAGCTTTGTTGAGCTTGTAGACATAGTCAGGATGGAATGTGTCTTCAAAACCAGGTGGCTGACATACATAGACTTCCTCCTGAATTTTGCCATAAAGGAAAGCACATTTGATGTCCATCTGATACACCTTTATGTTGTGGTTGACAGCAAAGGCTAAAAAGAGTCTGATGGCCTCTAGTCTAGCTACAGGAGCAAAGGTCTCATCATAATCTACTCCTTCTTCTTGTCTGAAGCCTTGAACCACAAGCCTGGCTTTATTCTTGACAATAATACCCCTTTCATCAGTCTTGTTTTTGAAGACCCACTTTGTTCCTATAGGACAAACATCCTTAGGAAGTGGTACAAGCTCCCATACTTGTTGTCTTTTGAATTGAAGGAGTTCTTCTTGCATGGCTTCTACCCAACTGTTGTCTTTCAGTGCCTCTTGGTACTTGACAGGTTGTGTGAGGGATAAGAAACCTGCAAAAAGACAGATATTTGAGGATTGGCTTCTTGTGAGCACACCCTCTCTGATGTTGCCAATGATCTGGTCTGGTGGATGAGCTCTTAAGTAAATAAGATCTCCTTGATATGGAACAATGGCATTTTGAGGTGATGGACAGAGGTTTGATGACTCTGTTGGTGTAACATCTGTTGGTACTTCTGTAGTGCCATCAGATGTTTGGAATGGTAATGGAGGAATGGGTCCAAGTGGTGTGAAACTTGACTGACTTTTGTCAACAGATGATTGACATTTGTCAGCAGATGATAGGTCAGTGATTGTGAGGGGTGAGGCAGTGGTTTGAGGATAGGACTGGCCAACAGTGGTTGACACAGCTGTGGCAGAGTTTTGACAATTGTTTTGAACAGCTGCTTCCTCTGAGGCAGAATAGACTTTGTAGTGACTGGGGATCACAACATCTGTTCTGTAATCTTGCTGTGGAGACTGTGGAATACCTGCATTGTTAGTTTTAACAGTGATGTCTTCAAATTTGAATTTATCTAAATCAAATAATTCAGCAGGGTTTACAGGGATTTTTAGAGATGAAAGTTCATTGAACTTTACATTCAGAGTTTCTTCTATTCTCTTAGTCCTTGTGTTAAACACTTTGTAGGCCTTAGCAGTAGAAGAATATCCCAGAAAATAACCACAGTCTACTTTGGCTGCAAATTTTGAAATGGAATCTTTGAGATTTAAAATGAAACATGGGCAGCCAAAGATTTTGAAAAATGAGATTAATGGTTTGATTTTGAACAAAATTTCATAAGCAGTTTTTTGATGTCTGGGGTTGATCAAAACTCTGTTTTGAACATAGCAAGCAGTGTTTACAGCTTCTGCCCAAAAGGACAGTGGCAAACCAGAATCTGCTAGCATGGTTCTTGCAGCTTCTATAAGAGTTCTATTTTTCCTCTCAACTACCCCATTTTGTTCTGGTGTTCTTGGGATACTGAACTGCCTCACAATCCCTTTTGACACACAGAAGTCATCCAACTCCTTATTTTTAAACTCTGTTCCATTGTCACTCCTGAAGACTTTTACTGGCAAGTCATATTGGCTTTTCAACTTTGGTGACAAAGTCCTTCAATATACCTGCAGTCTCATCCTTAGAATGTAAAAAGTAAGTCCATGTAAACCTAGAAAAATCATCAACTATGACAAGACAAAATCTCTTTCTTCTTAGACTCATGATTTTAACAGGGCCAAACAAGTCCATGTGCAACAGTTGTAAACACTGACTAGTTTTGGACTCATCAATGGATTTGTAAGAGCTTTTATGTTGTTTTCCTTTTAAGCAAGAAACACAATGCTCATCACATTTAAATTCTTTTGATGGTAAACCTCTGACAAGGCTTTGTTTTGAGAGTGTGTTGATAGTATTAAGGTTGGTGTGACCCAATCTCCTATGCCACAATTCTGTCTCCTTAGTGGAGGCAGCAGAAAACAGACAGACATTTGCCATAGGATTGTCCTTTAACATATCAACAACATACACATTGCCACTTCTATGAGCAACAAGCTGTGCTTTGCTCTCAGCAATAATGGTATCAATCTTTTTCACCACTTTTGGCCCAATAATCTTACAAGTTTTCTTTGTGAAAAATGAGCCATAACCTTTGTCACTCATTTTGGAAACACTCAGAAGATTAAACTTGAGATTATCAATAAGATTGACATTTTCAAACTTTAGTTTTCCAGCCTGTACAGTCCCTGAACCCAACACCTTACCTTTAGAATCATTACCAAAAGATATATCACCCCCTCCATGAGCCAAGAAGTCCAGAAGTAGGGCTCTACATCCTGTCATGTGCCTGGAACCTCCACTATCTACATACCAAAGACTATCTAAACAAGCAGAAGCTCCCTGCACATCAGTAAATGATTAGTTTTGGTGAGTGTCCAAAGCCAAGTTGGCTTTGGATGGGTCCTCAGACCTTTCAGACTCAAGCTTTGGAAGGTGATCAGTGGTTTGGACCAATTTCTGAATTAAGGTCAGCAACTGCTGTTGACCATTTGCCAGTGCTTGGATGTCAACACTTGGGGCAGCAGTTGTTTGATCACTTCCTGACAGATGATAATACCTATATGGATTTCTGTTCACTCTTGGTTTAGAGGGTCTTTTTGGCTCCTCATAAACATGTGGCAGACTGTGACATGGAGGTTGACCATAACCTCTTGGGTATTTGCTTGTGGGTGGAGCATCTGTTACTTGGACATCTCTAGAAGTAGATGTTTCAAGCCTTTTTGTAACAGATGTTTGGACAGGGGTGAAGGTCTGTTTGGGCTTTCCTTTTGGAGTACTAACCACAGGGTTTGCAAGAGTTTTAGCTTTTATTCTTGTATTTTTACATCAAAATTTTTGAGATACAAGCACTCTTTGGTCTTGTGATTCTTTTTCCCACATATTGAGCATGTGGCTTTGGAATCACATTCACTTGTTCCTTTGTTAATATCATATGCTTTTAGAAGAAAACAGTTTTTGGTGACATGATTCTTCTTTTCACAGAAATCACAGAACAAGTTAACAGTCTTTTCTTTCTTCTTCCCCTTTTCAGTCTTCTTTTCAGCAGATGTTTGAGCATCTGCTGGAGGATCTTTCAGGGGAAAGACTTTTGCCAAGGGAATGACCCTTGCCTGAGGAGCTGTCTTTCCCTCAGGAGTTTTAAAATCTAGAGGTTTATAATTCTCAAGAGTATCACACTCATCAGACCAAGTAGGTTTAAATTCATACTTTTCAAGTTCAGCAAAAGATGAGGAACCTTCTGGTTTTTCAAGAACAATTTTCTTACCATTTGGTTAAGTGATTTTAATCTCTTGACCCTGCAGGTTTGTTGGTACTATCTCAACAGACTTTTGACTCTTTGTGTCAGTGTTTTCAAAAGCTGGAGCAGTGGTTGCAAAACCAAAGCCAAACTTCACATGACTTATGGTTTGTTTGTTGAGTAGCATCTCAAATCCTCTACATGATTCCACCCATTTTTTACATTCAACTTGGGTGGACTCAAGCTCACTTTTACAACTTTGATATTTTGTTATCATAGTTTGGAGCTGGTCTTTGGTTATAGTTGCTTCATGTTTTAAACTGCTAATTTCAGACTCTTTTGCAGTTAAACTTGTTTTCAAATCTTTTGTGAGTTTTTCAAATTTAACTTCATCATCCAAAATTTTCTTTCTAAGGTTTTCATTCACCTCTTTGATGTTAGCAAATGCTATTACACATTTGTCAGAACACAACTCTTTAAGAATTTGAGGAGATACCTTAGCAGCAGCCATCAAAGCACAATCACACATGCACTCACAATCATCAGATGCACCCCAGGGATCTGAGAGATTCACAACCTCTTCTTCAGGTTTTTCACCTGTAACAGCTTCACTAACAATATCATCAGTCACAACATCAGATTCAGTTACCACTTCCTCAGATTCAATCTCATCTACCATAGCCATGAAACAAAAATTTTCTGGTTCATTTTCAGCTTTGGCAACTAGTGCAAAATTCTTATCTGTTAGCTCATCAGGTAGACTGCTCCAATCAACAAAGCCTTGTGTAAAGAAGCTCTGTTGACTGGTCTCTGCAGGAGAAGAGGATGGAGCAACAGTCGTTTGCACAGGTGTTTGAGCAACAGGTGTTTGCACATAGTGAATCTGAGGAACAGTGGTTTGGACATACTGGACAGGAACAGTGTTTGAGGACTGTGCAAAATGGGCAGTGTTTTGCACATTAGGTCCAGGGGTATTATAGGAATTCTGATAAGTGTTGGTCTGTGGACTTTGATTTGGATAGGTTATCATAGGTGTACCATGTTGACCCCTACATTCCCTAGCAAAATGACCAAACCTATGACATTTATAACACTTGATCTTTGATTTATCCAACCCAACCTTAGATCTGCCAGTCAACCCTGGAAACCTTCTCCCAGTTTTCTTGTAAAAATTATTAGTTCTTACACTGAGAAGGGCCAATTGGTGCATAATGTCCATTTCTTCCAAATCATCAGGGTCAAAGTATTTCAGGTCATCATACTCAAAGGATATATTGTCAGATGCCTGTATATCACCACCACTTGCTGTGAAAGCATAGTTTGGTGAATAAGAATCAGAGTTAAAACCTGAGTTAAAACCTGAAGTTATGTCAATAAAATGATCATAACTCTGATCCTTTGTGTTTCCAGGCACCTCATCATGACCCAAAAGTGCTATATTCCCAAACACATAGTCATCAGACACTTTTCCAGAGTCCTGGAGCTTCTTTTTCTGGTTAAGCTCTCTTTCATAGGTCAAGAGCTTACCATGAAGCTGGGTCAGTGATAGGTCTTTAAATCCTATTGAGTTTCTCATTACAATAGCAATAGTGTCCCATTTGTCTGGTAATGATCTTAAAAACCTATGGTTCAAAGTTGAATGAGGGTAAGTAAGACCAACCAATTTTAGTTCACTTATTAAGCAATTAAATCTCTCAAACTGTTGAGTTAATGACTCTCCTTTGACATGACTGAATGTTTCATATTGTTGGTTAAGTATTTCACGGTTGTTTTCAATAACCTCCTCAGTCCCACCAAACTGTTCTTTCAGTGCATCCCACAACTCCTTTGCACTGTTACAGTGTAACAACCCAGCATATATATCATTGGGTAGAGCCATGGCCACAATACTGAAGGCCTTAGCATCTAGCTCAATTTTCTGAAAATCCTGGTCGGAGTAGTTTTCAAGTTTCTTTGGCTCAAACACTTTGGGATCTTCAGTACTCGGCACAGTCGGAACATGTGGTCCGAAGATAACCGACTTCCAACACCCAGTGTTTTGTTGAGCTAGAACATGGCTCATCCGACGTTGCCAGATATTGTATTCAGATCTGACAAGCATCGGTGGCTTGTTGTTCGTGCCAGTGTTATGTGGATCGTGATTGATAGAAGCCATTCTCTGATTTTTCAAAAAACAAAGTCTGTTTAACAACGGTTGAAGCGAAATTAAACTATTACTCTGTTTTCAATCTAACTGACAAACGATATCAATAATTGTGAGCTGATTATTAAATTGATTTGTTAGATCGAATTTAATTGACCAAGCTCTGATACCAATTGTTTGGATCTGAGTTTGTTTGTTTTGATTGTTTAACTAAATGATGGAAATAATGAAATGAAAATAGAATGAAAGTGCAGCGGAATAATAAACTGTAAATCAAAACAAGAGAGTAAATGTTTTTAGATCGAATGCTTTCATTAACTCAAAGATTACAATCGTACAATTACTCCCCCTCAGCCTGATCACACAGTGTTTGTCAGAGAGAATGTTTTGTGTGTGATACGATAGAACAGTACAAGCACTGTTCTATTTATAGACAGACTCAAAGCACTGATGACCTAGGCTGACGTCACCTAAGACAGTGACCTCTAACAGAATAACAAACATAAACATCTGCCTATTACAAACTACTGTTACATTGAAAGCACTGATATTAAACAGCTGTTGAAGATAAACTCTGATGGTCTTGTATCCACTGCTGGAGCCTAAGTGCTGTTGGTTCCAGCAGTGCTTTGGTCTTCAGTACTTGTATCAGCAGTTGCTCTTCATCAGACCTTTGGTCAGCAGTTGTTCTTCATCAGTTGTTTCCTCAGCAGTTCTTTGTATCAGCAGTTGTTGAGCAGTTGTTTGGATAGAACAGTAGTTAGGGTCAGCAGTCTTTTGGGAGAAGCAAGTTGTAAAGACTGTTTATTCAAGGATCAAACTGATAGCATGTTTTGGCTTTCTAATCATCTGTTCTTCTCCAGGTCAGCAGACCCAACAGATATAGATTCACCAAGCTGTACCAAATAGTGCAAGGAAATAAATATAAAGACATGAGCTAATTCTTAAGAGAGTTAATTACAAAAACTAACCAAAAAAATATAATAATGAAGAAAATTAATTACCCTACGCATCAGCATCAGGTCTTTAGATGCATTGCCAGAAAGATCAGTTTGACCAGAAGCTTTCAGTGCTCTTTTTGTCATCGACGTGAAAAAAAAAAGAGAAATAATGACAACAAAAACAAATGTGTTAGAACCTAAACCAAAGAAATGCTACCTGGTGGCTTGCGAACGCCACCTAGATGGTCTCTAGATTCCGCTCTTCCGTCAGCAAAGATGTTATCTCCACTCATTTCTCGAACCTTTGCTGAACTCCTATGCTTTTTTGTTGGTGCTGGAACCTCCTCACCTTTGAAAATATTGTTTCTTGAAAGCTTTGTGAACATACGTTTCATAAAAAAAATACACGATTAAAAACACCAAAACATTGAAAAGATAGGGGTAATCGAGCTAAACAAAAGATAAAGGTTAACTTACTTTGAAGATATAAAATCGATGTGCTAGTGAAATGATCATCTGCAGCAGCAATGGTCCAGTAGCATCACCATTAACTTTAATTCATTTAATAGACCAAAAATCCAAACCCGCTATTCTCTTGAGATTGACCTTAGTTGAAGGGAACCTCAACATTAGTTTCTTATGTAGATGAGTAGTTGATAGTGCTTGGTTCACCTTTGACACATTGGTTCCCTCACTTTATGTTTCCTCATAAGTTGTTGCTTTTATAGTGTTTGGGTTTTGTATGTACTCTGTACTCTGCACTAACATAGCATCTAGCTTTTTTATAACATTAAACCAACATTATGTTTTTTTTATATAATTTTCAAATGTCTAAGAAACTTAACTACACTAAATATTTATACAAAAACTTGAATAAGTGAGTCGGCACAACCCAACCCACTCATGTATCAGACCAAGAAATCTAATTATAATGAGAAGAACATGCACAATGGTTTCACATTACCATGTCTAACAAACTGTTGCTGCACTTGTTTAAAACAACTGTTGTTGCAGCTCTCAGCTGTTTAAATCAACCGATTGCGCTTTTTCGAACTATCTATAAAACATGCTAAAGATAAAAATAAAAATAAAAACCTGTTCCAGTAGACTGGATATTTGATGATTTCTTCTCCATTCATCTCCTTTCTTGTCACCAGAAGCCAAGTGAGCAACAACAAAGCAGAAGCTCGTATCTTCAATCGACATGCTAACCGACACTGACCCTTTGTTTCCGAAATAACCCATAATCCCATAGGCCACAACACTCAACTCTTGATATATTATACTTGGCGGATGGTTTCGATGAATGTGGTATTGCTATTGTTGACCTGGAGGTAGCGGATGATTAAATTATTAAATAGCAATAACATAAATGTGGATATTGAAAGCAAAAAATCCTTAACATCATTTCCTTTTAGTTCATGATTTATTAGTTATATCTTACTAATTTTTTTTTTCAAACTAAACATTTCAAGCATTAAAATTAAAACCATGATATTACCTTTTTAAAGTGTTCCAAGTCAAGTTTCAGTTCCATACTAATATCTATGATCATAGAGCAAACATCATTGGTCAATTTATATCACAAAGGGAAAACCTAGTCCCTAACTAATATAATCGACCAATACTTACCAATTTATAGAGATATATTACATATATAAATCTCAATCAAATCCTTTTTTTGTAAATATGTTTGATTTTTAAAACACTTATAGATATTGAATTATTTTTTAATATATAAACACGGTAAACACCTCAACTCATTGATTTACCATCAACTAATTTTGTCTACTACATAGTTATCGAAGGCGTGTTAATCCTTTTAGCAAGTATGGCTAAATCCGTCGGTTTATATTTATATTATTTTATAAGATGTTTATTATTTGTAATGATTTGGTGTTTTTTTTATTTGCGCTTTTTTTTCTCAGGCCCGTGCTTTTTTTTCGCTTCTCGCCTAGGCCATAGGCGGAGCCTAAGCGCCTTGGGTGCGCCTCACGCCTTTGATAACTATGGTGGTAACTAAATCACTAAATGAGATTATGGAAAGAGAGAAAAAAAAATCTTAAAATCCAACTCAAACTACCAACTAATTAATATCTAAGGATCATATATATGAACATACTCTCAGCCTCTGCTGCCTCTTGATCTTCCTCATCAAAAGGAACTTCATCATCAAAATCATCTCTTTCAGCATACAAACCACCCTCTTGATCATACTCGTCGTTTTCCTGTCAGATAAATTATATCTACTCTTCTTACTAAGTTTAACCTAAAACAAATATCACAAACACACTAATCAGAATAAATGATCTATAAACACAAAAACAAACATGAAGCTTCACTCTCAAGAAAGAAGAAACAATTACCCGCAATTCTCGCTGAGACCGCAGAATGGCCTTATCAAACTCACCAAGATCCTCATTCTGCTCACCGATTCGTTTATCCACAAACACTGATAACTTACCACTCCTCTCATAATCTTTAAGCAATGTCTTCTTCCTCTGCAACATCACAAACATATAAAACCAATTTAATTTTAAAAAAACAATAAAAGACCCAATTTAATTTTTTTAAAGCACTTTAACATAGGTTTAAGCTGTAATCTTCAAATGGGTATGAACAAAATCGTATCTTTGATCAAACACACATTTTATTCAAATATCAAAATATAATAATCCAACAAAAAAATAAAAAAACAATCACTCAAACCTTAGTCATATCAATCGAACCTAAAAACCCCTAAATCAAAACCTAAATAATAAACCCTAAAACATCAATCCAAAATCAAAACAAATAAGAAGACTGAACAATAATAAACAAAATACCAAGATCAATCAGTAAAACGAAATATTTGAGAAAAAGAGACATTAACAATAATAGACACTATAAAAACAGATTAGCAAAATCAATTCAACACAACACAGAAAAAAAAGATAGATGAACATCGATTAATAGAAATAAGAATCGAAGAGAGATTACCTTGGAGTAGAGATGAATGAAAAGCTTGAATCGCCTAGCAATTAGGGTTTCGGTTGAAAGGAGGCGATGATGAAACTGATGTTATGTTATGTTTGTGTTATGATTGAGAATGTTTTAGGAAAGTTAATTAATATTGGTAAATGATTATTGACCAAAATTAATTGAATGATTTTTGATTTTTAGAAAATAGAAAAAACTTATAAATTCTCACACTATGACACATGGCACAGTATGATAGGCTAGAGAATTGAAGGATCAACATGGGAGTGCCATGTGTACACATTGAGTTTATTTTATTAGTTGTATAGATTAAAGTTTTTCTAAAAATGCTTTTAAGAAAACAAAATTACTTTTAAGAATACTACATACGTTATTAAAATTCATTGACTTCAAAATTATAATTTTTTAAAGAACTACAAGATATATCTAAACAAATTAGAACTCTAATAATAATTGTTTCATATCAATGTAATCATCAACTCATAACTATTATTATTATTATTTATGTTTTTGAAAATTAGGGTGTTACAACACTACCCCAAACGCTACGGAAAAAAACATGGTTTAAGCGATTTTCAACTATGGATTATTGTCACTTTAGATCCCCCAAAGTTATACTTAACTTATTAGAAAATTTGCGAATGTTACAACAATCCGGTAGTGTAAACTACAAATCTGTTCCTTCTCCAGTGTTGTTTGAGAATCACAATTTCAACATAGTAACACTGGACAGTTCAGTCAAATCGGACTCTGCATCAGATAATGAATCTAATACTTCAAGTATTGGAGATCCACATTCTGATGTGAGACCAATACTAGGATTGAATGATGAGGGGGTGGTTGCAGTGACTGATGATTCAGACACTGAAGAGAAATCTAAGGAAGGTAGTGATATTCCTTTGGAAAATCACATCATTACAAATGAACCAGTGTCACCTTCACAATTTTCTCATCCTCAGGCAAATTTACACAAAGTGAATCAATTAGTTACCAAGAATGTGAAAAATGATTCAGCTGACAAACCCGTCAAGGTTTTCTATCGGATGGAAGGATCCGATAAGATAATCTCTGATGAGGATTATCCAATAAAATTTGCAAATTATTCAAAGATCGATAAAATCTGGCAGGAAAGTACTATCTGGTTTCCTAAACACGAAAAGACTAATGATTTTCCTCCTGAACTTTTAAAGAAACTCTATTGTGATACTCCTAAGGAGCCAAAAGTTCATGTCACTGAATTCATCAAGCCTAAAGAAAAGGCAAATGCATTTTTGAGCTGGCTTACTCAATGGACCCAGCTCCAATGAGTTTAAGACGTAGATGTGTTGATGATCAATTTCCGATCAGTTCATATGCTAAGCCGGGTGCTAAAAATATATTTGAGGAATACCGTGTGTGTTACAAATGCAGGGAGAGAGGGCATTTACTTGCTCACTACCCGTATGTGCGACACAAAAGGCACGAAGTTGAAAACAAACAGCCTTATAGAATTCCAGTCGATAATCATAGATATCCACAAAGACATTTTGTCCCTCAAAGACCACCATTTTATAATCAAAGTCGGTATTTTCAAAAGAGGGAAAATCGTTAATTTGTCTATGATAATCGAAACAGGATTGCTATGGAGAAACACCTAAAGAAACTAATGGTCAACACAACTAATGACAAACAAAAGGTTTTTCCTAAACCTGCTGTTAAGTCACAAGTTGGACCTGTTTCTGTTAAGTCAAAAAAGGTAACTAAGAAAGTTTCTTTTATGAACGATACAAAGAAACCTGCTGAGACACAAAAATCTCAGATTAGGATTCTTAAACGTTCTGAACAATCTTGGTCACCAGTGGGTTCTCCAGGTGCTTCCACCTCAACTGCTAATACTCAAAATGAGAAAGGTTTAAATGATTAGAAAAAGGTTGATTCAAAACCAAGTGTTTGTGAAAATGAATCTTTGAAGTTTAACACTCAAAGACCCAAGACCAAACAGGCTTGGGTCCCCCGAAAAATCTAATCATTTCTTTGTTTGGTGCAGGGAGCTCCAGCTGGCCCTGTTAGCAGTCTATGGATTGTCGACAGTGGAGCTTCTGGGCACATGACCGGAGACTTAACGCTATTATTCGACATCAAGAACGTGAATGGAGGGTATGTGGCGTTCGCGGGAAATAAAGGTGGTTATATCACGATGGAAGGAAGTGTTAGCATCGGGATCGTAAGTTTTGAGAGAATATCTTGTGTGAAGCAAATCGATTATAATCTGTTAAGTATCAGCCAAATCTGTGACAAACAGTTTTCTGTACACTTTGATGATAAATCTTGCTATATTCTGAAACCTGGTTTCATCATACCAAAAGATTGGATAATGTTGAAGGCACCAAAAGTGAACAATTTGTACATTCTTGATATGAGCAAGGCTATGACAACCCAGGGCCAAGTCACATGTTTTCTATCCAAAGCTACAGAAAAAGAATCGATAATGTGGCACAGAAGGATGTGACACATTCACCTCAGAAAGATGAATCATTTGGTGAAGAACGGGCTTGTAGAAGGGGTTAATGTGAAGAATTTTCATCTCAATGATATATGCGTGAGTTGCAAAAAGGGGAAACAACACAAATAGTCCCACAAACCGAAGAAAGTGAACTCTGTAGATATGCCACTTGAGCGTTTGCATATGGACCTTTTCAGACCTGTCAAGCGTAAAAGTCATTCTGGAGAGCTTTATTGTCTTGTGGTTACTGACGATTACTCGAGATTCTCGTGGGTGATGTGCTTGCAACACAAAAGCGACACATTCAATAATTTGAAGGTTCTGTTTGCCCGATTGGAGAATGTTTACGGATTGAATATCAAAAGAATTCATAGTGACATTGGGACGGAGTTTAAAAATTCTCAGATAGATGCACTCTGTGAAGACAAGGGATTCATCATGAATATAGTGCTTCGTACACTCCACAATAGAATGGAGTTGTAGAAAGGAAAAACAGGATTCTAATAGAAACGGCACGAACAATGCCTGCGGATTCAAATCTTCCATTAATATTCTGGAATGAAGCTATTTACGCAGCTTGTTACACCTTGAATCGTGTATTAATGGTGAAGAAGTTTGGCAAAACTTCTTATGAACTGTTGAATAGACGAAAGCCAAATTTGGAGTATCTAGAACCTTTTGGGGCACCTTGTACGATGGTGTATCCGACTGAGAAGTTTGCACCAAAAGCTGAAGATGGATACTTTGTTGGATATGCAACCCCGCTCAAACGGGTTTTCAACAAAAGAACTCATCAGGTGGAGGAGTGGGCTAACGTTGAAGTACAACGATACACTTAGAACGTACAAGGAAGTGGTGTTGACTGGGTGTTTGATTATAAAGATTTCTTTGAATAATTCAATCTAGATAACTTGATTGAAGAGGTTGTACTACGACTTTATTACGAGTGTGAAAACGCAGTGACTTCACCGTTGGTGCGTCCGATCACCGTAAATCCTCCAGCAAGTTCTAATGATACCAACGTTCCTGCAAATGAAGAAGAGGTTTTTCAAGAAGCTTCGACTACTCTTGACACATCTGAATCGGAAGATGAAGATGATGTTACCAGTGAAGCTATTCTAGATCATGCTACGGAGGAACCACCAGTGAACCCAAATCTAGATGTTGCTTCATCATCAAATACGGGTAATGATCTGGATAAGGCAGAAAATCTAACTACTCAAACTGGAGTTCAAGTTCCTGATCATCCGGAATCTCGGATTCATCAGATTCATCCACTTGAGCAAGTTATTGGTAACCCCGGAAGCAGTGTCATGACTATAGGACAACTTCGTCTAGCAACTTCACATGATAATATCGGAGCCCTAGGCCTTTATGCTAAAATTCAAAAGTTTGGTTGTCAAAATGACTGGTCCTTTGCTTGTTATGTTTCGCAGGTGGAGCCGCGGACATACAAGGATGCTTTACTAGATGATTCCTGGGTTGAAGCCATGCAAGAGGAATTATTACAGTTTCAGAAACTGGGAGTTTGGACACTTACAGATTTACCTCCAGGAAGAAAGAAGATTGGTACTAAATGGGTTTTTAAGTGTAAGAAAGATGATCGAGGGGTAATCGTACGACACAAAGCTCGATTGGTCGTTCAGGGATTTAGTCAAACGGAAGGAATAGACTACAATGAAGTTTATGCACCTGTAGCATGTATAGAAGCTATCCGAATGCTTCTAGCGTTTGCTTCCTACAAGAAATTTAAGGTGTATCAAATGGATGTGAAGAGCGCGTTTCTGTACGGTGTGGTCATGGAAGAGGTTTACGTTGGTCAACCACCAGGCTTTGAAGATTCTATCCACCGGGATAAGGTTTACGTAGTCAACAAAGCACTTTATGGGTTGCACCAAGCTCCACGACAATGGTATGAGGAGCTAAGCACCTACCTACTTTCAAAGGGATTCAAACGAGGTTTGGTAGACTATACCCTGTTCACAAAAAGAACAAAGGGTGACTTTCTTCTCGTTCAGATTTATGTTGACGATATTATTTTTGGTTCTAATAATGAACTGTTGTGCAGAGAATTTGAAAGAGTCATGCAGGAAAAGTTCGAGATGAGCGCAATGGGAGAAATGCAGTTTTTCCTAGGCTTGCAGGTGGATCAATTGCCAAAGAGCATTTTCATTCACTAGACGAAATACGTATCTGAAGTCTTGAGCCGGTTCCAGATGGAAGATTCCAAGCCTATGGATACCCCAATACAACCTAATCACGGGATTGGAGTTAACGCTAAGGGGGAGCTCATTGATCCATTCACTTATTGAGTCATAGTCGGATCGTTGATGTATCTTACTGCATCTTGTCCAGACATTATGTTCGCAACATGTCTCTGTGCACGATTCCAATTCCAATCGAAGCCGAAATAGAGTCATCTAACAGCTGTCAAACGAATCCTGAGATATCTGAAGGGTTGTCCGTCAAGAGGACTTTGGTATCCTAATGATGATAATTTTGACTTTGTTGCTTTCAGTGATGCAGATTTTGGTGGTTGTGACAAAGACAGTAAATCCACAATGACTGGATGTCAATTCTTTGGGAGCAGGCTCGTGACCTGGCAGTGTAAGAAGCAGACAACAGTTGCTCTATCTACTTGTGAAGCAGAATATGTTCAGCCTCTAGTTGCTGTTCACAAGTTCTGTGGATTCAACAGCAGATGCACATTTACGGTTTGCAGTATCTTAAAACCCCAATTTATTATCTTAATGAAGCTGCCATTGCACTCACGAAAGACATGAACAATCACTCTAAAGCTAAACATATCCGGATCAAATATCACTTTATCCGTGATTGTTACGCTAAAGGGTTGATTGATATGGTCAAAATCCACACTGATTATCAGAGGGCTGATCTTTTTACCAAAGCTTTTGACAGATCAAGATTCGAATTTTTGCTAAAAGCTAATGGTGTAAAAGAAAAACAAGACTAATCATCACCTCAGTTTATCACTTTATTTTAGTTTTTACTGTTTTTCAAAAAAAATCAAAAATCCAAAATCCAAAAATACGTTTTACATTTTAGGGGGAGTCATTATTTTTTCAGAAAAACAAAAAACATTGAAAAAGCCAAAAAGCCATAAAAATCAGAAAAACCTAAAATGATTTTCCAGGAGTAAAAGTGGAAATGATAGTACATCAGTGGGGATCTGACACATGCTAAAGAATTGAAATGC
Organism: Ambrosia trifida; assembly: GCA_028751855.1. Classification (NCBI taxonomy): domain Eukaryota; kingdom Viridiplantae; phylum Streptophyta; class Magnoliopsida; order Asterales; family Asteraceae; genus Ambrosia; species Ambrosia trifida. The sequence continues at coordinate 61,652,761 of CM054129.1, read as the reverse complement.
TATATATGGTGTGTGATGAATCTGTGTGATGTGCTGATAGGCTTGGTAGACCTATTACTGCGTGCCTGGTACATACATATCAAACGATTTGTTATGTGGATGAACACCTCATGGGCATATGGTCTTGGTACCGTAATTTTGTTTGATAGGGTTTGTACAAAATTCAGAGGTTTCGGGTCATTATGTTATTAGTTATCTGGGGATAGCCTATCTGATCTTCTGTCGTAAGGTTTACGGACCTAGATCAGATAGGGTATCTTTATAAAAGAGCTTTAATGCCAAAACCTAAAGTTACCGAATTAAGGAACTTTAAATGTATGACGATAATCAAAGATTATCTAATGCATCGTATCTAATCATTGATGCAAATCGTGATTGATATAAGACCTCAACCTGGTAGAGTGCACATGTTACTCTGTAGCATTGAGTTGCTGACCTGTACACCTCTGTGCCTCATACCTTGTAATTACAGATAACGAAAGCATAATCACGCTTTACAATGAGTATTTGTGCAAAATTCCTTGATACGGGAGTATGTCGTGTGTGTGCGAACCACAGATGAATTTGTTTATAATATACATAACCGTATCAGTCTAAAGCACTGCATAACAGTCTGCATGAGAGTTTATGTGGATAACAGTATCAGCAATTGCTAGATCACACATTGTCTTTAATGATAATAAACACTAAAGATCAACGGTGTGATCAGATTTCTCAAAAACTGATATGATCCTCTTACTGGAAATCACAAAATGTTTACTGCTTTATGTTTACATTTCTGCATTTTACATTTATTGCAAAATATCAAAAACTCAAAAAGATTTTTGGCATGTTTTTAACAAAAATTTCAGAAAATCCAAAAGATTTTACATTTATGCTTTATTTTAAATAACCGATGGTGATTGATGACGATTTTCTGAAGTTTGACAGACCATTTGAGTTTTGTGACATTTAAATGAAAAATGATGAATGTTTGAAGGTCAAAATGTTTAAAAATGTTTCAACAGGATTCGATTTTGAGATTTGGTAAACTTTTCAGAAATCCAAATGCTCATTCGCCCCTTCGATGAGTCGAAGGTGCATTTGAGTGTACATTCGAACCTATAATTAAGGTCGAATGAGAGTGTTTTAATGAATTTTCTTCATTTGAACCCTTCAGTATTCATTCGAGCCTTTCACTAGGGTCGAAGGAAGCTTGAAGCTTCTCATTTGAACCCCAACAAGGGTCGAATGTAGAGTCCTATATATATGTCATCCCTCATTCGAACGAAGTTTCCATCCCCACACTTGAACGACACATTGTCCTCAATGTGAGAGTAGGAATAAAATAAAGTAGAAATAAAAAAAAATACAACAAACAGGAACAGACTCCCCTGGATATAAGCAATGTAGCTGTAAGCGCTCTGAAGTTGTCCTTCTCAACCAAGCCGTATAGCATTTCATTCGCGGCCTTTGACTCAAACCTGACAGACAGAAACTAAAAAGAAAAAATAAAAACAAATGGTTGCCTTAAATGATTGTTGGGTCGTCCCCACCCGAATGGAGATTGAGTATGGGTGGCTAGATCCAAACCTGCAATAAAATATATTAGACAAACCAATGACTCAAACATGACCCTCTCCATCATCCCCACACTTGAAGGGAAGATACCCCCAAAGTGAGTTAAGAGAAAACTGACTCAAAATAAAAATAAAAGACTCTAAAAAAATAATACAGACTCAACCGACTCAATATAGAAAAATGCAGGAAACGTACTTGAAAGGCAAGATGGTAGAATGTGGTGGATGATGGTAAAACATGTGATGAAATGGTGGTGAATGGTGGTGGAAGAAAATAGGTTGGAAAATAATTTTTTTCTAATTAACTCGCGCAATGTGAAGGACACTGGTGATCTCAACGCGTGTCGCGTGCGAATAAAATATTACTTTCCGGGGTAATTACTATTCGTGTATAGCGAACAGGTCAACCCAGGCTCCTCGCATTACACGAACCTTTTTTCATAGAAAGTTAATCAAATTTAATGTTTAGAAAAAAAAAATCTTTTTTTAGCCAAACCTCCAACAAAAATCCCAATCATAAAATATATAATTAACTACATGGGATCCGTTCATGATGTAATTTTCCATGCCTAAATAAACACGAAAACCTGCTAAAAGACTCAAAAAAAAAAAATAATAACAAAATACAAAGAAACTTCAAAAATATTACATACTCTACAACTAGGTTTTCATGCAGTTTCAATCAGGTGGCTTATATTTTATCCATCCCATATCCAACGCGTTTAATTCTTTTCTTTCAACGTTGTTCATCAAGAAACGATTAGTGAATTTAAAAATATGTTTGAAAAACTCATACGCGTTGGGCCACCTATCCCTACACTTACCTGGACCAAAACTGATGTTTAGCGTGTACTGTTGGCCCATGTAATCACTAGCCTTATCCCGTGTGTGGTCTGCTACAGTCTTTCTACCTGCCAACGCTGCATACAGACACTAAAACAAACACGATCACGGGCACCAGATATATAAAGAAAACAAAGTAGAATAAAGCACACGAAAACAAAAAGACACACAAGCACATGAAAAATAAAAACAAAAACTGACTTAACACGCAAGCACACGAAAATAAAATAAAAGCCTACGACACTATAGACACACTAAAAACCAAAAAGACTCAAATAAGACCAATTAATCAGTGAAGTCCTAATCAAAGCTAATTTCGCAATCGCCAAGTGTCTCCGGCAACGGTGCCAAAAACTTGATGTGCGATGTATGGTCTATAAATAACTACCTAACCTAGACACCTAGTAATATAAAACAAACTCAACTAAACTAGACCACACGACAGGCAAATGTGCCTATCAATGCAGTACAGACTAAGTAAGTCCGAGTATCGAACCCACCGGACACAACTAGAAAACAAAACTAGACTCGACTAAGACTTAACAAAATTGGTTTTAAATATGATTTTTGGGTTTTTTAATAATTAATTAAAATAAATAAAACAATTAAATAAGATAAATAAACAGCAAGGATAACTGATGAAAATATCAGGATAGGAAGGCAACTACCTAGGTCAAGAATCCTACATGCAAACTCACAACTCTCAGTAATGAAAAACTGAATGGATACTAGATTCTAAAGATAACTTAAGAACCCCTAAGACGAGTTAGATCTCCTCCCGGTCTCACCAACACACCCCAAAGAATCCTAAGGAATAAAACACTGACTATCTAGCTTGGATCACCTCCCAGTCTCACCTCACTAAGAATGTAAAGGTACTCTAATGACTCGATCACCTCCCGGTCTCTCTAATCACAATACACCCGAAGATGTAAAGGAGTAATTTAATTAGGTTAACTCTGACTTGGAATTGCAAGAAACTAAAGACAACAAGGATAGGATCACCTTCCGGTCTCACCCAAAACATAACACCTAAAGCTCTAGACAACCTAACATTCCATCACCTCCCGGTCTCAAGAATGGAAGAATACAAAAGTCCTCTAAATTCTCTAATCAAGTTCCTATAGCTTTCGGTACCAAAACCATAAACTAAGCTACAAGCACCAAGCAGGAAACCCTAATAAACATCCAAACATGAAAGACATTCACTAAGACGTTTATGGAACTCTCAAAAATAATAAATTAGACTTAAGTACGCACACACATCATAATAAACACCAACCAAATCGTTACCAAAACATTAACTATTCAAAAATAATCCATAAACCGAGAACTATAAAATTAACATGTAGTCATCATACAACCTAGGTAGTGGTTCAAGATTTAGCTACTCATAATAATGAAAATCGATAAAAACATAAGTTCAAAATAAAATATAGTCATGGTCTCAATATTCATGAACACAGAGTAAATAAATATGAAAACTAAAATTTATTATAGTCGAACTCGTAGCTTCACTCTTGAACCCGTGTCTTACTGGCCTTCACTTCCTCTTTATTTCTTTTTGATACAGTTGTGGACCATTGCCTTCTTCGGCGGCTGCTGTAGATGTTCTTCCACGATGATAATAGTCTCCCCAATAAAGTGTCGCTATCTTTCTATATAATTTGTTTTTTCCTTAAAATATGTTGTCTTTCCTTTTTTTTTCCGTAGGTTTTTTTGTGACATATCAGTGTGGTTGGGCCATGGGCCCAAACTTTTCCATCTTTATTATTATTATTATTATTATTATTATTATTATTATTATTATTATTATTATTATTATTTGACTTGGGTATTCTTGACTTGACCAAAGTTGCTCCTTTACGTTCCAACGTCCAGGAACACCAGGTGCTCGCGTCTTGATTATTTCTTACTGTTGTAAGCTCCTTTCTCAGGAACACCTATAAAATAATGAAATAAATAAATACATAATAAAAACAACATAAAGTAAATAAAAACCTGACCAAATAATATACAAAATACATAGGAAAAGAGATGTGTTTTGCAACACATCAAACCCTCATACAATTTTTTTTCAAAATTCTGACTTAGGGAGACTATTTTGATTTTGAAAATCAGACTTTATAATCTTGTTCCTGACATCATACTGATTAGATCCATAACAAATTTTCAGGTAATGAACGGTTAATCAGTTCAAAATCATTTGTTTTATATCTGGAACCCTTGGACCAAAATTGAACATCAAATGAACTGTTTTGGATCAATTGATGCTTGTTTAACAGTTTTTGTTAGTTTTAGGGGGAGAATATTACAAAATCTAGGTTAATAACACATTAATAAACAGATTTGATGATTAAAAACCTATAAACCCTAGATTTTAATGAAAAAATATCGAAAACAGATTGTTTGATGAAATTGATTATTGATATAGGTTTATCGGCCATATTAGGATTCATACAAACAATAATTTGATCTTAATCATGGTCAGATTGTATTTTGGTATTTTTGATTACAAACAGACACATTCGATCAAATAAACAGGGTCGAATGTAGTTTGAAACGGTCGAAAGTGGGTAGTTTGGTCGAATGTACAACTTTTCATATAATTTTCTACATTCGAACTAGATTTCCACATTTGAACCAAATTTCCACATTCGAACCACAAAAATTCTTCATTCGAACTCACGATTGGGTCGAAGGAAGGATTTGTGATCAAAATTCAAATTTTGTCCGTTTCTGATAAATTTCATGTTTTTGTTTTGCAGATTTTAAATGGCTGAACAACAAAATCCAGAGAAACAGGTTGCTGAACAGAAGAAACCAAAAGAAAAGGAGTTATTATTTGAAGTAGATCACAATTGCTATGCCTTTATCGGAGAGGTAAAGCAACATGAAGCATTTGCTGGAATCGTAGAATTTCTAAGAAGAAGCAGGGTGATCTATGCTATCCCTACTCCAGCATCTATCTATAAAGATCATCAAGTAGAGTTTTGGAAGACTGCTGTTATTGATTTCTGGGATAACAAGACGGCCATAAGAAGTAAGATTCATGGAGAGCTCGTGCTTGTTACAGAAGAAGATATTCGGGAAGCATTGGTATTGGAAGATTCTCCTACTGATCCGAGAAAACTTTCATGGATTGATCAAAGACTGTGCTTTCTCTGAATGAAGTACAACGGTCCTATCACAGACGGGTTATTGCATAAAGCTAAACTATGTCCACAGTTTAAGTATTTGGCACATGTGATTCTGCATGTCTTTGGACCAGTTCGTAGCAGCTATGATGTGATGAGGAGCAATATTAGTTCTTTGATGATTGCGTTGATTTTAAACAAACCATTCAACGTATCCGGGATGATATTTGATCATATGCTTGAAGTGCTGAAAGCTTTAAAAGTTGATAAGTTTTTGATGTACCCAAGATTTTTACAAATGATCTTTGACAAGAAGTATCCAAATATGAGGAAAGATCCGAAGCAGATATTAGTTCAGCATCATATGAATTTGAGTATGCTAAGCAGGATGAAAGCGTATAAGGGTGTTCCAGAAAATGAAAGACCACCACACAAGAATTTGTTTGGTCATCTGATTAATCCAGGTTACAAGAATCCAGGTGAAAACAAAGCAAGAAATGTGGGTAGTGATTCTGATATTGATGATCCTTTACAACCAGTTGATCCTGAAGCAAAGAGGAAAAGACAGGTAATCAACAAAGGTGCAAAGTCGGGAAAAGGTAAAGCTAAAGTTGTTGAAGCTGCACCTAAAAGACAGAAAAGTGTTACCAAGAAGAAGTCTGGAAAAATCAAGACTTTACTAATTGATGAAGAGTCGATTGATTCAAAAGAGATTCAAGATAATGAAGAGAGGGATTCGGGTAACGAAACTGTCAAGACCACTAAGCCCAAGGCCACTGAGGCTGGTGAGATTGAGAGTCTAAACAAAACGATTGAAGAACAACGACAGAAGAGTCCAATTATTGTTGAAGAAGGAGAACTTGGACTTGAAGACGAAGACTTTACTGGATCTCCTGTTGCTGTTGGAAAGATTTTGAAGCCTAAGTTCAAATTCATGGCTAAGAAGACTAATCCAAAGAAGAAAAGGGATAGAAAGATTGAAATACTTGTTGCTGGGAAGAAAGTTCATGACATTGGAAGCTCAAAAGCTACCACACCTGTTACATCTCAAGTAGCTAAGAAAACAAAGAAATCTGTTGAAGAAACTTCAGTTAATCTCCTACATATTTTAAAGCTACTTTAGAGAATAAGTTGAAAAAGTTTCAGAAGAAGAAATCTCCTGTTGCTGAGGCATCTACACCTCAGTTACTGTTTCTAATGATGTGATGGAAGCAGTTAACAAAAAGATTGCTGATATGATGAAAGTGTTTAACGAGCAACAACAGGAGATAGAAAAGCTGAAAAAGAATGAAAAGAAGACGTTAGAGATTGTTATATCTTCACAGGAAAGCCAAGAGGAGCTGGAAGTTAAGATTAATCAGCTTCAAGAAGAAAACAAGAAATTGTTAGGTCATGAACAGAGGAATACACGTAGAATAAAGTGTCTTCTGCAAGAGAACAAAAAGATTAAATCAACCAGCAAGGATCTGAGGAAAATGATTGACGATCTTTATGGAAAAGCTCCACAATTGAAAGCTGGTGAAGAAGATAAAGAACCAGAAGAGGAGCAGGTTGACTTTGAACCATCTGATTCTGAAAAGGAAGAGGATGAGGAAGATGATGATTTATCAGATGATGCTGGTGATGAAAATCCAAAGAAAAAGAAAGATGATGATGATGATGACGGTTCTGAGAAAGGTAATGATGATGGTAGTTTTGACAACGATGACGATGATGATACTGATAAGTATAGATATGAGAAGAGAGAGTCTGATAAGAAGGATACAGGTGAATCAAGTTCTAAGAAAGCACCTGGTGGAAATACTGATTATGACAGTATTTTCTAGACTAAAAACATAAGAGCCTTATCAGATGAAGACAAGAATTTATATCGTCAAATGTTAACTCAGAAGGTTTGGACGATTGAGCTGATTGGAAAGTTTCCAAAAATCTTTGAGTCTGGTGATTTGAAGTATGAATTGGAGTATAACGATCCTGATTTAGAAGATGGAGAAGTTTCTGCAGTTGTCGCTAAAGAGATTCTTGAAGGTTTGGCAAAGCAGGTTGGTAAATCTCTTGAAGAATTGATGAATGATAATGAGATTCCAAATGTTCCTAAGAAAGAAGTTGGAAATCATTCTAATGATAGACAAACGCCTGTGTTTGAAGATATTGAGATTGCGGATATTACAAGTGAAGAATATCCTGAGTACTTTAAAGATAAATAGGAAGGTGTAATTCCTGAGTTTACTGAAGAATCTATGGAACAGGCTGAGAAACTTGCTGAGAAAAAGAGCAAGACATTCGTTGATGAAGTTTTCAAGAATGCTGATAATCAGATACCGAATGTTGAACAATCTGATGACTTGAAGAGTTTGTTGAGAAGGTTAAAAGGAAAGAGGCTAACCTACCCAAAACTGAAGTTCAGGGTGGTTTTTATAAATATCACAATGAGCTATTCAAAGGTAGAGCTCTTGGTTAGAATTATCTTAGATAGTTACGGTGCGTTGCTGTGAAATGGGAGAAAGGAATTCTGTATTTTTACATATTCCATGATATCAAGACACTACCGTACTGGGCTGTGCGTGATATTTGCAGACATACGATGACTGGTGCAACTGTTAATAATGATGCAGTTGGTTATTTTGCTGATCGAATGGCTAGAGAGAGCAGAACGAGATGGGATGTGTTCAGGCCGTAGTATCCAATCAGGAAAGTTCATAAAGAGATTGATCAAATTACTGGGCTGAACAAGGTTACCTTGAAGTATAAGCCACCAACAGTGTTGAAGCGCATTCCCTTAATGCCTATCCAACAACACTTCAGCAAAGATTTTGTGATGTGGTACTATGATTGGAGAACTGCAGAAGCCGTCATCTTACTGAAAGATAAAAGAGGAGAGTACAAGAAGATTCACATATTTTATCCCATGTGGTTGATTAAATGTTCTTATGAAGATATAATCATGTTGTATTATAATCCAATCTATTGTGAGGAGAAGGATGGTGAACAAGCGATGACATACCATTGTGTTGTGTGTTTGTGTTTCGCTTGGGATGTAAATGCAGGTTGTGACTATGATAAGAAGTTGAGAAAGCTTGTGAAGTTTAATGAAGGGGAGAAAAGACCGAAACCAACATTTGAGTCGGTGATGACTAAAGAACAGAAAAAGAATCTTCGTATCAAGTTGATGAACAAAACACTTGATTACCAACGTCAACAATCCAAGCAATAGTCGAGGGAGAGTTTGTAGATGCACGTTTTGCGACTAGTTGCTTTGGATTAACAATAAAAGTGTTTTGTGCAATATCGTAGGGTCGAAGGAAGTTTTTGTATTGGTCGAAGGAAGATATAGAAGGTCGAAGGTAGAAGACTGAAGATAAAAGATTGGTTTGAGCTGTGAAGTAGGTCGAAGGTACACATTCGACCTTGACGAGAGGTCGAATGTGGACTTCTATATAAGCTGAAAATTTTATTTACTTTGTAACTTTTGCCATTTGTGTTTGTGTGTTGAGTCTAGGTTTTCTCTCTGGGTCTAGATCTTTCTGAACATGAATTATATCATTGTAAACCTAATTTGTAATCGAGTTTAACAAGTTTATTAATGAAAACGGAGATTGAAAAGTTGATTGTTTGTGTTTGATTCGATTCGTATCATTTTGTAAACATTCTAGGGTTTCCGCACCTGGATTTGTTAGACTTGTATGATCACATAATTGTTTTTATCAAAACCGATTCGTCTTCATCTGTAAACAAAGAAGATGAATGTGGGGATCAAATTGGGTGGGCTTGTTGAGATGAAAGTGGGGTGGGCTTGTTGAGTTGTTGGACTTGGATTATTGGAGTTTTTGGCCTTTTAGATTAGTTAATTTTTTTATTAATATTCGAGTTTGATAAATATTTTTTCGAGTGACGTAACGTTGTAACGTATAATTTCATTTAGCAGTAACATTTATTAAATTTTAGTAGCAACATGAATTTCATTTTAGTAGTAACGTTGTCGAAATATCGTAAAAATAAAAAAATTCCACTACGCGCACGAAGTTGAGGAGCAGCGGGCGCGACCCCCTAGCATCATGCTAGGTCCGCCCTTGCGTAATAAACCAAACTGATACAGATGGAATTCCCTACATTATCGTTATTTTTACCATTGCGGCTAGGTTTTCCCTTAAACTTTTTAAAAATTAGCCCGACTCATGTCACTAAGCGTGGTGTAACCCACTAACTTATGTGAAATCGTGATAATAAAATTTGGAGATGCCAACACTCGAATGTAATTAGCGGATTTTATAACACAGGTCCGCTCATGTTTAAGAATTTAAAAGAGCGTGAGAAATTCGTTACTAGGGGGCTCGGGGCGGTTCGTGATGGCCGGGAGCATTTGTTTAGCCTATCTCACGTCTCGGAAAGCCTTTTCGGGGCCGTGGTGGAACGTGGTGAGGAGGAGGTTAGATCCGTTGTTCGCTGTGGTGACGGGAATGCACTACCCGATTTGAACCTGCTGCCCGATTTGAACCAGGAGTACGTAGAAGAACCGGGGTCATTTTACTTGCCTCCGCCAAGTAATCCACAGTACGAATACGGGACTTATCATTCGCACGAGGGAGGTGATAACGGTGGCGAGGAACCTGTCCCGGATGTTTCGTACGAAACGAATCAGGTGTGTTTATGTATTTGCACTTGTTTATAATTTAGACTCGTGTATATTTAGACTCGTATATTTAGTCCCGTACCTAAATTTGTTTTAGGGTTTGTGAGATTTGAACTCGTATATATTAGTTGTTATTTGAACTCGTAGGGTTTGTGAGATTTGAACTCGTATATATTAGTTGTTATTTGAACTCGTAGGGTTTGTGAGATTTGAACTCGTATATATTAGTTGCTATTTGAACTCGTAAATAAATTTTGCAGGTATTCGGGTCTCTTAAAGATCTGACAGAGTGGGTTTATCAAAGGGCAAAAAAAAATGGTTACATTACCGTATACTCACGTACTGTTTTGGAAGGCAGGGGGCCGAATAGGAGGGTAACGACGGCATGGATACGATGTGACCGTAGTGGCGTACATCATAGTGTAGCCACGGTCCGAAAGACGGGCAGTAAAAAATGTAATTGCCCGTTTGAAATAATAGGGAGATACCACTCCGGCCACGATGGTTATATTTTGGAGGTCCAGAACCAAACACATAATCACAAACCTTTCCAACACATCGAGGGTCACGCGTATGCTAGGAGGCTGGGTCCGAGCGAGTTAAAATTTGTGGATACACTTTATTTTCAAAATGTTACGCCAGTAGACATACATTCGGCCGTTAGAAAACAACACCCGGATAGTCCCTGCATCTTAAGAGACATACATAACACAATAACCAAGGTTAAGCATTTGTTATACGGCGGCAAGACTCAAATGCAGGTATTATTATCTCTTATTATTATTATTATTATTACTTCTTTATTATTATTTTTTTAATTATTATTGCTATGCAGGTACTTGAAGCCACATTGGTGGAAAAAAAATTTTGTTTACTTCACCCGGAGGAATGCCTCGACAAATGCGATCGATGATATTTTGTTTGTCCATCCCACCTCGCACAGGTTATGGCGTGCGTTCCCGCATGTGCTGATGATTGATGCGACCTACAAAATGAACGAGTATAAACTTCCGTTTGTTCAAGTTGTAGGTATGACATCAACATCCAAGTCGTTTTGTGTCGCTCATGCATTCATCTCCCGTGAAAAAAAGGATAACTACCTGTGGATTCTACAAAGGCTTAAAGAGTTGCTAGAAGATAGTACGGAGCCCCGTGCTATAGTAACTGATTGTGAGAAAGCCTTGATGAATGCATGCGACATTGTATTTCCAGCAGCTTCGAAGTTGTTATGCAGGTATACATATTATTATTATTTTTTTTATTTTTATTATTATTATTATTTATTTTTTTATTATTTTTATTATTATTATGCATTCAGGTGGCACATTCATCGAAATATACTGAAGCACTGCAAACAAGCCTTTGGAGATGAAGATTGGAAAATATTTGTGAAATCTTTTAAGCGATTATGTAGATCTTCATCTCCGGCATTTTATGAGCACTGGTTAGACCGATTCTACAGACGACTATGTCAAGACGAACGAACTGGTACATATTTTATTAATTTAGTTTAAAACGCATACACACGTTAACAAATATCTTTGTTCTATCTTTACAGATGTTTTTGAATATATAGACCAGGTCTGGCTCTGTGACTACAAAGAAAGGTTTGTTTCTGCATGGACAGACACAAACTACAACTTTGGTCAGTATACGACCAACAGAGCTGAGAGCCAACATTCACGGTTTAAGATGCAGATTAAGGGGCCGAACAACTCGCTCCACAAACATGTGATGATTGCAGACGATGTGGTAACGTCACAAGAGAGGGAAATAAACCACTCGTTTGAAGAGAGTTTGTCTGTGAAAAAGGTGCACCATGACATACCAATTTTTGAGGACCTACTCGGTAAAGTTTCCCATGCAGCGATCGAGAAGATGATAACTGAGATAAAAAATATAGAGAAGTTGATGAAACGAAAAATGAGTTGTGGTCACCAGCTTTTCACGAGTTCTGGGTTGCCGTGTGCGTGTCGATTAGATTCGTATATAAATAAAGGTAATACCATTACTTTATTATTATTATTATTATTATTTTTATTGAATACAGGAATAAAAATACAGTTGTCCGAAATAGACGTCTTCTGGACACGACTGAATTACGAACCGGAAGTAGTATGGAGGGAACCTGACCTTGCGAGTGAGTGGGAAATAATCAAAGAGACACTGCTGTCTCAATCACCACGCGTTCAAAGAAATATGTTGTAAAAAATAAAGTCGGTGGTAAATCGAAGTATGACTGAGACTCAACCTCCTGAGGTACAAAAGAATACTCGTGGGCGCCCAACTACAAAATCAAAGAAAAAAAATCAGCAGGAGGATGCGCAAGAAGATGTTATTATTATTATTATTATTATTATTATTATTATTTATTGTTATCAATTGTAGGAAGACGAACCTGTTAGAAGACGTAGGCCATCAGACCCAGGTAGAGATACAATGAGAGTGTGTAGCAAAAAGTATCCAATCTTAGTAGGGGACAAGTACATAAATAACTATTAATACATATATACATACATACATATATACATATGTACACATCCCCTATGTAACATTCGCATTTAATAATTATACGTTACGTATAATTTGAATTAAACGACAAGTTCTATTATTAAAATTTACATTTAATTATTTTGTAGCATTTTATTTATATATATATTTATATATATATAAAGGATAATAATAATAATAATAATAATAATAATAATAATAATAATACATAATAATGTTGAAACAATAAAACTAGTTGGTTAAAACATTCTTGACCCAAGCAACCACACCAAGCCCACCTTAAACCTTCTTAAGTTTGCTGAAGCCCAAACAGATACCCAGCCCAAGAACAAACCCGGCCCAACAGCTAACCACCCTCCCTTTCCTTCGCTGATTTAAAAAAATAAGACGCCTCAGCCGGGTTTCGAACCGGGGTCACAACACACACACACACGCGCACTATCCATCTGCACCACACTCTTTATTTGGTTTTAACCCAACTTTAAAAACATATAAGCACACTTTTGTCCCTCCTTTCTTTCTTCCCTGTGATCACGTGACAGCAGACATGGCAGAAAGTTTCCATCTTTTTGGCTTAATTAACGCGTGATGATCAAGGTTGACTTGGAGACGTGATTACCGGCTCTTTAAGCTTAATTATCACGCACAAATCAATTCAAAACATTCCATTTGAGTGATAATCACGCGTAGATGTTAATAATTGGTCAAACTTCTAAATTTACGAATTCGTGTGGATTACTATAAATTGGGATCATCCTCAGTTTCTAATAGTGCCGAAAAACACACACAAACCTTCAATTATCTTCGAAATTCATCTATTTCGCATCATTTTACTCGGTTTGACTTGTTTGTTGACCTCTTCAATCATAGGCATTAAGCATTGTAAGTCCCAAATTTCTTTCTTGGTTTTGTTAATCGGCATCTGCACAATGTTTGCCCTATGGTTAATTAGATTAACATTGTGTGGATTGTCTGATTGTAGAAGCTAGGGCTCGATTTCAAATATTTGGGGAAGAACACTTCTTATCTGGTATTTATTTTATATAAACCACAACCAAACACAACCACTGGTCTAGACCAGGTGGTTGTGTCTGGTGCTCGGCTGCTGGTCCACGCGGGTTCGAGTCCCGGGTTGGACAAACCTTTTTCTTGTTTTTGTTTTTAAGCAAATCAATTAATTATATATAATACATTTAATCTTATAAATTCGTTTTTAAATATTATAACTCTTTTATAAATTCTAAAAAAAATTACTTTTAGTTAATCTGATATAAAAGTTCCACCTACAATTGTTAGTTTTCAAAAATTCATTTATTTAATATATTTAATAATTAAATCAATTTTATTCTATTATATTTATAAAATTCTATAAAAATATCTAAACGATCTTATAAATTCCCACAAAAATTATTCTAAGTTTTTATAACATTAAGCTTTTCAGAAATGATTTTTATTTCTGAAAAATCATTTATTTAATATTTTTAATCAATTTTTGTTAGTTTTAATCATAATTAAATCATAATAAATCCAATTTTTGGTATTTTTGCACCAAAATTTAATACAAATTATTTCTGAATATTTAGAACAGAAATATAAATTTTAAACTTATAATTCTTTAATTTTAATATTTTTAGATATTAAGATTAAATTTTGACTATTTGTTATAAATAGAATTAATATTCTATTTTAAAGAAAATAATTTTGTAAAAATTATTTTTATACTTTAAATACATTATTGTGACCATCTTAACTTTAAATTTCCTAAAAAGATTTTTGGTTATTTATTTATTAATATTCTCTCAATTATCAAACGTTTTTGATATTAATCAAACAAGCATTTATCCCCAATTCGAAGCCCTAGAAACTTATACATTTGTAGACTTGATAGACTTAGACATATTTATTACCTTATTATAGGGTGATACTTGACATATTTGGGCAACACACTATTCTATTTATCAACAAATACAACATTTTGCTATGGTGAGTTTTACATAGCCCCTATTCTATTTACCACCATTTTTGGGGTGAAACATGTTACATCATTATTCATGCAGTTCAAATATCAATGTGTCTATGTGTATTTCTATGTTGCATTATGTCTTGAACATGACTAGGGTAAGCACAATTCTAGCATAAACATTCATCAGCCAAACGGTATACATTGATAGATCTATTGGACTGACAATCCCACCCGGATACGTGCCTCCTACAAAGGTTACGTGGGTGTTTGTTACTGCAATATAAACGAGTGAACCATGAGCGTATGGGATGTACCACAATTACAACAGTCAACAAGGTTGATTATGCACTCGATTTACTTCTAGTATGTTTTCGCATATGGACTAGATTGCCATGACACATGAATTGCACAACAATTTTATTCTATTATCAAAACCTATGTAATTCTCACCAACTTTTGTTGACCCAAAACATTTTCAACTTAACATGTTTCAGATTCTACTTGCTTGAGGATTTGAATTGATGCATGAAGATGTTTTGCATAGTTTAATTTGATTTGATGTACAAATTCTTAGAACAATTGTATTTAACATATTTAAATTATTTAATGACATTTATTATTCGCCATGAGCTACTAAACAATCATCAATACGTGACATCCCGATGTTTCCGCCATCGGTTGGGGTGTTACACCCTAATCATGATTTCCCAATGTTTGGCGGTGACAGGTATAAATTTGTGCTTAGACAATTTAAGCATCAGATTGATCCCCTTTATCGACGGTTTGTCATGCATATTCAAAATGTTCAGCCAGACGGTAACTGTGGGTTCCGATCTGTAGCTTTGGCTTTGGATATGGAGGAGGAAGACTGGGATTTGATCCGCCACGTTCTTAAAGAAGAGATGATGGGTCAATACCATGAGGATTGGTACGAGATTTTGAACGGATTCGACAATAACGGTTTCGCCCGCATATACTCGTCCTTAGATTGGACGGGAGTCGGGAATACACCCAATTCAAAATGGATGGAGATGCCTTTGACTGGATTACTGATTGCTCAGGCATTTGGTGCGGTCCTTCAATTCTTCAGTTCTCTTGGAGCGAGCACATTCTTCCCTATTTACAGTCATCCTGAAAGCGTGCCAGAACATCGGGTCATTTCGATAGCCTTCGTGAACGGCAACCACTTCATCATGCTTAAGCTAGCAGACGACGCTCCGATGCCTTATCCGAGTGGAGCATGGACGGGTTGGGTAGATGTAAATCACAACCCATGGTTAGAACTATACAAGGATCGTCTTGATGAGGGGCGTAGGCTATCTCAAACAGATCCAGAGTGGTTTGACCTAACTGGTTGTCCTGATTCTTCTGATAGTTCGGTGTAAATTTGTTTTTATAATGTATAATGATTTATTAAGTACATTTTTTTATTTTTTATTATTATTTTACATATACAATATGAAATGAAAACGTTCTTTTATAAAAAAACCTATACCACCTAATTAAAACTAAAAAAAGTTAAAAAAACAAAACTTCTACTGGGCCGTAGAGGGCCCTATGGGCCGTAGAAGGGATTTAGCTACGGGCCGTAGAGACCTCTACAACCCGTAGGCTTCTGGAACAAGGTCGTAGAGACCATCTATGGCTCGTAGAGGCCATTGAGTCTATGGGTCGTAAAGCCCTCTACGACCCGTAGACAAAAAGTTTTTGGTTTCTAAAAACTTTGTAAAGTTTATAAATATAATCAGTAGTTTTTTAAAAAAAATATGAGTCTACGACCCGTAGAGGTCTCTACGGGCCGTAGACGAGGATTTTTTTTAAAAAAATTTGGGTTTTCAGTTGTATGTTATATTTAATTTTTCTGGATATTATTCTAGCGAACTGGTAGCCCAGATGGTCCCCATTGTGTCTATAAGTGTGTATGTGTGTGTGAGAACTGATAGCCCAAGATCGATCCTTATCCAAACCGTTTTTTTTTTTAAATTTTGTTTACCTACGGGCCGTAGAGGCCTCTACGGGCCGTAGGTAAACAGTTTAAAATGAAACTTTCTGAAACAGACGAGCCATTTGCCCCAAATCAAAACAAAACCAATTTCCCCAACCCTAACCCCCCCTCTGCCCCCCTTCGACCAAAACCACCACCACCCTAATTGTCACACCACGCCAATGGCGGAAACACGTGGCGCGACGGTTCAAGAGCATAAAGTCAAGGTTAACGCAAATCATAAGTAATTAAGAAAATGGGTCATTTATTAAGACGTCAAAAACCATGTTTGATTGTTCACACATAAACGAAAATTGTTTTTAATACAAATAAGGAGGCTTCTCAAATATATCCCAAATCCTTGGGAAATAGAGATGAAACCCCTTCAAAACACCCGACGCCCAGTTGAGAGATTCCCCTGACCCAGCTTGCCATGTTGTTCATCATTCATCAATTACCTAAAAGATATGTTTAAGAATTCGTCAATATATAAATATTGGCGAGTTCACAGGTTTTAGTTTATCAAAACTTTATCTCTTGAGAATTTCCATGTTATGACAATTTATAGGAGTTGCAAGTTCCTACAATTCTACTTGAGCCTAAAACCAAACCAAGACAAATAATAATAATGCCCCGCTCCAAGTCGTTACTCGGTATCCTACGACTTGATTTCAGAATACGTGCACCCCGGGCATACGCCGATGCATAATCGACGCTATCGATTAGGGGTGGGCCTTGTCAGGCACCAATAGTACTATTCAAATATTCCTTCGGTTTCATTTCCCTGAATTAATGATTATAGTAGAGAGGTCTCAACCCCGAGTGGCGATCACAACTCAAGTATTTAACCCGTCAAACATTTCCCTAACATATCTTTCCCCAGAAAAACATAAAATAGTTTAAAATGGGGCCGTGAGACTCACCTGAATCTGTGCTTGGCTCAAAAAGGAAGATAGCAAATATGTGGTCTCGCACCTACAAATGTCCTAGACATATAAGTCACTACACCTATAGTGCATGTGCCTTGGCAAGTTGTACACCCAACTCCCTGACCACGTGTTATTCCAATTCCCGTTTAATTAAACGCGTATCCTAGGTTCGTTGGCGATGATTTACCCTTTTCTTACAAGTTATGTATTATTCTTGTTAATATCCTTTTAACTTGTACATTATTAATCACGGCACGACTCCACCTAACGTATAATTATTTTCCCATTCAAATAATTATACTTAGGATCGTATCGTTCGATATAATGTATTCTTAATACCCGACCCGACTCACTTCGCCGCATATTTATTTTCCCATTTAAATAAATATGCTAAGGTCTTGTCGTTCGGTAGCATATTCTTAACGCCCGACTCGACTTACCATGCCGTACATTTATTTTCCCATTCAAATAAATATACTAGGATCTCGTCGGTATACACACATATATATGTATGTTTGCCTACTCGTCTCGGTTTTTCCTTCTCGCATATCTACTTTCCCATTCAAATAGATATACTAGAATTTCGTCGAGACGAGCATATATATACATATATAAACGTGTAATTTTTCTTGTTAAGTCCATACGTCGTTTAACGTCTTTTAATCCTTTACGTTATGTTTCCTCCCACGAATGTTTTCTCTAACACTTAGGAAAGTGTTGTATAATTTTCACCCATGTTATATATATTTTACTTCTTAAAATATATATTTTCTCATTTTGCCGCAATGACATTTTTCTCTTGTTTGCCCGTTTACCCGTTATAGTTAGTTTATGTAACTAAGTCCGATAGTTAGTTTTTCCAAGTTTTTTCCAATATGCGTCTTATAGAAATGTTATTTATCCTTTCCAATTCCTCAACACATATTACTTGAAAGATCCAAAAATATACTTTTGTATTTTTAGCCCAACTTGTTAACTTATATTCCAAAAATGATTCCGACACTTTTATATTCCCATTTATATAAAAGTATCCATTTTTGTATAAGTTTTCTCAAGTTCTTACTCTTGTTCAACATTTTTATAAAAACCTTTATTTTTATAAAATCCTTATGCTAATACAAATCCATATTTTTATAAACTTCCATTTTTATAAAAATACACTTTTTATACAAAATACACAAGTAGTTTACTAGTGTTTACCAAAACTATCCTTGGAAAAATCATTATTTATGCTTTTGACACCAAACTTTCCGTTAATGCATTTTTGGACCAAAGTTTCTAAAATATTTATTTTAGTCCCTCAACTTTCAAAGTTACAACATTAGTCCCTTAACTTATAAATGTTGCATTTTCCATCCTAACTTCCAAAGTTAGCATTTTTCTTCCAAATTAGTGGACTTTGAAGAATCATCTTCTTAATGTTTGGTTATTTTTACATCATACCACTTTTAATAGTCTTATATTCCATCATTGATGCTACTAACATGTGTGTTTAATGTTTTTATCCAACATACCCAAATTTCATTCATCCAAGTGAGTAGACTTTAAATATGTAACTTTTACATTCATGAACATCTAACATATTCCAACTTATTTTAGACATTAGATGGCCATTTTATGATGATTAAAACTATCTTTTAGCATATTCAAGTTACTTTCATAAATCATGTTCAAATCATCATCTTTCATAAGTGTATGTATATGTTTTATAATTTTTAGAGATACTACATTACTAGTATTAAATCCATGATCCATCTACATATTTTTACTCATCCATTTTACTCTTGTAAAATATATTAAAGCTTATGTTTCAAAAACCACATTTTACCCATTCATGTACAACTTGCTTCTAAGAGCACACAACATGAATATTAATGATCAAAGCAAGGTTAAAAACTTACTACTAGCTCAAGGCTAGGGAAGACAAAAACCTTGGATTTGAATGGGGTTTAGTGTGTTCTTCCAAGTGGTTAAGCTCCAAGCTCTTGAAACACACAATGGGGTTTTCAAAGATGAAGATTTAAAGGTGATTTGGAAGTGTTAAACTTGAAAAGAGAATGTATATGGGAGGGGTATATGTTACGGCCACAAGGAGAAGAAGAAGAAGATTTTTGGCTTTGTTGTTTCAAGTATGCATGTATGTATCTTATATGATCTTTTCCATATCCTTCAAAGATTGCTTGGATCTTTCATAGATTATATGATATCTTTAGGAAGATTATAAGAGATATGAAAATCTTTGGGGGATTGTTAAGGGGGTGTTTGGCCGTGAGTTTAGAGAGAGAAAGGAGGGGATTAGCTAGTTTTTACCCAATGATAATTCATGCATCCTAATCCTCATGATTACTAATAATATTAGTGGGTTAATTAAATAAAAGGAGGATTAATCATATGGGGATGGGCCCTAGGCCGGCCCCTTGGGGTGCTTGGGTGGGGTCCACATCACTAAATATTTACCCATTATTTGTTATGTTTAATTCCTTCTCATTCGGGTGTCGTCCGGGTATTTTTCGGGTTTTAACCGCGTGTTATCCGGATATTAAAAATACCTTTAATAACCCTTAAACATAGTCCAGTTTAAGTGTTGATTAGTTATTTAGGCTTTTGCCGAGTGAAATTATAAGTTATACGCGTATCGGGTGCGGTACGCGCACTTTATTCGTTACCGGGAGATTTGTATAACAAGCTCTCACTTATGGCTTTGGAGTTCCAAAACCCATTATATTTTGTGAAATTACTCTTTATTTTATATCCCGGGTGTCCGGGATCCTTTTCGCCTATTTAATTTTTACCGGATAATCGCCAGTGTCCATACCGGATAAGTTTACTCGCACATGATCCTATCATGTTTTGTCATTAAACGTATGCATTCCTATGCATTATTTGGGAATTGCTATCTTTCTAAGGCCTTAGTTAAATAATCAACACATAACTGCACTTAATTACGTTAATCACGCATTAGTTAATTAGTACGGAATTACCTTATTTTTGCCGGTTGTTACATTCTCCCCCCGTTAAGAGAATTCCGTCCCGAAATTCACTTCGAGTTCTCCGGTATAGGTGTCTTCTCGAATAGGGTGGGATATTTTTGCTTCATCCGGTCCACCCTTTCCCACGTGAACTCCGGTCCACGCTTGGCATTCCAGCGCACTTTGACCAATCTGATCTTGCTGCGCCTCAGTTTCTGGACCTTCCAATCGGTCACCTCGATTGGTTCTTTGACAAAGTGTAACTTGTCGTCAATGTGAATTTCGTCAGCAGGGATGATGAGAGTTTCGTCGGATAGGCACTTTTTCAAATTTGACACGTGAAACGTGTCATGTACCCCGTTAAGCTCTTGTGGCAACTTGAGCTTGTATGCCACAGGGCCTACTCTGGACAAGATTTCGAACGGTCTAACATACCGTGGGTTCAGCTTTCCGCGCTTCCCAAAGCGCGCGACACCTTTCCAAGGTGACACCTTTAGTAGGACCCTGTCTCCGACTTGAAATTCCAAAGGCTTTCGCCTCATATCAGCGTAGCTTTTCTGCCGGTCACGGGCCGCTTTGAGACGTTCTTTTATCAGAAAGACCTTGTCTGTCGTCTCTTGAACAATTTCGGGCCCGGTAAGTTGCTTTTCTCCAACTTCAGCCCAACATAGAGGAGATCTACACTTGCGTCCATATAGAGCTTCAAAAGGTGCAGCTTGAATGCTCGTGTGGTAACTGTTGTTATACGAAAATTCCACCAGTGGCAAGTGTGTATCCCAATTACCGCTGAAATCGATTGCGCATGCCCGTAACATATCATCCAAGGTCTGGATGGTTCGTTCACTTTGACCATCAGTTTGGGGATGATATGCGGTACTCATGTCAAGGCGAGTACCGAGGGCTTCATTCAAACTTTCCCAAAATCTTGAGGTGAAACGACTATCTCGATCGGAGATGATGGAAATAGGTACACCATGCTTAGACACCACTTCCTTAATGTACAAACGGGTCAGTTTCTCTAACTTATCCGTTTCGCGAATTGGGAGGGAGTGCGCGGATTTCGTCAATCGATCAACAATTACCCAGATCATGTCATGGCCGCTTGTTGTCCTGGGTAACTTGGTGATGAAATCCATGGAAATTTGCTCCCATTTCCATTCAGGTATTTCCGGTTGCTCGAGCAAGCCAGATGGTCTCTGATGCTCGGCTTTGACCTTTGCGCATGTTAAGCATCGCGCAACATAAGCTGCTATATCCCTCTTGAAATTTGGCCACCAGTAAAGTTCTTTCAAATCGTGGAACATCTTGTCTGCACCAGGGTGAACCGAATATCGAGAACTGTGAGCTTCGGCCAACACTAGTTCACGCAACCCACCATACACCGGAACCCAAATTCTATTCATGAAATACAAGGTTTGGTCCGCCTTTGGTTCCAGTGAATCAACCATTTTCCGCAATCTTTCACTTTTGACATTCTCGGGTTTAAGAGCGTTAATTTGAGCTTCACGAAGGTCAGTCAGGTTCGTGTGGATAGTTAAACCCAAAGCTCGGACACGCAATGGCTTAACCCGTTCCTTGCGACTTAGGGCGTCGGCCACAACGTTCGCCTTTTCGGGATGGTACTTTATCTCACAATCGTAATCGTTTAATAATTCGACCCATCTCCGTTGTCGCATGTTCAAATCCTTCTGATCAAAGATGTGTTGTAAGCTCTTATGATCAGTGAAGATCGTGCACTTGGTTCCATATAGATAATGTCTCCAAATCTTGAGAGCGAATACCACTGCACCCAATTCCAAATCGTGTGTAGTGTAATTCTTCTCGTGGATCTTTAGTTGTCTGGAAGCATACGCTATCACTTTTTCTCGTTGCATCAACACGCAACCCAACCCTTGATGAGAGGCATCACAGTAAACTACGAAATCTTCTGTACCATCGGGGAGTGATAATATTGGAGCGCCACATAACTTTTCCTTTAGTATCTGGAATGCCGTTTCTTGCTTTTCCGTCCACTCAAACTTCTTATCCTTTTGGGTTAGCATGGTTAAAGACTGTGCTATCTTAGAAAAATTCTCGATGAACCTTCTGTAGTAACCCGCAAGGCCAAGAAATTGTCGTACTTCGGTAGGATTTCTAGGGGCGTCCCAGTTTTTAATTGCCTCGATCTTGGCGGGATCGACATGTATACCCTTTTCATTCACCACGTGGCCTAGGAAGTGGACTTCTCGAATCCAAAAGTCACATTTTGAGAACTTAGCATAGAATTTCTCTTTGCGTAGGACTTCAAGAATTAAACGAAGGTGATCCTCGTGGTCTTCTTTGGTGCGTGAATAGATCAAAATGTCGTCAATAAAAACAATGACGAACTTATCCAAGTACGGCTTACACACGCGGTTCATCAAGTCCATGAAAACCGCCAGTGCGTTAGTCAAGCCGAACGGCATTACCAAAAATTCATAGTGCCCATAACGGGTCCTAAAAGCCGTTTTTGGTACATCCTCTTCTTGGATACGCAACTGGTGATAGCCAGACCTTAGATCAATCTTGGAGTAAAAACTGGATCTTTGGAGTTGATCAAATAAATCGTCGATCCTGGGGAGAGGATAGCAATTTTTAATGGTTAGCTTGTTTAGTTCCCGGTAGTCAATGCACATACGAAAGGTGCCATCTCTATTTTTCATGAATAAGACGGGAGCTCCCCAAGGTGAGAAACTCGGTCTTATGAAACCCTTTGTCCAGTAATTCTTGCAGTTGGCTGGATAGTTCCTGCATCTCAGATGGAGCTAAACGGTATGGTGATCGTGCTACGGGAGCAGCTCCAGGAACAAGGTCGATGCGGAACTCGACTTGTCGAGGTGGTGGCAACACCGGAAAATCTTCTGGGAATACATCAGGAAAATCCCTAGCTATCGGAATGTCTTCTAACTTTCGCTCGTCGGCCTTCTTATCTACAACGTGCGCCAAGAATGCGATAAGACCTTTCCTTAAACACTTTCGGGCCTTCATGCTCGTAATAATTCTTAATGGCGTCCCACGCCTTTCCCATTGAATCGATAGAGTTTCACCGCTTGCGAGGGGAACTTGAATTATTTTATCGTTGCAAACAACGACGGCACGGTGTGCGGATAACCAATCCATGCCAATGACTATGTCGAAACTACCCAGTACGACCGGTAAGAGATCAATACCAAACTCGTGACCACAGAGATTCAACTGACAATCTTTCGCTACTTCTCTTGTTTCTATAGTTTTACCATTAGCCGGTTCTATAGAGTAAGGTGTATCTAGCTTACTAGTTTTTAGCCCAAGTAATCTTTTAAACTCAACAGACACGAAGCTAAAATCGGCACCGGTATCAAATAACACAGAAGCATAATGACCATTAAGAGGGAACGTACCAGTGACCACGTTAGGGTCCTGTCGTGCATCACCAGCGCCAATCACAAATGCTCGTCCACGTGCTTGGTTGTTAAGCTTAGGGCAATCCCTCTTCCAATGGTCAGGCGATCCGCATGCGAAGCAGGGCCTTGCTCCTCCAGTCTTCGGTGCTCCAGATCTGCACTCTTCAGTCTTGTGCCCAGAACGGCGGCACTTACCACAGATCACTTCGTTCTTTCCTTGATAACCCTGTTTTCCACCATTTCCACGTCCTGTGGCTACATACCCTTTCCCTTTCTTGTTCGAACCACCTGATGATCCGTCCTTCTTCCCTTCATTACGCTTCTGTTTCCCAAACCTTGGCTTGTTTCCCTGATCACTAGACCCAACCACTGAATTTGAACCCAAATTCTTACCTTCCACACTACTGGGCTCTGAAATTTTTAATCCCGACACCTTTCGGATCAAGGTGCCCATTCGGATGGCATCCTCAGTGAGGCTTAGAGCGAGGTCGATGGCTTCACGCATGGTCGTGGGCTTGGAAGAAGTGACCATGCTGCGTATTTGTGGCGCCAGTCCGAATAGGTATCTCTCTATCTTCTTGCTCTCTGGTGAAACCAAACGGGGAACCAGTCGTGAAAGGTCGTGGAACCTGGACGTGTACCCAGCTACGTCCGCACCTGTCATGGTGAGGTTCCAGAATTCAGTCTCCAGTTTCTGCACTTCACTTGCCGGGCAGTATTCAGCAATCATAAGTTCCCTTAGCTCCAACCAGGTTAAGGAGTATGCAGCATCGTCTCCTAGTGACTGAACCTGGCTGTTCCACCAAGTTAATGCTTGATCCAGGAACAAATTTGTGGAGTACATAATGGTCTGTCGGGGAGTACAGCTGCTGATGCGGATTACCGCTTCAGACTTTTCGAACCACTTGACTAGTCCAACAGATCCCTCAGTGCCGCTGAAGTTGAGTCGCTTGCAGTCCAGGAAGGCTTTGAATGTGCAGCCACGCTCTCGCGAGGCAGTTTCTGCAATAATAAGGTGGTATGTTATTATGGGATAGGAGCTTCATGATAATCTCCTATTGCTTTTGCATTTATTCATAAACCTCTTACCAGTAGGGGAGTTCTCACGTCGATCACTCCCGGTCCTGTCCCGCGATCTCTCGGTGCGGGCGGCCTCGTGTTCCGCGATAGCTCGGGCTACACGCTCCGAGACTAATGTTTCAAGTTCAGCGGGTGTCGTGGGCAATCCGTCGTTGCCACTGTTGCTTCGTGTGGCTGGTGCCATTTTACTTCAATAACAATTATTAAAGGTTAATCTTTGACAAACACTCATATAAATATTGTCATACACAAAGCATAAGTAGCAACTCATCACATGAACATAATAATCAACAAAATCATCACCACACAATCGCACAGATCTCAATATATAAAGTAAGTA
Organism: Ambrosia trifida; assembly: GCA_028751855.1. Taxonomy (NCBI): domain Eukaryota; kingdom Viridiplantae; phylum Streptophyta; class Magnoliopsida; order Asterales; family Asteraceae; genus Ambrosia; species Ambrosia trifida. The sequence continues at coordinate 61,627,415 of CM054129.1, read as the reverse complement.
ATAACAATCACAGACAATCACAGTCATACAATCACATATTTTTACCATCATAACAATAAGATTCTCATTAATTTCAACAATACGAGTACAACGCTTTGTTTACAATAACAAAATAGGGGATAGCATCCCTCATACATCGTTTTGAAATAAATAAAAACATCATGTCATATGCCGGCACACCCCGCACGGCTGGGCAAAAAATGCAAACTAGCACTGTAATCCCTGCTACGCTATCATGCTACTACTACTATATATATATCGGGGATGTCTCCCCGTCTACTGCGGTGGTGGCGGTGGATACCGGTACTGGGAGCATACATACTGATGGACATGATGATAGTCATAATGCGGTCGTATAGGAACTGGCGGTGCGCAAAGTGCGCGTCGCCGGTGATCCCACAGTGTGCGTCCATGCGCAGAAGCTCCTCTGCGTAGTGTGCCAGTGCATCCCTGGCGTCAATAATCCTGGCCCACATGAGACGGGCCTGCTGGTCCATCTGGCTTGCGGTGCGCTGCACCGTGTCAGCGAGAGTCTGGAAGTCGCTCTCTAACGAAATCACTGTGGACCAGGCCGGTCCGGATAGTGGGGCCATCCCGTGGGGCTGTGACGGCCCGGGTATATCAGTGTATGTCGGCTGGGATGGGCCGACTAGGTCTGGTATCGGTAGGGGGGGTGAAGGGCTGGGCAAAACCCAGTAGTCCAGGGGTGAAGTGGGGTGGCATCTGGTACGGGTCTCCTGCACCTAGAGTATACGGTGCAGGTGGTGGTACATGAAGGGGGCCCCTGCACCCATAGTGTACGGTGCAGGTGGTGGTACGGTAAGCATCTCGGGGAGGGGTGGAAGTATGGGAAATGTGGTAATGGGTAATGTCATGGGTGCTGAGGAAGGTGCTATGAGCTCGGCCTAAGGGACCATAAGGGGCTGTGTAACAGTGGTCCACTCCGGAGCGGATATCATGACGGTGGGGGTAGTGGGGCTCATAGTAGTGAACGCCGTCAAGCCTGCTCTGCGTAACTCAGAGCTACGGGCTGAGCTACCCTCTAGGATGTGCCCTGCAGAGGCTGGCCCATCCTGTGGTACGGGCTCCGGTAGGGCGAGAAGGGTTGTAGGTGCAGTAGGGGCGTCCTCCATCATCGGAGCAACGGGCTCCTCCATGTCAGCTAGGGGAATAGGTATGGCTATGTGCTCCACAGACGCTATCGACTCGTCGTCGGAGTCGTCTGAGATCCATCCGTTCTGTCCTTGAGCAAGAGGCACAAGCCTCATACCCGGGGGAACGGGAATGTGAGGGGCGGGTAACGGCTCACGATCGACGTGGGCATGTCGATCGAATGGGGACTCTACGGTCTCTGAACGGGTGGGGGCGGGTCTCGAAGGACCTGCGCAGTCCGCAGGGAAATCCCTGACGGCGCGAATGGGTTGGAGTGGTAATGGTGCAGCAGGTAGTGGCACGAGAGGCAGATCGGCCTGTGGTGCCTCTGCCATCGGTAGGTCTGCTATGGCGGCCATGTCGCCTCCAGCGGGGGCCACTCTGGGTCCTCACTGGGATCAGTCTCCTCGGAGTTGTCGCTGTCTACGCCTCCCATGGCGGCATCTACCTCCATGTCATCATCCTCCGGGTCGAGTACTACAACCTCGATCGGTGGAGCTGGTAAAATCTGGATGCTATTATCGTAGCTCGGCGCGGCACTCTCAGCGTCCGACATCCCTAGCAAACGAACCGTACTAATATTTATGTATTATTCATTAGAAAGTTAAGCGTACATTCAAGGCATTCTTCCTAACTTCTAATACTAACGTAACACATATAAATACCCATGGCTAGCTTGGTCGGAATCTCTTCATACCGCATGTTCTTTTCTTTCGAAATAATTTTCCTTATTGCGTTTTATACATATATTTTGAAAGCTTTATCTTTTGAACCAAATCCGGTTATAGTTTAGATTTTAAAAATACTAATTCGCTATAACCTTGGCTCTGATACCACTTTCTGTCACACCACGCCAATGGCGGAAACACATGGCGCGACGGTTCAAGAGCATAAAGTCAAGGTTAACGCAAATCATAAGTAATTAAGAAAATGGGTCATTTATTAAGACGTCAAAAACCATGTTTGATTGTTCACACATAAACGAAAATTGTTTTTAATACAAATAAGGAGGCTTCTCAAATATATCCCAAATCCTTGGGAAATAGAGATGAAACCCCTTCAAAACACCCGACGCCCAGTTGAGAGATTCCCCTGACCCAGCTTGCCATGTTGTTCATCATTCATCAATTACCTGAAAGATATGTTTAAGAATTCGTCAATATATAAATATTGGTGAGTTCACAGGTTTTAGTTTATCAAAACTTTATCTCTTGAGAATTTCCATGTTATGACAATTTATAGGAGTTGCAAGTTCCTACAATTCTACTTGAGCCTAAAACCAAACCAAGACAAATAATAATAATGCCCCGCTCCAAGTCGTTACTCGGTATCCTACGACTTGATTTCAGAATACGTGCACCCCGGGCATACGCCGATGCATAATCGACGCTATCGATTAGGGGTGGGCCTTGTCAGGCACCAATAGTACTATTCAAATATTCCTTCGGTTTCATTTCCCTGAATTAATGATTATAGTAGAGAGGTCTCAACCCCGAGTGGCGATCACAACTCAAGTATTTAACCCGTCAAACATTTCCCTAACATATCTTTCCCCAGAAAAACATAAAATAGTTTAAAATGGGGCCGTGAGACTCACCTGAATCTGTGCTTGGCTCAAAAAGGAAGATAGCAAATATGTGGTCTCGCACCTACAAATGTCCTAGACATATAAGTCACTACACCTATAGTGCATGTGCCTTGGCAAGTTGTACACCCAACTCCCTGACCACGTGTTATTCCAATTCCCGTTTAATTAAACGCGTATCCTAGGTTCGTTGGCGATGATTTACCCTTTTCTTACAAGTTATGTATTATTCTTGTTAATATCCTTTTAACTTGTACATTATTAATCACGGCACGACTCCACCTAACGTATAATTATTTTCCCATTCAAATAATTATACTTAGGATCGTATCGTCAATATATAAATATTGGTGAGTTCACAGGTTTTAGTTTATCAAAACTTTATCTATTGAGAATTTCAATGTTATGACAATTTATAGTAGTTGCAAGTTCCTACAATTCTACTTGAGCCTAAAACCAAACCAAGACAAATAATAATAATGCCCCGCTCCAAGTCGTTACTCGGTATCCTACGACTTGATTTCAGAATACGTGCACTCCAGGCATACGCCGATGCATAATCGACGTTATCGATTAGGGGTGGGCCTCAGGGGCGGTTTTTGGGCTGGGCAGCCCGGGCGACGGCCCGAGGCCCAAACATCAAGAGGGCCCAAAATTTCTTTTTTATAGAAATTTATTTGTTATACAATCTACTAGAAAATTAGTTGAGTACCAACAATAGCCTAGTGGTAACCGTGTCAACTTCTAAGACTTAGTTCCTTGGATCAATTCTCGTAACTTCAGTTTTTGATTGCCTAGTTTTTTTGTTTTCTCTCTTTAATGGTGGCATGTGTTGATAGGTCCCCAAAAATCAATATCAACAATCTCTAAGAAACAAAACAACACAAAGGCATTTCTTTTCATCTTTACAACCTGGGTTTGAGGCTTTGTCGTTCACCCCCGACAATTTTGTTTTTTTTTTATTTTTTCCCAACAATGATATTTGCAACCTTTACCCTTCCTCTTAATTTTCGCCCAATATTTTTTTTTTTTTTTTTTTTTTTGCTTTTTAAAGTTTGATCCATGCTAACATTTATTTAAATGTTTACTTATTTAGATTTACAATTACTTTTGAGTATATTATTTTTCTCGCTTAAACTTTTTGATACTATGTTTTATAAATCACGAGTATGGTTATGCTTCACTTTATTTATGTCTACTTAAAACCAAGTTATACATGTAACCAAAGTACCAATGTTGAATATCTTTGGGTATATCTCTTTCGGTGACTATACCGAATGTTGGAGTCATACTGAAACGAGATTGACCAAAAATCCGTTGTGGAACGCGAAAAATCCCACTAATTATATTGAAAGCATAAATAACTAAGTTCGATCATTTTGCTACATTACCTTTGTTTTGTTTATTTTATAACAATTTTCTTTATATTGTTGTTTTTTAATATATAGAGGGCCCAATATTCTGTCTCGCCCGAGGCCCAAATTTTTTTTGATCATTCTCGGAGACGGCTCTGGTGGGCCTTGTCAGGCACCAATAGTACTATTTAAATATTCCTTCGGTTTCATTTCCCTGAATTAATGATTATAGTAGAGAGGTCTCAACCCCGAGTGGCGATCACAACTCAAGTATTTAACCCGTCAAACATTTCCCTAACATATCTTTCCCCAGAAAAACATAAAATAGTTTAAAATGGGGCCGTGAGACTCACCTAAATCTGTGCTTGGCTCAAAAAGGAAGATAGCAAATATGTGGTCTCGCACCTACAAATGTCCTAGACGTATAAGTCACTACACCTATAGTGCATGTGCCTTGGCAAGTTGTACACCCAACTCCCTAACCACGTGTTATTCCAATTCCCGTTTAATTAAACGCGTATCCTAGGTTCGTTGGCGATGATTTACCCTTTCTTACAAGTTATGTATTATTCTTGTTAATATCCTTTTAACTTGTACATTATTAATCACGGCACGACTCCACCTAACGTATAATTATTTTCCCATTCAAATAATTATACTTAGGATCGTATCGTTCGATATAATGTATTCTTAATACCCGACCCGACTCACTTCGCCGCATATTTATTTTCCCATTTAAATAAATATGCTAAGGTCTTGTCGTTCGGTAACATATTCTTAACGCCCGACTCGACTTACCATGCCGTACATTTATTTTCCCATTCAAATAAATATACTAGGATCTCGTCGGTATACACACATATATATGTATGTTTGCCTACTCGTCTCGGTTTTTCCTTCTCGCATATCTACTTTCCCATTCAAATAGATATACTAGAATTTCGTCGAGACGAGCATATATATACATATATAAACGTGTAATTTTTCTTGTTAAGTCCATACGTCGTTTAACGTCTTTTAATCCTTTACGTTATGTTTCCTCCCACGAATGTTTTCTCTAACACTTAGGAAAGTGTTGTATAATTTTCACCCATGTTATATATATTTTACTTCTTAAAATATATATTTTCTCATTTTGCCGCAATGGCATTTTTCTCTTGTTTGCCCGTTTACCCGTTATAGTTAGTTTATGTAACTATGTCCGATAGTTAATTTTTCCAAGTTTCTTCCAATATGCGTCTTATAGAAATGTTATTTATCCTTTCCAATTCCTCAACACATATTACTTGAAAGATCCAAAAATATACTTTTGTATTTTTAGCCCAACTTGTTAACTTATATTCCAAAAATGTTTCCGACACTTTTATATTCCCATTTATATAAAAGTATCCATTTTTGTATAAGTTTTCTCAAGTTCTTACTCTTGTTCAACATTTTTATAAAAACCTTTATTTTTATAAAATCCTTATGCTAATACAAATCCATATTTTTATAAACTTCCATTTTTATAAAAATACACTTTTTATACAAAATACACAAGTAGTTTACTAGTGTTTACCAAAACTATCCTTGGAAAAATCATTACTTATGCTTTTGACACCAAACTTTCCGTTAATGCATTTTTGGACCAAAGTTTCTAAAATATTTATTTTAGTCCCTCAACTTTCAAAGTTACAACATTAGTCCCTTAACTTATAAATGTTGCATTTTCCATCCTAACTTCCAAAGTTAGCATTTTTCTTCCAAATTAGTGGACTTTGAAGAATCATCTTCTTAATGTTTGGTTATTTTTACATCATACCACTTTTAATAGTCTTATATTCCATCATTGATGCTATTAACATGTGTGTTTAATGTTTTTATCCAACATACCTAAATTTCATTCATCCAAGTGAGTAGACTTTAAATATGTAACTTTTACATTCATGAACATCTAACATATTCCAACTTATTTTAGACATTAGATGGCCATTTTATGATGATTAAAACTATCTTTTAGCATATTCAAGTTACTTTCATAAATCATGTTCAAATCATCATCCTTCATAAGTGTATGTATATGTTTTATAATTTTTAGAGATACTACATTACTAGTATTAAATCCATGATCCATCTACATATTTTTACTCATCCATTTTACTCTTGTAAAATATATTAAAGTTTATGTTTCAAAAACCACATTTTACCCATTCATGTACAACTTGCTTCTAAGAGCACACAACATGAATATTAATGATCAAAGCAAGGTTAAAAACTTACTACTAGCTCAAGGCTAGGGAAGATGAAAACCTTGGATTTGAATGGGGTTTAGTGTGTTCTTCCAAGTGGTTAAGCTCCAAGCTCTTGAAACACACAATGGGGTTTTCAAAGATGAAGATTTAGAGGTGATTTGGAAGTGTTAAACTTGAAAAGAGAATGTATATGGGAGGGGTATATGTTACGGCCACAAGGAAAAGAAGAAGAAGATTTTTGGCTTTGTTGTTTCAAGTATGCATGTATGTATCTTATATGATCTTTTCCATATCCTTCAAAGATTGCTTGGATCTTTCATAGATTATATGATATCTTTAGGAAGATTATAAGAGATATGAAAATCTTTGGGGGATTGTTAAGGGGGTGTTTGGCCGTGAGTTTAGAGAGAGAAAGGAGGGGATTAGCTAGTTTTTACCCAATGATAATTCATGCATCCTAATCCTCATGATTACTAATAATATTAGTGGGTTAATTAAATAAAAGGAGGATTAATCATATGGGGATGGGCCCTAGGCCGGCCCCTTGGGGTGCTTGGGTGGGGTCCACATCACTAAATATTTACCCATTATTTGTTATGTTTAATTCCTTCTCGTTTGGGTGTCGTCCGGGTATTTTTCGGGTTTTAACCGCGTGTTATCCGGATATTAAAAATGCCTTTAATAACCCTTAAACATAGTCCAGTTTAAGCGTTGATTAGTTATTTAGGCTTTTGCCGGGTGAAATTATAAGTTATACGCGTATCGGGTGCGGTATGCGCACTTTATTCGTTACCGGGAGATTTGTATAACAAGCTCTCACTTATGGCTTTGGAGTTCCAAAACCCATTATATTTTGTGAAATTACTCTTTATTTTATATCCCGGGTGTCCGGGATCCTTTTCGCCTATTTAATTTTTACCGGGTAATCGCCAGTGTCCATACCGGATAAGTTTACTCGCACATGATCCTATCATGTTTTGTCATTAAACGTATGCATTCCTATGCATTATTTGGGAATTGCTATCTTTCTAAGGCCTTAGTTAAATAATCAACACATAACTGCACTTAATTACGTTAATCACACATTAGTTAATTACTATGGAATTACCTTATTTTTGCCGGTTGTTACACTAATCCACCACCACCACTTCCTTCTCCACCAATGCAACCACCACCACCACCCTAATCCACCACCACCATTGCCTTCTCCACCAAAGATCCGAAGGAAAAACCGGTATTTTTTTTCTTTTTGTTTTTTTTTCTTTTTGTTTTTTTTTCTATTTATATTGTTTAGATAGTTGTAGTGCTGGGGTGGAGTGGGGTGTGGTGGTGGTGGTGGGCTGTTGTGGTGGGGTGGGCTGTGGTGGTGGGGTGGGTGGTGGGGTGGGCTGTGGTGGTGGTGGTGGTGGTGGTGGGGAGGGCTGTGGTGGTGGTGGTGGTGGGGTGGGGAGGGCGGTGGTGGTGGTGGTGGGGTGGGTGGGCTGTGGTGGTGGGGTGGGCTGTGGTGGTGGTGGTGATGGTGTGGAGGGCTGTGGTGGTGGTGGTGGTGGTGGTGGTGGGGTGGTGGTGGTGGGGTGGGTGGGTTGTGGTAGTGGTGGTGATGGTGGGGAGGGCTGTGGTGGTGGGGTGGGTGGGCTGTGGTGGTGGTGGGCTGTTGTGGTAGTTTTGGCGATTCTTTTGAAACGCCAAAACTATTATAGTTTTGGCGATTCTTTTGAAACGCCAAAACTATATTAGTTTTGGCGTTTCTTTTGAATCGCCAAAACTAATATAGTTTTGGCGATTCTTTTGAATCGCCAAAACTAATATAGTATTGGCGATTCTTTTGAAACGCCAAAACTATATTAGTTTTGGCGTTTCTTTTGAATCGCCAAAACTAATATAGTTTTGGCGATTCTTTTGAAACGCCAAAACTATATTAGTTTTGGCGTTTCTTTTGAAACGCCTTAATTATAGAAACGCCTAACTAACTATAAATTCTTTGATTTTGCAGTTATGGCAGATTATGAAGACGAGGACTACGTGAATGAGGAGGAGGAGCAGGAGCAGGAGGATGAGCCCGTGGTCCAGGGGGCGCCTGCCATGGCAGGGGGTGACTTACAGGGCTGGGAGCATTGCAAGTTTCTACGCTTCGATTACCCGAATCCAAGATTTCAGAGGTTGAGGAAAAAGAAGATAGAAAAGGCGAGGGGGATTTCTTGGGACGCGCTTCGGGACACTAGGGGGGGTGCAGAGGCGATTGCCCGAGAGTGGATCCCAGAAGGGAGCCCATTGGACAGGTTTCTCGGGGACTTTTGCGCGCCGTCCCATCGGCCGTTGGTGATAGAGTTCATATCCACCTTTCCCTTTCGGCCCCCCACCGAAGGATCGTCGGGCGCCGGATCGTTGGGCCACCCACCGCGGGATGTCGAGTTTTCCATACTCGGCGTTGAGTATGGTTATTCCCTAGATGAGTGGGCTACGCACACCTAGTGGTACAGTCCCGACGAGCTTGTAGAGGTATTAATATTATTTATTTTTATTCTTTTTATTTTTTTTTTCTTATTCGAAATGTTAATGTTAATGATAATGTTCAGGATGTCTACACTAGAGGTGTGACTACTGTTGCTGATGACGTGATGTATGCGTGGTGGCCCACCATTGGCGGTCCAGAGTTCGGGAACCCGACACAGAAGTATTATTATTATTATTATCATCATTATTATTATTATTTATCAATATCTTTGTTCTAATTATTATTACTATTATTATGCTGTGCAGGGAGAGGTGTGACAGGGCATCTAACATTCGTCACCCCATAGTTCGTTACATTCACCGTTGCATTACTTATTCCCTAACGGCACGGGGAAATAGTAACGAGCGGGTGACGAAGACGGACCTGATGTACCTCTATTGCATACTCACCGGCAGGCCGATTGCCTTGCATCGGTGCATGGCCGAGTACTTTGCCGCCTTCCCCATAAGCCGTTGAAGGGAGGCATCGCATGCGGGGGGTCATCAGCAAGATTGTCGAGCGCTGCAATGCCCAGATGTATTTCGATTATGTTAATCGGAATCAGTTTCCGCCACTACCGCCCATGTATTTCGGTCAATATTATTATTATTATTATTAATGTTTATGTTATTGTTTATTTGTTTCAGCCTAATAGGTCAACCCACGATGAAAGCTATGGGTTGTGTGGCGAAGAAGGCGAAGACGCCGGATCAGCCAGCCTTCCACTATCTGATTGCTCAGGATGGCGGGGAGTTTGTGCATGAGCCGTTGGTACATCAGGGCCTTGGAGGTATTATTATTATTATTATTATTATTATTATTATTATTATTATTATTATTATTATTATTATTATTATTATTATTATTATTATTATTATTATTATTATTATTATTATTTGGGAAACTTGTAGACAACTTGTGTTGTCTGGTTTGCACGAAAACAGGGGAAACTCTGCCCAATTTTTTTTTATAAAATCCTGGATTATTATTATTATTTATTAATTATTATTTGTTATCCATTGCAGGTGATGCTGTGGAGGTCGGGTTGCAGTTTGTTGCTGAGCAGGAGGGGGCGGTCTAAGGGACGTCGAGATGCCTCAGCAGCAGCCTGAGGATGTGCGCGCCGCCTGACTCTACGATGTTTTATGTCTGATCATCTTATATATTTAAACAATCTTTATTTTGAACGCTTCTGTTAACGTTTAGTTTTATCTTTTTGCGTATATAAATGATTAGTTTTATTTTGAACGCTTCTGTTAACGTTTAGTTTTATTTAAACAATCTTTATTTTACACGCTTATCTAGACGACATTGGTTTATATTGGTTTATGTTATAAACAATTGTGTTCACGTTTTACATGCTTGTGTTAATGTTTTACACGCTCGGGATTAATTATAACATAATTAAAATGATTTAAAAAAAACCCCTCTACGGGTCGTAGAGGCCTCTACGGGCCGTAGAGGGTGCCTAAGACTGGTTTATGTTATATTAAAATTTTCCAACTAAGAAACCAGCGAACTGGTAGCCCAGATGGTCCCCATATACGAAATAAGACTTTGTGTGTGTGTTTGTGTGATAATGTGCCTAAGATCGAACCTCGTCCCAAACGTTTTTTGTTTTTTTTTTGTCTACGACCCGTAGAGACCTCTACGGGCCGTAGGCAACATAAAACATCCATCTCTTCCTTCTTCATTCTCAAAATTAATAAGACTTCTTCTACGAGCCATAGAGGCCTCTACGGCTTGTAGAAGAAGTAAAAAATGGGCTCTACGACCCGTAGAGGCATCTACGGGCCGTAGAGGGTTGTGTGAATAAAATCTAACCTTGTGCAAATAGTGGGAGCCTTTTGGTTTAGTTGCACGATGGAGTTAATATTTATTTGGGGAGAAAAGACATGAAAAGAATGGAAAAGTCTGACACAATTTAGACTTTTTGGAAGCTAGATTATAGGGTGTATGCATCTTAAACTAGGTGGTGTATATTTTCACTATCCCAATTTTGAAAGATTTTTGTGCTTTGAAAATGAGAAAAGAGGGGAAAAGTCATAAGTCACAATTTGTGACTTTTGAGATTAAGGAATTTTTGAGATAGAAGAAGGAGAAAAGAGAAAAGGAAAAGGAGAGCCAAACATGCTCTAAGAGTATTATTTTTTTTTATTTCTCATGAAATGACAATTCTTCCTATTCTATTGTGCACAACTTAACTCAAGACCTGCGTGTTTTTAAAGAATTTGTTTTTTCCAATAAACCACCAACCCAATGAACAATATCTTGATTTGCTTTTTTCTTTTTTCAATGTTTTAAATTTACTCTTTATGCTATAAATTATATACCATTCTAACTCAACTTTGTCAATAATCTTATTTTTCTCTAAACATTGTGTTCATTAGCGTTTTTAGTAAAAACTTAACACGTGATTGTGTTTAATTTTTTTCCCAACATTGTGATATAAATAGGGTTCGTCTATTGCCACCCTCTGGGATCTATTTGAACTTCCTCTAAAACGCTTCACTTCACATCATGACAAATCAGAGTACGAGGTTACATGGGAGTTTGGAAAATAAGGTGCCAAGCGCCTCGCTATGGCCAAAGCGAGGTGCTTGGCACAGGGGGATGAACCTGGACATCCTGGTGTTGGGAGGGTTTTGGTTTGGGTTTTTTTGTGGTTTGTTTTGAAGTGTTTTTTTTAATTTTTTTATTTATTTATTGTAATTTTTTTTTAAATTTAAAAAACGTAATAACCCTAATCAAACTATAATTAATCAAGTAATCCCAACTTTAACCTATTAACTTTTTTATTTATTTATTGTAATTTTTTTAAATTTAAAAAACAACGTAATAACCTTAATCAAACTATCTACACTATATAATAAAACAAAACACATGAGGGACACACGACACTCCCTCATGAATTCTCTCATTTTCTTATTTAATTTAACACAATAAATTCAAATTTAATTATAATAATTGATTTGCAAAAGCATATTATAAATTAATTAAAATGAATTTTATTAATTATATTAATAATCATAGTTGTAACTGAAATCATTAATAAAAGAAAACACATGATTCTTTTTACAATATTTGATCTGTTATTCTAAGTTAAAATTAAGTTTGTTACAATATTTGACAAATGATTATTAAGTTTTTTTTTTATTTTGGTCATTGTTTTAGATGTTAAACTATGCTCAACAAATACATATTAATTTTAATACTTAAAATTCAAAAGTCAAATAAACAAATTAAGAATAACACAATGCAATTATCTACACTACTATACAATAAATCTACATCTACATCTACACTACTATATAATAAAAGAAAACACATGAGGGACACATGACACTCCCTCATGAATTCTCTCATTTTCTTATTTAATTTAACACAATAAATTCGAATTTAATTATAATAATTGACTTGCAAAAGCATATTATAAATTTATTAAATTGAATTTTATTAGTTATAATAATAATCATAGTTGTAACTGAAATCATTAATAAAAGAAAACACATGATTCTTTTTACAATATATGATATGTTATTCTAAGTTTAAAATTAAGTTTGTTACAATATTTGACAAATGATTATTAAGTTTTTTTTTTATTTTGGTCATTGTTTTAGATGTTAAACTATGCTCAACAAATACATATTAATTTTAATACTTAAAATTCAAAAGTCAAATAAACAAATTAAGAATAACACAATGCAATTATCTACACTATCTACACTACTATATAATAAAAGAAAACACATGAGGAACACATGGCACTCCCTCATGAATTTTCTCATTTTATTATCTAGTACAATAAATTCAAATTTAAATATAATAATTGATTTGCAAAAGCATATTATAAATTTATTAAATTGAATTTTATTAATTATATTAATAATCATAGTTGTAACTGAAATCATTAATAAAAGAAAACACATGATTCTTTTGACAATATTTGATCTGTTATTCTAAGTTTAAAATTAAGTTTGTTACAATATTTGACAAATGATTATTACGTTTTTTTTATTTTGGTCAATGTTCTAGATGTTAAACTATGCTCAACAAAAACATATTAATTTTAATACTTAAAATTCAAAAGTCAAATAAACAAATTAAGAATAACACAATGCAATTAGTCAAGCTTTTTTGTGAGACTTTCATGTTGTTCAAAACAAATAAATAAAATAAATCAATCAACATTAATCGATTTCTATCTATAGTAATAAAAGACAGCACATGGAGTACATAGAACTCCATCACAAAGCCTCTCATTTTATTATTATAAATAGTACATTTATTTTAATTTTTTTTCTTTATTTAATAATTATTACTTATTCAGATTTTATTTGTTACAACTATAATTATTAGTATAATTACTGTAATTCAGTTTAATATATATATTCTATGTTTTTTGTAAATCAATTAATATAATTATATTATAATTCTAAATTAGAAATAAATTATTAGACATAATTTGAAAATGTTTATGAACTAACAAAAGTAATCTTTATTAAAAAAAATTTTAAGATAGCGTATTTATGTGTTATTAAATTTAAATCGTGTACCTTAACAATGTGTTTTTAATATATGGTCTTTCAATCTAAGTTTAAAACTATATTTCTTACAATATTTTGAACAAACAAAATAAAATAAAACAAATCAATTCACATTAATTAAATATTTGATTTAATACAAAACTAAATATGTTTGGCTATTTTCGTATTATAATACCTTCATATATAAAATACATCTTATATATGAAAAATCATTATTTGAAATCTTCATTGAATTTGTTTTTTCAAGTTACTTTAATAGAGAAATGCAATATCTAACCAGTCTTTTCATTACTAATTCGTTTCAATCTTTATTTTCATGCTATTAATTTACACATTCTTTTTTATAATACAGTAAAATTGAACCAATAAATGTCATTATGTTTAAGGACCTTGATGTTAGAAAAAAAATGATTATACACTCAAGGTTAGAAATACTTTGTATTTGGAATAAACTTGATGTTAAATTTCAAAATGAACAATACTCGATTGGGATGGTTTAATGGATGAGGAGATACTTTTAAATTAGTTTTATTTTTTTATATCCTAGCCTAAACAGATTTACCTTTATTACTTTTTGATTTTTTTTGTTTTGTTGTACCTGCAGTCTTATAAGGTAATAGCAACGGTATGGAAGATATATTTTGGAATGTTTGAAAAAAGTTTTATGTGAATAAAAATGTTTTTTTTACAATAAATCATTTTGGTGCTGATGAATATTTAATATTTTTTCGGTTGTAAAGGCAATTTTTTTATTTTAAATCAAATATGTAATCTAATTTTTCTTAATTATATTTTAAATTTATATATAATATATATAATTTAAATTGTTCAACCCGTGTATCACACGGGTACATAACCTAGTAATGAATAAAGTAATCCCAACTTTAACCTATTAACTTATTTATTTATTTATTGTAATTTTTTTAAATTTAAAAATAACGTAATAACCCTAATCAAACTATAATTAATCAAGTAATCCCAACTTTAACCTATTAACTTTTTAATTTAACTATTGTAAGTTTTTTAAATTTTAAAAACAACGTAATAACCCAAATCAAACTATAATTAATTAAGTAAACCCAACTTTAACCTATTAATAAAGTGTTCGATTGTCACTGTGAGTGGATAAATTATTCACGGGGAAGACCTCGTCGAAGAAAGATTGAACGAAATAGCGAAACTTGATATGAATATGGTAGTTGATGGTCAATGTGACGTCGTTTTAGTTCAAAACATGCAAGCTTTATTTGGTTTGGAATTGAAAGGGTTGAGTGATTTTTTAATGTTTATAATCGGATATTTACTGTTTGGATCTCATTGGTTTTACAGGCTTGCCATTTATAATTTGGTGTTAGTTCATTTATTATTTATGGGTTTAATGTTTATTAGACAATTTAACATTCAAACGGATTATACAAATTCGAAACAAGCATTATAAACGATCAAAACAGACAAACATATAAACAAAAGATCAACTGCAAAATATAATAATCAGTTTGTACATACCAAAAAAAATACAACTGCAAAAAGTCTACTGCAAAGTAAGATAGATACATAATCACTGTGGCGGTAGTGGTCCCTCGGTGCTGGTCCACCCCCTAGTGGATGGCGTAGCCGTACCCTGCATCCTCTGTGCCATCGCCTGTATCGCCTCGACCGTCCACGGTTGAACATCCTGTATCTGACCGATGCGGCGATCAATGTCATCAGCCACGAAACGCGCAGCAGGAGTGAGGTCATCATATATATATATATATATATATATATATATATATATATATATATATATATATATATATATATATGCCAGGGGAAATTCTGTTGTGGTGGCGACGGAGGTGGGGGGCCGTCATCGTCCTCATCGCCGTCGTCACCCGCCTGTTCCGGCATCACTGCTTAAGGTAGACCGGTATATCATCGGGCGTAGGAAGGGGGTGGCTCAAAGGCGATCCTGCTGCCGATAGATCGAAACCGATGTACTCCCAGTAAGACCTCCTGCAGGATCCCCATGCTTCGAGCGTTGGCCTCACCGAGAACCTGCTATGGGATCCTGGCCGACAGCTGAGGGTCAGTCTCTGGCGAGATGCGTAGACGACGAGCGATGACGGTGATGAACGCCCCGCCATTGAGATGTGCGCGAGACTGGCGCTTGTGCGCACACTGAAAGTACTCCACCAGGCACGCGGCTAGGTCGCACGACCTCCGCATAACTAAACAGTATAAAAAAAAGGTCAGTTTGGTTGACCTTCTCCCGGCTGTTCCCTCGTGCTGCAATAGAGGTGGTGATCGCATGCTGCAAATAATAATAATAATACAGGGGGTCCCTAATCGACGTCGCCTTCACCATATTCTTCCCAAAGTGGGAAGTGGCGATGTACCTCCAAAAACTGACCAGGGTCGGCCTATCCACCCTCGTGACAGCATCCCGGTACAAAGGAGTATGAATCTCAGCGGGTAGGTACAACCCCGAAGCAACAGTGAACTCCTGCAAAAAATAATTGTAAATATTAACAAATTTTGGTATCATAATAATCAAATGACAGATAATTGAAATAACTTACCTCATAGGCCATCTCCTGCCACTGCCTCACCACCCGAAATTGGATGGGGCAAAAAGGCCGAGCTAGGTCCTCCCTCCGAGGCTGGTCTAGCACCTCGAACGACGAGATAAACTCGATCGTCAGCTCCTGGTAAGAATCCTCCTTCGCTATCTCAAAGATACGACGCCATGGAGTGTTAAACCCCACAAAGTCGTTCACCCTCCCATAGTCCCATATTCGCCGACCTTCTCCAGAAGATCACAGCTAATGTACATAAGAGGGTCGACAGGCATTTGACGCAGCTTGTTGCACTTGCGCCGCTGGTCCCTATACCCCTCCTCAAATTCCAGGTAAGGATGGCCCTTTAAAGTGTCCACGGGCTCCCGTCGACTCCTCTGCGACGGTCCAACCGCCGACGCAGACGACCCAGCGTCATCCCTAGTACCAAATGCCCCCTCAAAAAAATTTGGGTCCATATCTATGTAAGCAAAAACTTGTAATTAATAATAATGATTAATAATAATAATAATAATAACAATAATAATAACAACAATAATAATAATAACTAGTGTGTTAGTTACCCGCGCTTCGCTGCGGGAACTCCTGTTGCGTTGAGGGTTTGGTACACGGTAAAGATCGCGTCTCGCTGCGGCAGCTCCTGTTGCGTTGAGGGTTTGGTGGACATTAATTCTATTATCCCGCGCTTCGCAACGGGAGCTCCTGTCCGTTAAAGATCGTGCGTCGTCGTGTGAGCTCAGGTTGTGTGGAGGGTTTCGTTGACATAAAAGATAATAATAGGTGACTGTTACTCTCACGTGGGCTTAAAAAAAGTACTCGCGGCTAAAAGCTAAAAGTTTGGTGGTCAAAGTTTGAAATTCTTTGGGTGGTCAAAGTTTGAAAGCCTAAAAGCTAAAAGTTTGGTGGTCAAAGTTTGAAATCTTAAAAACTAAATGTTTGGTGGCCAAAGTTTCAAATCCTAAAAGTTTAAAGTTTGGTGGTCAAATTGGGAAAAAAGAAAGTACATAAGTTAGTAAGAAAGTTAGTTGCCAAATTGCAATGCAAGTTTAAAAAAGTTGGGTGGTCAGAATTTGAAATTCTAAAATGGCTAAAGTGTAAATATTGAGCAAAGTTTGATCATAATAGTAAATCGTGATGTGCCTGCCGTCAAAATGGGCCAATCAAAATTGGATGCCGCCCAAATTATCCAATCAGGTTGAGGCAGCAAATTGTGTAACCAATAATATTGAAGAGACACTGTAGAAATGTCTCTTCTTTATTAGATATATAATAATAATAATAATAATAATAATAATAATAATAATAATAATAACCGTAATAATAATAATAACTAGTGGGTTATCGAGTTGCGCGTTGCGCAACCTTTGAACCTGTCTGTGAACGATTTGAGAAAAAAAAATGTTGTAATTGATTTAATGATCTGAGCGCCACATGATTCTTACATAATGATGTTGTAGTTTAAACAAATTTCTTATGATAAAAAAGCATGAAATATAAAACAGAAACCCAGATCAAAAATAAAAAACTATTTAATGCAGTTCATTCATTTTAATCATATTAACATATCATTAAAGATCCAACCCACTATACATACATATACAAAGAAATCCTACTTCTCAGCTCTGCTCTTTTACTACTCACTCTTGCAGCCGTACTCTCAAATCTTGAAAAGGAAATTGATGAATGAACGCAAAGTTTCACCATTCTAACTGAACTGGTTCCTCTAGGTTTAGTCACTGTAAGAATTTCCTAGTTTTCTTTCTTGTAGATTATGTAAATCGAACGCATATGCCAACCAATTCTAACTTTTGTTTTGCAGGTAGTACTATTGGTAATGATTTGTCTAATTAACATCATGTATCATGCAAGCCGGTTCTTACTCATAGAGCCATATGGCAGGCCTCAATTAACAAATGTTGCTTTTTGCAACATCTAAAATTGTGGCATGTCAGCATGAACACATAGCGCACATTCATCACCACCCCATCTTCGATGCCCTAAATATCAAACTGTACAGATATGTAACAGCAGGACATTACATTTGCAGGACTAAAATGCCAACTTAAGTGTTTTACCCTAAGCTTTATTAATTACAGAAGGTGCTTGTCACAATCAATTTATTCATGAACGGGTCAAATCGGGTTATGCTTTATCTCTAGTGGGTCAAACGTCATCCAAAGCGTATTTCTATTGCATATTTGTATAAAAGCTCATTAGATTACTTTACTCAAAATATTATATGGTTATTAAAATAGTATATTCTTTGTAATCAGATTTGACAGAATAATTGTTCATTAATAAAAATAAAAAATTTAGACAAAAGTGTTTTCAAATTAACCAAACATGACCCGTCTTGATGCGTGACTCGACCTGCCCGTCCGGCCTAGTTTCCCTCAAATAAGTCTAAAGATCAATTGGCAGATATCAGCGGTTGCTTACCTTGTACCGCATCCATTATTAATCTACCCATATTTAAGTTCCAACTAATGTTATAAAGGCATTGAATGCTTCTGTTGTTCAACTAATGTGATTGCATTTCAAGATCTAAAGGTTGAATCTTGCGTCACCTTAATGTTATCTGGTATCACTCATAATATATCTAGGAGAGATCAAAGGAACTGAAGTCTAATTAAAAGGACAGATTTGAGGGTATACGAACATTTCAAAACTCATGGATTTTGCAACCGAAATGTCGAATGAATGAAAATACAGCATTATTCTACATTCGACAAAAAGTGTAATCAAGTAAAATCGATGATGATATATCTACGCAACATACGCGACTTTCCTTCATATATCATCACGAAAAAACCGTCAATAGTGCACAATCCACTGCCACGAGCCAATTCCATTAAACTAAATTTGGTTTATTTTACATAACCATTTTTAGGAGAAAACAAAATTGTATCCACGGAAGAGTTCAAATGAGAACCGTTAAATAGTTATGAACCAAAGAAATCACTTCTGGCCCTTTGCTCTCAAAGGTCCATTAAATTTTGGTCAAGGGGTCAAATAAGTGGTTTGTGTAGCTACTAATTCACTTACAGAAGAATCATGTCCTTGAGGGCAGTTTGCAGACAGGCGAAACAATCATGGGAGATTATATTTGACATGTGCAAGGTACAAACCACATGCAGAAGCCATTGGACCGTTAGTGGTTACATTCTTAGCTTCCAGGATGCGTTAGACTGAAAAGATTTGCCAAATCAGCTCACAGATATGTGAAACAGTCAGAAAAACTGATCAAATCAACCCATTAGGCTTGGTCCCTTTTAACCCATTAAAGATCAAACATAGCCCAAATCAACCCATTAATCAGTGAATAGGTTAAACCTAAACGACGTTTAAAATAAGCGGTTAACTAAAAATGTCTAAAGTTTACAATACACTCACCTGGAAATTATAAATTAAAAAAACTCTTAAAAACAAACTTCATATAATGCTTTCTTGAAATATTATAACCGCCTTTTCGTATATAAACTCGGGTTCGTACCTGATCCAACATATCTATATGAATACTCTCCCACGCCATATTTGTCTTTCCCAACAAAATAACACCATCTTGAGCACCCACTTTTGTTTTATTTTTTTGGCTGGAACAAAAGAGATGTGATTTGTTTTTGGTTTGATTTAAGGTCCTACAAATGATTTATTTAAAATATTGTATAGTGATTTCATTACAGATTGTTAAATACTAACCCTTTGACCTCAAAAGTCAAACCCAAAAATGAAGACTAATCGTGTTCAGACTTTTAATAAAAGCAGCCTAAATTCAAAAGAAAATCTAGAAAATGTCAACTGTTGATGACCCATCTCGTCTGTTAACACTTTCTTGGTTTGTTTTGATATGATTAGGTAAACAACCAAGTTGACTTTTGAAGTGCTAATTTGACTTCTTAATCAAAATGTTGATAGGCATACTGTTACAGTGTTACTAATCCAACAATGTCATATTCTTAGTTGTAATATACTATAAACCATTCAGTCTTTTCACCTACTTTATATAAACTACATGAAAATATGAAACGATTTATGATAACATAGGATGGGTAATCACAAGATAATAACTAATTAACTCACTAAACATAAAATACGACCCTACCGATCCAACGCTTAGACCAATAGACTGATCCACAAACATAGACCAAAAGACCGATCCAGCCATGTGACAAAGACCGACCAAAAGGACTAATGGAGGATCGGATATCCGATATAAAGGACCAATCGGACGGACCACAGGACAAAGGACGATGGACCGTTGGACAAAACCGAGGCGACCATTAACCACCGGACAAAATAAAAGCGGCTATTATCCATCGGTATATAGCCGCAACATATTAAATAATAATAAAACCTATACCCCGACGACGGCTACAGTGACGTCTGTCACTGTTCACGCCGACCGAATCATTGCCTTTCATTAATGCGCAGCCTTCGTGGGCCTATAAATTCTCGGTGGTTGCGAGCATTTAAGGACATATTAATAACCTCCGGAAGTAGTCTCTGCTTCCGAATCAGTTATCCAACAACCCTCAATCGGCTTACTTCAACAATTTAAAAATTGGGAAGTAATCAGTTTGATCATCACAAAGTCAAACTATAACATTCGCAATCACAGTTCAAATGTCTTGGAAACAGATAGATACATGAGAAGCACCATGCCCGTCATAGACTCCAAAGAAATGAGTGGTTTAGTTTACCCTTAAATTGAGACATGATTAAAACCTTTAATTTACCAATAGAAGTCATGTAGTTTTAGCATGGGTGCAACCAATTTAAAGTCAAGATAATTAAAAAAATCAAAACCTTGAATGATACTCTAGCCTCAAACTTACCTGAAAAAATCCAAACGAAGAGATCTTTTAAACCGGCTAGACTGCATATTAGTGTTTCTGAAAACAAACACCACTGTATGATCTTGTGAGATTGAGAGGCCAACTTTCTTCTATTAATGACGTTATAGCTACAAAATCATAATAGAGAAATCAACCAAAAGGAAATTAAAAGTACAAAAAATTGAATCAGAAATAATAGAACCGTTTTCTTCCCTCTGCACAAAGAATAAAAAAAATCAGTTCTATAATACATTGCTGTTGCAGAAAAGGTTGGGGTCCTTAGACAATGGGGGCCCAAAGCAGGAGCTTCAAAAAACTTGCATTAGACCCGGGCCTGGACTACATGTACATTATCACACGGTGTAAGCAGTGTTAAGGACCAACCAAAAACAAAACGATTCATGTAGAAACTGATGAGACACAAAGAGTAAACAAACCTGATTTGAGGAATGCAAGACGATACCAAATTCAATCTGCTACACTGTTTCAACAAAGACAACAACCAGAATAAAAAAGGTTCAGGTATGGAAACACCAAAGATTCCATCTTTATCACTAACGAAATTAACCACGATAATGATCAGTTTAATCAATGAAACCGAAAACAAATCAAAATACCTTACTCAATGTGTCGCCTTCGTAGACCTTTCTCTCTCTACTTTATCTCTCCAGTGAGGAAAACATGATCGACCAACAACTAATGAGAAGAGAAGAGGAGGCACACCAGCGAAGATTAGAAACAATAGCTATCGGGTACGCCTTGCAAATCGCCAGTGAAGTATAGAGAGAAAATGGGAGGTCTACTTTTTCTCTGTAGTATAGAGCGAAATAAATGAACAGTCAACTATTGAATAAGATCATCATCAAGTTAGGGTTCTAGAGAGTGTAGAGAATTAAGAGGTTAGAGAGAGAGAGAAAATGCAGACATGAGGTTTGAGAGAGAGAGAATGCAGAGATAAAGAAAGAGGTTGTTGACGCGTGGGTGATTGGGAGATAACCGCCCAAAAAACCCAATGAGCAGCTGCCAAACACCTCCCCCCATTTGCCACCTGTAACCCACCACACCCTGCCTCAAAAGTTTAAAAAACCAAAATAGAAAAATCATTGTGCAAGTGTCGAACCCGGGTACGGTGTGTAACAATGCAGCAGCTTGACCAACTGAACCACGACGACTTTCTGTCATCCTTCCTAAACAACCTTATTTATACAACTAAAACGGCACATGTTGCATAAAAAAAAGGACCAACCTGCCTCTGCCACGTGGCAGAGACACTATTCATAAACTTCATATATCATAATAATAATAATAATAATAATAATAATAATCACAATAATAACAATAATTATAACAATAAGAATAATAAAAAAAATAATAATAATAATAACCGTAATAATAATAATAATCGTAATAATAATAATAATAACAATATTAATCACAGTAGTAGTAATAATAATAATAATAATTAAAAAAACAAAAACAGAACAGGCGCCTCGCTTAAGGCTCGGTGAGCCGCTTTGTTCATCTTTTTCTAAAAAACCCAAACCGCTTTCGAACTAATCCAGCCCCAAATCAAACACACAATCAATAATAGCATGTATTCGACATAATAAAGATGAAAATGGGTCGAAATACTAACTGTAACACCGCAACCGATGGCGGAAACATCGAGGTGTCACGTAAGAATGAGTATACAGTAGCACATGGTAATCCAAATTTTAATTGAAATAAATTTAAATTGCAATATCCAAAAATAGAAATACAAAAGAGTTTTAAATGTGGGAATCTAATACATCACACAAGAATCAAGCATGCATAGACTCCTTATTGTCTTCATAAATACTCTAATCTTCATGCATCATTATTACCTGTTGAGTTGTAAAAATGGGGGGTCAACTAGAAGTTGGTGAGAATACATAATCCATGTTAAGCATATAGTTTAAGTATAAAAGTCTAGCAATTCGTATGTCTAACGTAAATTTAAGTCTACATGAATAGTATAATATGTTGACATAATCAAACCTCCAACTAGTTTAGGTCCATCCCGTCATCTACGGTTCACCTTAGTAATATGTTGGAACGATAACAATCACCCACGTTACCTTTGTAGGAGGTACACGTATCCGGGTGGGGTTGTCAATCCAATAGATCTATTATTGAGTATCGCCGGCTTGGCCATAGCTAATGATTATGTAAATGTTGAAACTCGTTGAAACTCGTTGAAACTGTTGACTAATTCATGAGGCAATAAAGTTTACTACTAGACATGCATGTTGAATTGCTTAAAATTGTTGCAAGTATAAAGAATCGCATACACAGGATTACGTAAACTCACCTTGGTATAGTATTAGGTATTGAGGAATAGTATAAGTGTAGCCCAATAGATTGCCAAGTATTACCCTATGTATAAGGCAACAAATAAGTCTAAGTCTAACTAGTTTATAAGTATATCCTAGGGTTTCGATTTGGGGATATCCAATTGTTGAATTTAAAATAAAATGTTAATTAAATAAAGGGAAATTTGATAATTAAATAAAAGAAAGTCTTTTTATAAAATTTGAATTTAGAATGTTCACAATAATGTGTTTGAAGTATAAAAATAATTTTTTTATAAAATTATTTCCTTTAAAATAGATTTTTAAATCTATTTATTACAAATTGCCAAAATTTAACTTTAATATTTAAAAATACTAAAATTAAAGAATTATTATTTCAAAAATCATATTTTTGTTCTAAATATTTAAAAATAAATTGTATAAAATTTTGGTGCAAAAATAATAAAAATTGAATTTATTATGATTTAATTACGATTAAATCTAACAAAAATTGATTAAAAATATAAAATAAATGATTTTTCTGAATTAAAAATCATTTCAGTAAAGTTTAACATTGTACAAACATAGGATAATATTTGTAGAAATTAATAAAATTGTTTTGATATTTTAATGGATTTTTATAAATATAATAGTATAAAATTGATTTAATTATTATAAATATTAAATCAATGAATTTCAGAAAACTAAAAATTGTAAATAAAACTTTTACCTCAGATTTGATAAATATAATTTTTTTAGAATTTATAAAAAGGTTTTAATATTTAAAAACGAATTTATAAGATTTGATGTATAATATATAATTATAAGTGGTTAGTTTTTAAAAATGAAAAATGTGGAAAAAGGGGCGCCCAAGCCGGGATTCGAACCCGGGTGCCCTTGGTTACGAGCATCAGTCACAACCACTTGGCCTAGGCCTGTGGTTGTGATTCATCTCCGTTTTAAAAATATATAACCACGATGATAAATCAGTTTTATCCCCAATTTCATACACACGAACCCTAGTTCTAGCAATAATCTGTTACACACATCAATAACCCAATTGATCTTAGGGCTTTTGATGTGTGCACGCCGGTGATCAAAACCCACATAACATATTAGACTTACAGGTTTGTATCGTGTTCGATTGCTCGGTCACGAGTAAAAGTCAAACAGCGATCACGAAATAATAATCAGAGTGAATTAAAGAAGATTGGGGGTTGAGAAGAGTTTATTGGCGAGTTGTAATGCTATGCAGAGGTTCAATTTATAGGGAGGATGCATCAGTGATCAAATCGGCATGTTTGACCAAGAATTGAAGTCTATACGCGTAATCGAGTAAATTGGGTAACAATTGATCATCAATCAACGTGTGGCTTAGTCAGACGAGGCCGGTCATCGCGTAGAGATGCCAAAATTAGATTAATCACGAGTAATTGGATTGATTTGAAGCATACGCGTCACAGTTGACTTTCCTTAGTCAATTGTGAAGGTTTTAAAATCAAGTATATAATTATAACGTGCTGGGATTTAAACATAAGTGTTGGCCAGCCCAGCTGGTTTGTGTGCTTGGATGGTTTGGGCCGGCCTTGGGCGCGGGTTCGATTCCCGACACAAGTGTTTATTTTTTGACATTTTTCCAACATTTTCCCAATGCATAACTATATACACAATGTATATATATAGTATTAGGGTGTCTAAAATGCGACAAAATAATTATATGCGAATGTAAATGATAGAATTTGACGTTTTTATTGATAATGCCCGTGTAACGTACAAGAATAAATGCGAAATGTTACAGTCTCCCCTACTTTTAGGA
The DNA here is from genome assembly GCA_028751855.1 of Ambrosia trifida. NCBI lineage: Eukaryota > Viridiplantae > Streptophyta > Magnoliopsida > Asterales > Asteraceae > Ambrosia > Ambrosia trifida. Next base: position 61,602,530 of record CM054129.1, on the reverse strand, counting down.
ACTTCGTCCCGAAGTTGGAGTTGGAGAGTCTGGAGGAAAAAGATGTGGATACTTCGACTTCATCTGGTCTTTACGTTCCCAAGTGAACTCTGGGCCTCGTTTAGATTCCCAACGAACCTTAACGATCGGAATGCGGCTGCGCTTGAGTTTCTTGACTCCAGTATAAACAATCTCGACGGGTTTCTCGATAATGTGCATGCTTTCATCAATTTGCACATCCTCGAGAGGAACATGAAGGTTCTCATCCGCTAAGCATCTCTTGAGATTCGAAACATGGAAGGTCGGGTGAACATTGCTTAGCTCAGGTGGAAGATCAAGTTTGTAAGCCACTTTTCCAACTCTGTCAAGAATTTTGAAGGGGCCTACGTATCGAGGAGCTAGTCTTCCCTTTCTATCGAAATGAATTACTCCTTTCCAAGGGGATACCTTAAGTAGTACAAGATCCCCAACTTGAAATTCCAAGGGTTTACGACGTCTATCAGCATAACTCTTCTGACGACTCCTAGCCTTGAGAAGATTATCCTGAATAAGCTGAATTTTGTCTGTGGTTTCCTGGATTAGTTCGGGTCCAGTAATACGAGCTTCACCAACCTCAGTCCAACAGACAGGTGAACGACATTTCCGACCATAGAGTGCCTCGAAAGGAGCCATATTAATGCTGGCGTGGTAACTGTTGTTGTATGAAAACTCAACCAAAGGAAGATGAGAATCCCATGCGCCACCAAAATCGATGATACATGCCCTGAGCATATCCTCAAGTGTTTGGATGGTCCGTTCAGTCTGACCATCTGTTTGAGGGTGATAAGCAGTACTCAGGTTCAACTTGGTACCCAAAGCATCTTGTAGAGACTCCCAAAAGTGAGAGGTGAAACGACCATCGCGATCAGAAATAATATCCAAGGGTATACCATGACGACATACGATTTCACTTACGTACATCTTTGCCAACCTTTCCACAGAATACTTCTCACGAATAGGTAGGAAGTGGGCTGACTTGGTCAAGCGATCGACGATTACCCAAATACTGTCAAATCCTTTGGGTGTACGAGGGAGTTTGGTGATGAAATCCATAGCTATGCTCTCCCATTTCCATACAGGAATCTCTGGTTGTTCAAGCATACCTGATGGTCATTGATGTTCGGCCTTGACCTTGGAACAAGTGAGGCATTTTGCAACGAAAAGAGCAATGTCTTTCTTCATACCAGGCCACCAATAAGAATAACGGAGATCTTGGTACATCTTGTCAGCTCCAGGATGAATAGAATAACGAGACTTATGAGCCTCGTTCATGAGGAAAGTACGAAGATCATCTCGGTCGGGAATCCACAGTCGATTAAGGAAATAGAGAAGACCATCGGGTTTGGTTTCAAGTTGAGTTTCAGCACCACAAGACATTTCATCGTACATGTTACCTTGGGTGACTGATGTGTGTTGAGCCTGGAGAATGCGATCTTGAAGATCAGTACGAACTCTTGCACATTGGAGTTTGACACGCTCTTTACGACTAAGTGCGTCAGCCACAACATTCGCCTTGCCAGGATGGTAGCGAATTTCGCAATCATAGTCATTAAGTAATTCAACCCAACGTCGCTGCCTCATGTTAAGATTCTTTTGGTCGAAGACATGTTGGAGACTTTTGTGGTCCGTGAACACCACACATTTGGTCCCATAAAGATAATGTCTCCAAATCTTGAGAGCAAAGACGACAGCGCCCAATTCAAGATCATGGGTGGTATAATTCTTTTCGTGAGTCTTGAATTGTCGAGACGCATAAGCA